>OY992897.1:63315088-63915088 GCA_963921405.1 Cepaea hortensis | reverse complement strand
CCAACCTTCTTCAGTATTCGGCTCTTGAAGTATGGATGCATTTATTCTTTTCTGTATCCAAGATATTCTTAGAACCCGTCTATAACATTTATATTCAAAGCTTGCTTAGTAAGTGTCCAGGTGAACAAGAAGAAGTTAATAAACATGCTGGCGGCTGTCGCTAAGATGTAGAGAACGCGTTTTACAATCCCACATGCCAAGTTCAAAATTAGCTGCAAGCGATGCGGAAGAAGACCGGCTTGCGTTGATTTTCATCAATGATATGAGCGTGGGTCGTTCAGAAACTACTGACATAAATTTGCCTAGACAGTCCACAGGGCCAAACTATATTGTGGTTGGTTGCGACGTCCTGGAAAAGACATACAGCTTACTGAACTATTATACATATATGTTGAAGGAGTTGTTATTTTAGCAACATTCATCATCATCATCATCATCATCATCATCATCATCATCATCATCATCATCATCATCATCATCATCATCATCATCATCATCATCATCATCATCATCATCATCATCATCATTATCATTATCATCATTACCATCATCATCACCATCACAATCATCATCACAATCATCATCACCTATCATTACCATCACCATCACCATCACTATCATCATCACCTATCATTACCATCACCATCATCATCATTGTCGGATACGTAGAGATTGATGGTTCAATCCCAAAGAGAGAAAGGATGCAAAATCCTTTTTCCCAATGTGATCCTGCCAGTTTAATTAATTTAGCTGTACTGACTCAATTGTTTGAGACCAGAAATAGAGTTTTAGAGAACCAAGGAATACCTTCAGGAAATAACTGAAAACGTTTTATTCCCTTTTGTACCCAAAATATCCGTTAAGTGGTTCCTTGCCTCTCCTCTACCAACTAATTAATTCTATCTAGGGTAGTTTAAAACAATTTGACTATGACAAGTAAAAATACAATCAATACATGACATGACATCAGTTTTATTATTTAATAAACATAAACTTGGATTTTGAACATTGCATTCTAAATTGACAATATTATGAAATTCAAGTAGGACATATACATGTAATTTTAACTGTACAGCATGGATGGGCCATTTATAAAGTGTATATTTCCAGCTATATTTTATTTTTCAATGACCTGTACTGCTTATCTTTTACTGGTATGGATGATCTGAAAAAAAAAACTGTCTACACTCAGGGTTCTCCACTTCCAGCTTTGGGAATCCCTCTGGCTATCAATTAATTGCTGTATGTTCTGTAGTCTTAGTGTTCCAGGTCTGAGTAGAACATTATAAGTTGGCTCTTGGTTTTCTTTCCATTTTTGGCAGGTAAATTTTTAAATAAAGATTACCTCTCCTATGAGACAAATGGAACTTTTGCAGGTAGATAAGTTTCTGCACTACTCTATCAAGAGCATCACTAAACAAGGTGCTCACTCAACAAGTGCTGCAGTCAACCTTCACAAAGTCAGGTCTGGATCTACACCAGTATTACCACTACCTCTCCTATGAGACAAATGGAACTTTTGCAGGTAGATAAGTTTCTGCACTACTCTATCAAGGGCATCACTCAACAAGGTGCTCACTCAACAAGTGCTGCAGTCAACCTTCACAAAGTCAGGTCTGGATGTACACTAGTATGACCACTACCTTATTTATCAGAATGACTTCAACATGTCGACACGTTTCATGATCTGACTGAGATGCAATTTCTCAAAAGCGATGTCGTAGGATTTTCTTATCTCATGAATTTGATTTCGAAACTCTCCCACTCCTTCCGCTATTTCAGATCTTCATGTCTCATGCTGGCTTTTGGTAAAACAAATAGGCCGTTTTCCACCTTGCATGTGTATTTATTTGAGTTCCCTCCGGTTGTGACGTCACAATGAGTCGATGTAAATAGTAGGATTTATCGCAGCGGGAAACAAACTAGCCCTGATGCGGTGTCCAACTTTAATTGTCGACGGGAAATATTTACAGCACGTTACGCTTGTGAAAATATAATATATCACAATCATCACCAATATCATCATCATCATCACCATTATCAGCATCATCACCTCATCATCACCATCACCATCACCATCACCATCCCCATCACCATCATCATCATCACCATCACCATCATTACCATCATCATCATAATCACCATTATCAGCATCATCACCATCAGCATCATCACCATCATCATAATCACCATCATCCCCATCATCATCATCATCATCATCATCATCATCATATCATCATCATCACCATCATCATCACCATCATCATCACCATCACCACTATCATCACCACCATCATCATCATCAACATCATCACCATTATCATCGTCATCATTGCCATCACCATCATCACCATCATCATCATAATCACCATTATCAGCATCCCCACCATCATCCCTATCACCATCATCATCATCACTATTATCATCACCATCACCATCATCACCATCATCATCGTCATCATCATCATAACGATCCAGTATTTCAGCCTCACAGACTCGCTTTGAGGCCTCATGATTCCACCTCATAGATGCTTGTCTAGGGCCCCTCAATTTACTCCCACATGTCTCTGAGCGTGCTGTCGAAGTTGATAGCGAACTGTATTGGTAATGTCATGAGCACAAACGTAGACAGGTTCAACAACTGGGTTCGTCGCTTGCCAAAGTGAGATGAAAGATTGGCCACCTATACCTGTTTGCGCTCAGGCCAACAAAATGTGATGGTGCTATTACATCACAAACCACATGGCAGGAAACTGCTTGGGCACAATGTATGTTTTATGTCTGCATTATTACATCTGTGCTAGCCTGTTTGATACATGGTGTCCTTGGTCTACCTACTCCTCGTCTCTTCAGTGGTTTATTTCTACAGACCTGTCTTTGTGCTTTGTCGTACCTTAGCGGGAGATCAAACCTTCTCTATAGTATTATTTAAGAAATCATCTTTGTGCTTAATTGTTAGTTAGTTAGTTAGTTAGTTAGTTGGTTAGTTAGTTGGTTGGCTGGCTGGCTAGTTGGTGGCTTGGTTGGCTAGTTAGTTAGTTAGATAGTTAGTTAGTTAGTTAGTTAGTTAGTTACTTACTTACTTAGTTAGTTAGATAGTTGGTTGATTGGTTGGTTGGTTGATTGGCTGGCTGGTTGGTTGCCTGTTTGGTTGCTTAGTTGTTTAGTTAGTTAGTTAGTTAGTTAGCTAATTAGTTAGTTAATAGTCAGCTTAACCGCACTGCACGTCGAACAATGCAGTCCATAAGTGCTCAGATTCTCTCCTTGGTATTTCTTCTCGTCTTCTTTTTTCCTTATATTTACCAACAAACCAAATGTTATATTTAGCGACAATAACACACCATTATTCTCCGTGAATATAACACAAAGCTAACTACTCTTATTTTACCGTCGTTATTTGTTCTCATTTGATTTGAAATAACTACGTTGTTTTCGTCTTTGAAATCAATATGTCTCCATGTCAGGTTAATTGAATCTCTTTCTATGACATCGTCTGCCAACACTCCAGCAAATGATTAATCTATGCAACGAGGGCCGTCACTATATTATTGTTAACATTAGGATTTTTTATGCGTGAAATGCTATTGTACGGGAATTTCAATGACATATTCGTCAAATGAATCAATGTAGGACAATTTCATTGTCCGTCTATAGAGCGCGAACTCACGAACAGAAACAATTTTATTACTTCACAATACATGGCAATCAATTAGACAAATGAATAACGGACTTAGAAGTGAGGGTGTGCAGAATGACAGATGGCATTTCATGGAATAGCAGCAAACAAATGTGAAGGTCTCGGAGCGAGTGAGATGAAAAACGAACGTAGGAAGACATAAAAAGCGAGACAAGTCAAATATTTTTGTCAATATTAAAAGACTCTTATATACAAAACAATTGTCTTCCACTAATGCAGTTACGCGTCGTGGAGAGGAGTTATTGGAGTTTCAGCGCCTGTGAATAGCTTCTTTCATTCAAATTTCCTCAAATTTTCATGAGCAGTATGTCTAGGAATAATCTAGGATCGAGTAAATTTTTCGGAGACTCCTGTGGGTCGTCGCTAGAGCTACGGAGTTCGTGCTTTGTGCGACGCTTTCCGCGCTGCGGAAGAGACTGAGCCATATGGGATAAAACCCGGTGCAATGAAGTCGACCCTGTCGACTTTTAAGCGACTTTTTTGTAAATTCCCCAATGGTTTGCCTGTCTTATTATAGGGGTCCTACCTACTTAACCCTGCATGGGCTCTGATTGCTGCGGTGACGTCCCCTGGATGGCTGCCTCCGTCTTCAGCACATTTTATTGCTGGAGTAAACTCGAGTCTTGCTCGAGTTTAGACATGCATGTACATACTCACGTATCTACATATGTATGCTCCCACCTACATACTTAGAGCTTCGACTAGCATTTGTCACGCTTGCTTTCCCTAGCCTTTAACTATCCCCAGTCTACCTGCAAGGCGGCAGGTTTGTGTCTCTCTTGTGTTTCTCCAGACGCTCTTATAAGACAAATATAGAGACTAGAGGACCCACTGCTCAACAAACAGATTTAAAACTATAGTTACACTATCGGGATTCGAACTTATCATCTCCAAATGACGACAGCGCCTCGCTTCAGGAACAAGGGTACTTCGACACCTGACCAACTAGGTACCCCTAAAAAGGGATGTCTTCATTATCCAGCTCTATGATTCATCTGAACACTTAATTTTTAAGTTGCCTAGTGTATCGTCTAGTCTCTATTTCTGTCTTCTACTTCTGTGAGCTAGTGACAGTGTGTCGTCTAGTCATTACTTCTTTCATTTACTTCTGTGAGCTAGTGTTTCGTCTAGTCTCTACTTCTTTCTTCCACTTCTGAGAGAGCTAATGTGTCGTCTAGTCTCTAGTTCTTTCTTCCACTTCTGTGAGCTAGTGTGTCGTCTTGTCTCTACTTCTTTCTTCCACTTCTGTGAGCTAGTGTGTCGTCTAGTCTCTACTTCTGTCTTCCACTTCTGTGAGCTAGTGTGTCGTCTAGTCTCTACTTCTTTCTTCCACTTCTGTGAGCTAGTGTGTCGTCTAGTCTCTACTTCTTTCTTCCACTTCTGTGAGCTAGTGTGTCGTCTAGTCTCTACTTCTTTCTTCCACTTCTGTGAGCTAGTGTGTCGTCAAGTCTCTACTTTTTTCTTCCACTTCTGTGAGCTAGTGTGTCGTCTAGTCTCTATTCTTTCTTCCACTTCTGTGAGCTAGTGTGTCGTCTAGTCTCTACTTCTTTCTTCCACTTCTGTGAGCTAGTGTGTCGTCTAGTCTCTACTTTTTTATTCCACTTCTGTGAGCTAGTGTGTCGTCTAGTCTCTACTTCTTTCTTCCACTTCTGAGAGCTAGTGTGTCGTCTAGTCTCTACTTCTTTCTTCCACTTCTGTGAGCTAGTGTTTTGTCTAGTCTCTACTTCTGTCTTCCACTTCTGTGAGCTAGTGTGTCGTCTAGTCTCTACTTCTTTCTTCAACTTCTGTGAGCTAGTGTGTCGTCTAGTCTCTACTTCTTTCTTCAACTTCTGTGAGCTAGTGTGTCGTCTAGTCTCTACTTCTTTCTTCCACTTCTGAGAGCTAGTGTGTCGTCTAGTCTCTACTTCTGTCTTCAACTTCTGTGAGCTAGTGTGTCGTCTAGTCTCTACTTCTTTCTTCTACATCTGTGAGCTAGTGTGTCGTCTAGTCTCTACTTCTTTCTTCCACTTCTGAGAGCTGGTGTATCGTCTAGTCTCTACTTCTTTCTTCTACTTCTGTGAGCTAGTGTGTCGTCTAGTCTCTAATTCTTTCTTCGACTTCTGTGAGCTAGTGTGTCGTCTAGTCTCTACTTTTTTCTTCCACTTCTGAGAGCTAGTGTGTCGTCTAGTCTCTACTTCTTTCTTCCACTTCTGAGAGCTAGTGTGTCGTCTAGTCTCTACTTCTTTCTTCCATTTCTGTGAGCTAGTGTGTCGTCTAGTCTCTACTTCTTTCTTCTACTTCTGTCAGCTAGTGTGTCGTCTAGTCTCTACTTCTGTCTTCCACTTCTGTGAGCTAGTGTTTCGTCTAGTCTCTACTTCTTTCTTCAACTTCTGAGAGAGCTAGTGTGTCGTCTAGTCACTACTACTTTCTTCCACTTCTGTGAGCTAGTGTGTCGTCTAGTCTCTACTTCCTTCTTCCACTTCTGTGAGCTAGTGTGTCGTCTAGTCTCTACTTCTTTCTTCCACTTCTGTGAGCTAGTGTGTCGTCTAGTCTCTACTTCTTTCTTCCACTTCTGTGAGCTAGTGTGTCGTCTAGTCTCTACTTCTTTCTTCCACTTCTGTGAGCTAGTGTGTCGTCTAGTCTCCACTTCTTTCTTCCACTTCTGAGAGCTAGTGTGTCGTCTAGTCTCTACTTCTTTCTTCCACTTCTGTGAGCTAGTGTGTCGTCTAGTCTCTACTTCTTTCTTCCACTTCTGTGAGCTAGTGTGTCGTCTAGTCTCTACTTCTGTCTTCCACTTCTGGGAGCTAGTGTGTTGTCTAGTCTCTTCTTCTTTCTTCCACTTCTGTGAGCTAGTGTGTCGTCTAGTCTCTAATTCTTTCTTCGACTTCTGTGAGCTAGTGTGTCGTCTAGTCTCAACTTTTTTCTTCCACTTCTGAGAGCTAGTGTGTCGTCTAGTCTCTACTTCTTTCTTCAACTTCTGTGAGCTACTGTGTCGTCTAGTCTCTACTTCTTTCTTCAACTTCTGTGAGCTAGTGTGCCGTTTAGTCTCTACTTCTTTCTTCAACTTCTGTGAGCTAGTGTGTCGTCTAGTCTCTACTTCTTTCTTCCACTTCTGAGAGCTAGTGTGTCGTCTAGTCTCTACTTCTTTCTTCAACTTCTGTGAGCTAGTGTGTCGTCTAGTCTCTACTTCTTTCTTCCATTTCTGTGAGCTAGTGTGTAGTCTAGTCTCTACTTCTTTCTTCCACTTCTGTGAGCTAGTGTGTCGTCTAGTCTCTACTTCTTTCTTCCACTTCTTTGAGCTAGTGTGTCGTCTAGTCTCTACTTCTTTCTTCCACTTCTGTGAGCTAGTGTGTCGTCTAGTCTCCACTTCTTTCTTCCACTTCTGAGAGCTAGTGTGTCGTCTAGTCTCTACTTCTTTCTTCCACTTCTGAGAGCTAGTGTGTCGTCTAGTCTCTACTTCTTTCTTCCACTTCTGTGAGCTAGTGTGTCGTCTAGTCTCTACTTCTTTCTTCCACTTCTGTGAGCTAGTGTGTCGTCTAGTCTCTACTTCTGTCTTCCACTTCTGTGAGCTAGTGTGTCGTCTAGTCTCTACTTCTTTCTTCCACTTCTGTGAGCTGGTGTGTCGTCTAGTCTCTACTTCTTTCTTCCACTTCTGAGAGCTAGTGTGTCTACTAGTCTCTACTTCTGTCTTCAACTTCTGTGAGCTAGCGTGTCGTCTAGTCTCTACTTCTTTCTTCTACTTCTGTGAGCTAGTGTGTCGTCTAGTCTCTACTTCTTTCTTTAACTTCTGTGAGCTAGTGTGTCGTCTAGTCTCTACTTCTTTCTTTATCTTCTGTGAGCTAGTGTGTCGTCTAGTCTCTACTTCTTTCTTCAACTTCTGTGAGCTAGTGTGTCGTCTAGTCTCTACTTCTTTCTTCCACTTCTGTGACCTAGTGTGTCGTCTAGTCTCTACTTCTTTCTTCCACTTCTGAGAGCTAGTGTGTCGTCTAGTCTCTACTTCTTTCTTCTACTTCTGTGAGCTAGTGTGTCGTCTAGTCTCTACTTCTTTCTTCAACTTCTGTGAGCTAGTGTGTCGTCTAGTCTCTACTTCTTTCTTCAACTTTTGTGAGCTAGTGTGTCGTCTAGTCTCTACTTCTTTCTTCAACTTCTGTGAGCTAGTGTGTCGTCTAGTCTCTACTTCTTTCTTCCACTTCTGTGAGCTAGTGTGTCGTCTAGTCTCTACTTCTGTCTTCCACTTCTGTGAGCTAGTATGTCGTCTAGTCTCTACTTCTTTCTTCCACTTCTGTGAGCTAGTGTGTCGTCTAGTCTCTACTTCTTTCTTCCACTTCTGAGAGCTAGTGTGTCGTCTAGTCTCTACTTCTGTCTTCAACTTCTGTGAGCTAGTGTGTCGTCTAGTCTCTACTTCTTTCTTCCACTTCTGTGAGCTAGTGTGTCGTCTAGTCTCTACTTCTTTCTTCCACTTCTGTGAGCTAGTGTGTCGTCTAGTCTCTACTTCTTTCTTCCACTTCTGTGAGCTAGTGTGTCGTCTAGTGTCCACTTCTTTCTTCCACTTCTGAGAGCTAGTGTGTCGTCTAGTCTCTACTTCTTTCTTCCACTTCTGTGAGCTAGTGTGTCGTCTAGTCTCTACTTCTTTCTTCCACTTCTGTGAGCTAGTGTGTCGTCTAGTCTCTACTTCTGTCTTCCACTTCTGTGAGCTAGTGTGTCGTCTAGTCTCTACTTCTTTCTTCCACTTCTGTGAGCTAGTGTGTCGTCTAGTTTCTACTTCTTTCTTCCACTTCTGAGAGCTAGTGTGTCGTCTAGTCTCTACTTCTGTCTTCAACTTCTGTGAGCTAGTGTGTCGTCTAGTCTCTACTTCTTTCTTCTACTTCTGTGAGCTAGTGTGTCGTCTAGTCTCTATTTCTTTCTTCAACTTCTGTGAGCTAGTGTGTCGTCTAGTCTCTACTTCTTTCTTCATCTTCTGTGAGCTAGTGTGTCGTCTAGTCTCTACTTCTTTCTTCCACTTCTGTGAGCTAGTGTGTCGTCTAGTCTCTACTTCTTTCTTCCACTTCTGTGAGCTAGTGTGTCGTCTAGTCTCTACTTCTTTCTTCCACTTCTGAGAGCTAGTGTGTCGTCTAGTCTCTACTTCTTTCTTCTACTTCTGTGAGCTAGTGTGTCGTCTAGTCTCTACTTCTTTCTTCAACTTCTGTGAGCTAGTGTGTCGTCTAGTCTCTACTTCTTTCTTCAACTTCTGTGAGCTAGTGTGTCGTCTAGTCTCTACTTCTTTCTTCAACTTCTGTGAGCTAGTGTGTCGTCTAGTCTCTACTTCTTTCTTCCACTTCTGTGAGCTAGTGTGTCGTCTAGTCTCTACTTCTTTCTTCCACTTCTGTGAGCTAGTGTGTCGTCTAGTCTCTACTTCTTTCTTCCACTTCTGTGAGCTAGTGTGTCGTCTAGTCTCTACTTCTTTCTTCCACTTCTGAGAGCTAGTGTGTCGTCTAGTCTCTACTTCTTTCTTCCACTTCTGAGAGCTAGTGTGTCGTCTAGTCTCTACTTCTTTCTTCAACTTCTGTGAGCTAGTGTGTCGTCTAGTCTCTACTTCTTTCTTCAACTTCTGAGAGCTAGTGTGTCGTCTAGTCTCTACTTCTTTCTTCAACTTCTGTGAGCTAGTGTGTCGTCTAGTCTCTACTTCTTTCTTCCACTTCTGTGAGCTAGTGTGTCGTCTAGTCTCTACTTCTGTCTTCAATTTCTGTGAGCTAGTGTGTCGTCTAGTCTCTACTTCTTTCTTCTACTTCTGTGAGCTAGTGTGTCATCTAGTCTCTACTTCTTTCTTCAACTTCTGTGATCTAGTGTGTCGTCTAGTCTCTACTTCTTTCTTCAACTTCTGTGAGCTAGTGTGTCGTCTAGTCTCTACTTCTTTCTTCAACTTCTGTGAGCTAGTGTGTCGTCTAGTCTCTACTTCTTTCTTCAACTTCTGAGAGCTAGTGTGTCGTCTAGTCTCTACTTCTTTCTTCCACTTCTGTGAGCTAGTGTGTCGTCTAGTTTCTACTTCTTTCTTCCACTTCTGTGAGCTAGTGTGTCGTCAAGTCTCTACTTCTTTCTTCAACTTCTGAGAGCTAGTGTGTCGTCTAGTCTCTACTTCTTTCTTCCATTTCTGTGAGCTAGTGTGTCGTCAAGTCTCTACTTCTTTCTTCTACTTCGGTTAGCGCAAACAATTCATGTATGTTTATTTATGTTCTGTCTTAGTATCCGCATGGAGAGCGAATAGCAGAAATGTAATATGATTGCAGATATGTCACACACTGGGCTTGTGAGACGTCAGGTGGTGCATGATGGTAGAAATGGCCATGTTTTCACATGCATCCTCTGTGAACGAACATTTACAGCGCGAATTGGCCTTATCAGTCACATTCGCCACCGCCATGGGTTGCAGTTATTATGCCCTATTGAAGCACAATGTAACAGTCTATCGTCTGTCAAGACGGCAAGGTGCCAATCTAATCTAAATCTTAATTTCCTAAACATGTTCTCCAGTTGATATATATAGGACAAAACTTGGTGCAATGAATACGATCTTCGTGCCTTGGAAACATTTTAAGGGAACAGTGGTTAGAAAAGAATAGTTAGTTAGTTACTTAGTTAGTTAGTTAGTTAGTTCATTAGTTAGTTAGTTAGTTAGTTGGTTGGTTGGTTGGTTGGTTGGTTAGTTGGTTGGTTGGTTAGTTGGTTGGTTGGTTGGTTAGTTGGTTGGTTGGTTGGTTGGTTGGTTGGTTGATTGTTTGATTGGTTGGTTGTTTGGTTGATTGGTTGGTTGCTTGGCTGGTTGGTTGATTGGTTGGTTAGTTAGTTAATTAGTTGGTCGAGGTTCCAGCTTCACGGCAACGGGTCGTCCCCATTATGCTCCGTTCCTGTGTCAGTGAATATCACATAAAATGCTCCTCATTGTTCAATGTGAAAAGTGGAACAGACAGGAGTCTCGGCAATCCAACAGTCCGCACAAGTACACTGTGCTTAATGCCGCCGCCAGAATGCCAACACAAAAGTCATCCACGAAAATTACAGTTCATCGTCGATGGAATCGGCAGTCACTAGAAAGACTTCATTGCCCCGAGCGTTCTCACATGGCTCGGTCTCTTTCCGCAGGGCAACCCGCCGAAAGCGCCGCAAAAAGCACGAACTCCGTAACTCCAGCGTCGACTTCCAGGAGTCTCCTGAAAAATGCACTCATGAACCGAAAAGGCAAATCAGTCAATTCAGCAACAGCCGGTAGCCTTTGTTCCGCACATGCAGTTCACTGTACAAACAAAAGCGGACAGATGTAAAAGTATTCCACATGAATTTCACAGCTCACAGAGTCGCGCCACGCACTCACTCAGTAGCACAGCGACGGAACCATACCAGTCCAACATGAGGAAAATGCGAATGCAAACCGCAGCCACAAGGATAAATACTCCAGAGGTCGTAGCGGTTCAATGCCTAACCGCCATGCTGGGGACCGGAAGTCCTGAGAAAAGAATAATGATGGAAGCCATGGTTCCCTGAGGAGTGGGCACTGGTCGACCAACAAGAAAATCAACACAGGACCTTAAAGACATTGTCGGCATGAAGATGAAGAATTGGCAAGGATGGGGTACTCAGCAGGTGATGAGAAAGAAGCTCTGTGAAGGATCTGCTACATGAAGAACCTACCTGATTGACGGCATTTTTCAGGTCAAGGTTGTCAAGGAAAACCCCTCCCGACCCTGACCTAAATGTGATGTTGTGGTTCAAGGCCGACTGGAAGATCAAATGTCCATTCTCTGTGAGTATTCGTGGCCTGTGTTTGAAAATAGACAAAACAGATATCCATGTTAGTTATGTTCTTCTTCGTTCCTCTCTATCTATCCGTGGGTAGGTTTTCTTTCCTAACAATGTTGCCAGGGTAGGGACCTTACGGCCTGCTCTGTGCGATGTCCAACGAACATGGAATTTTTTACATACACAACTAGAACACGGGAACTCCTGTTTGTCGCCCTTATCTGATCACACTAATCACGAGATTAGGGGACCGTGCGATATCATTAGATACCAACGGTTGTTGGGAACATTCCCAGTCAATACAGAGATCGAACCCGCTACCTTCAGAGTCTGAGTCCGGTACCTTCAGAGTTTGAGCTGGTACATTCCGTTACCTCTCAGCCACGGCTACCCCTTAATTATATTATTAACAATTAATTGTTGGAAAAAAACACCAGAGAACATCAGAGAGATGAATGCCTGGATGGCTTTGTCACGTGACGTAAACAAGACAAGAACACAGAGCTGATCCACGACTCTGGTGATCGAGTGATATGGCGACACATGACCGCCCACGCTTATCGGCATGGCACATGGTGATGGTGATTCATATGAATTATTTTAACTGAATTGCCGGGGAAACCTTTAGATGATTAAAACAGCATAAAGTATACATTCACGGGTATTGATTGGTGTTCATAGAATGAGAGAAAACAAGTAGAGATAAGAGGACACACTGGTCGTTATAAACACTGAAAGTTATGGTGATCACACAGGGATTCGAATCTGCCGCCTCCAAATGACGAGAGCTTCTTGCTGAAGAAACAAGTGTTTTTGGTAGCAAGGGAAACTATACGCCCCTGTTAAGTGTCTTCGTTAGCTAGGTCCATCACTCACCTTACTCCACAACTATGAGTTCAGTTAATGTATTTGGTAGCACGGGAAAATATACACCCCTGTTAGGTGTCTTCTTTAGCTAGGTCCAACACTCACCTTACTCCACAACTATGAGTTCAGTTAGTGTATTTGGTAGCAAGGGAAACTAAAAACCCCTGTTAAGTGTCTTCTTTAGCTAGGTCCATCACTCACCTTCTCCACAACTATGAGTTCAGTTGACACCACAGCACTCGCGACATTCCCAAACGCTCTCCATTCTTATCTTCAACAGCCAGTGAAGAGCCCCAGTACTAATGGTACCAGTTGCAGTCTGATTATGTGTTCGTCTAACCTTCCTCGGAGTACTGAGTGTCGGCCAGATCCTCGGGTCACTCCCTACCACACCACTCTCTCTCTCTATGCTATGACGCTTTATTTGTTCACTCACGCTTTTCACGTTATCCCACAGAGACGTTATCATGCACAAAACAAACCCAATGGTGCATATCTTCCCCCCCCCCCTCCCGCCAAAGCTGCATGTCCTGGGGAAAAAGATCCAACAGATGCTTCAGTATCTTTGGTTGTTTACAATTATTTATATATGTAAGTATGTATGTTATCACCCTTCTCGGCATGCTCTGTGAGTCCGCTACAGAAACACGACATATGTGTCTTGTTTGTCCTCCAGCCAGCGGAACGCCGCTATGATCTCCTCCACCTATGAAATACGGACATATTCTACAGAATTACTATCCTTAACTCCCCATAAGGGGCACTGGTAATACAGGGGCGTTCCCAGTATCCATCCATCCAGCATGTGCCATGCCGATAATCGTGGACGGTCATGATTCGCCATTTCACTCGATCACAAGAGTCGTGGATCAGCTCAGTGTTCTTGTCTTGACATGTCACGTGGTCAAGCCATCCAGGTATTCCCCTCGTCTCGCCAGTTGTCACGAAGTTCTCCAATTTATTTCTTCTCATAACATGCCCAAAAATTGTTGACTGCCTACGTCTAATTTTTCTAATCTGTGTACGATTGTCATTTGTTTCTGTCAACTACGCTACCACAGCCCCTTGTGCATGCTGCTATGTTATGTTGTGTCACGTTGTTATGTTATGTTATGTAATGCTAGTTTAGTTTAGGTTAGTCGATGGATCAACATCACGGCACCCGGGTGTAACCCATAAGTGCTCCGTTCTACTCCTAACTCAAGCCTGAGTCCGGAAAATCTCAGCTCAGAGCACGAACTCCATAGCACAGACGAGGATTCTAAAATACTTTGGGTAGATTTTTAACTCGAAATTTTGCCCGGGCAGCTCCGTTAGTCTACTCTTTTTCTCGATTTCCAACTGCCAATGGATATTTTACGTGCGCAAAAATACAAACGGGCGTCCGATCTCACTACCCAGAGACCAGGGGAAATTGTGTTACTAAAATTCCACGTGAAAAAAAAGCCCGGCCCTCACCGGGGCTTTGAACCTGGGACTTCCTGCGCTCGAGGCGGACACCACACCTCGAGATCACTCAGCCCCTTTGTTATTTTGTTTGGGTTATGTTATGTTATATTATGTTATGTTATGCTATGCTATGTTATGTTATGTTATGTTATGTCATGTTACGGTCAACGAGATAATTTCACACTGGGCATTCCCATGCGTGCTCAACCCTCTTGTGCAGAAGCCATCCCAAAGTATTTCTGCTCACTGTCCCATCAGGAGTTGGTTATGGTATCTCTTCTCTTCCCCGCGAAGGCGGCATTGGGATGCCTGACAATGCTCCACCTCCCGTTTGTGTAATCAGGTTAGCGTCTGAGTCTCGGCAGCCTCCACCAATCCATTCCATACTTGATTGATTATATCAGACCTGCCCATGCTTCTTCCCGTGAGTATTGGTTCAGGCTGTAGGTTGTCAAAGTGTTTCTTGTAGTCTATAAAGCATAGATCCATTTTGTTTCTGTACATCTATATATTTTCTGTACATTTATGTATTGTTCTGAACATCTTTATATTTTATGTGCATCTATATATGTTTCTGTACATATTTTTATTTTCTGTACATCTATATATGTTGCTGTACATCTTTTTATTTTCTGTACATCTATATTTTGTTTTGTACAGCTTGGTATTTTCTTAACACCATTATATTTTCTGCACACCTATATATTGTTTCTGTGCATCTTCATACTTTTTTGTATATCTGTGTTTGTTCCGTCATCTATACTTCTGTACATCTGTATATTTTTCTGTACATCTGTATATTTTTCTGTACATCTCTCTCTCTCTCTCTCTCTCTCTCTCTCTCTCTCTCTCTATATATATATATATATATATATATATATATATATATATATATATATATATATCTTTTTCTTCTCCTTCTTCAGCGTTCCGAGCTATCGAGGTTCTTTGCTGCAGATACACACACACACACACACACACACACACACACACACACACACGCACACACACACACATATATATATATATATATATATATATATATATATATATATATATATATATATATATATATATAATCTATATATTCATATGTGCAGATGGACGCAACTGGGAGGGTACATGCTTTACCCTTGTGCGAGAAAATGCAAGCTAAAGACTAAATGTCATGGCAGGGAAGACCAGGCCCTAAGCCTTGATCGGCAACGGGTCTAGGATCGAAGTTCTAACAGGTGGACAGTTGGAACATTGCTTTGCTGATCAGGCAACTTCTGTAGCTTGTCATGTTTCAGACGTATTGGTGTTACCTTTCCTCTGGACTGTACTAGGCAGACCGAGAGAGAGAGGGATCATGTTGCATGGGCAACTCATGGTCTCTAAATTGAAAATTCAGCACAGGCTGTATGCTATGGAGAAATATAACTCCATTTTACAAACTATCGTTTGTCAAGACGGCAAGGTGCCAGTCAGCATGTATTCTTCTGCATATCTATATTTGTTTAAATCAAAATTCTTAAACAAATTAAGACTTCTCTGATAAAAAGGCAGACAAGTAAATTTAACAAAACGAGCAGGTAATTTGAAATAACACGACATACTTACTGATTTGGCAGTATCTGGCGCTTCTTTCGTACAGTTTGATCCGTCCTGATACACAGGGATATGAACATCAATGACATCAAACACCAATTCATGTCTTTCATCTTAAACTCCTTGGAAAGTTCTAACTGTCCACTAGAAAGTAACAATTGCTTGACAGAATATGGCAGTCCATCAGTTTAACAACTTAGAGAATTCTAACAGACTTCCAGTCCCTATTTCATGGCGCGTCAATTACTTCTTATCTGACCAATTCAGCTGAAAAAAAATGTAGCCCAGATGTAATATATTTGTGTTAATGGGAAAGTATGGGTCAGCGTGGCCGAGAGGTGGTACACTTCCCTGCGCTGACGATGTGATAGAGGATTCATTCCAGACACCGGTCAACTGGACTTCATAACGTTGACTTTCCGTCCAGAAGGCAATGGCAAGCTACTGAACGTAAATTGTCTAGACAATCAACCTAAGATTGTGACAAGACTTGACTAAACAAGACTACACTACACAAGACTAGACAAAACAAGACTAGGCTAAACAAGACTAGACTAAACAAGACTAGACTAAACTTGACTAAACAAGACTAGACTAAACAAGACTAGACAAAACAAAACTAGACAAAACAAGACAAGGCTAAACAAGGCTAGGCTAAACAAGACTAGACTAAATAAGACTAGACTAAACAAGACTAGGTTAAACAAGACTAGACTAAACAAGACTAGGCTAAACAAGACTAGATTAAACAAGACTAGGCTAAACAAGACTAGGCTAAACAAGACTAGACTAAACAAGACTAGACTAAACAAGAACAGGCTAAACAACACTAGGCTAAACAACACTAGGCTAAACAAGACTAGACTAAACAAGACTAGACTAAATAAGACTAGTCCAAACAAGACTAAACTAAAAAAGACTACACTACAAAAGACGACTAAAAAGAATAGACTAAACTAAACAAGACTAGACTAAACAAGATTAGACTAAACAAGACTTGGCAAGACAAAACAAGATACAGCCGGACACATCAAAGCTGGACAAAACAAAACAAGATGTGACCAGACAAGACAAGTCAAGCTAAGACCAGACACCACAGGGTCATACAAGACAAGACCAGACACAACACTGTCATACAAGACAAGACAATGTGAGACAAAACCAGACAAAGCAAGGACAGATAAGACAACACCAAGTGAGTCTCAAGACAAAGCAAGATCAGACAATACCAGACTAGTTAAGACACTACCGTTTTGGCGCATGAAGTCAATATGTAAACAGCAACCTTAAACCACATATAAAGCAATATTTCCTCTAGAGAAAGGAAAAGCACGTTATCACAACAAGCACAACAAGACAGTCAGATTGGCTCCAGTCTACAAGCCGATACCCTGTTTGATGCCCTGAAATTTGAGACGTACTGAGGCCAGCATGATATCATGCTGTGCATATCAGCACTGCGCTGGTATCACCCTGGAAAATGAGTGCTAGTAGCATATAGGTCAGGTTAATCTCACCAGTCTATGTCGTTATTTACGTTTGCAGATATCGTTATAAATACATATTTGTCTGTGCGTATGCATGCCGGCGCGTATTTGTGTGCGCCTCTGATCATCACCATGGACTGTCCTGTTCTGATCATCATGATGGACTCTCCTCTTCTGATCATCACCATGGGCTGTCATCGCCTGATCATCACCATGGACTGTCCTGTTCTGATCATCACCATGGACTGTCCTCGTCTGATCATCACCATGGACTCTCCTCTTCTAATCATCACCATGGACTGTCCTCGTCTGATCATCACCATGGACTCTCCTCTTCTGATCATCACCATGGACTGTCCTCGTCTGATCATCACCATGGACTGTCCTCGTCTGATCATCACCATGGACTGTCCTCGTCTGATCATCACCATGGACTGTCCTCATCTGATCATCACCATGGACTCTCCTCTTCTGATCATCACCATGGACTGTTCTCGTCTGATCATGACCATGGACACTCCTCTTCTGATCATCACCATGGACTGTCCTCTTCTGATCATCACCATGGACTCTCCTCTTCTGGTCTTCATCATGGACTCTCCTCTTCTGATCATCATCATGGACTGTCCTCGTCTGATCATCACCATGGACTCTCCTTTTCTGATCATCACCATGGACTGTTCTCTCATCATCATGGACTGTTCTGTTCTGGTCATCATCATGGACTGTCCTCTTCTGATCATCATCATGGACTGTCCTCTTCTGATCACCATCATGAACTCTCCTCTTCTGATCTTAATCATGGACTCTCCTCTTCTGGTCTTCATCATGGACTGTCCTCTTCTGGTCTTCATCATGGACTCTCCTCTTCTGATCATCATCATGGACTGTCCTCTTCTGATCATCATCATGGACTGTCCTCTTCTGATCATCATCATGAACTCTCCTCTTCTGATCTTAATCATGGACTCTCCTCTTCTGATCATCATCATGGACTGTTCTCTTCTGATCATCATCATGAACTCTCCTCTTCTGATCTTAATCATGGACTCTCCTCTTCTGATCATCATCATGGACTGTTCTCTTCTGATCATCATCATGGACTGTCCTCTTCTGGTCTTCATCATGGACTCTCCTCTTCTGATCATCATCATGGACTGTCCTCTTCTGGTCTTCATCATGGACTCTCCTCTTCTGATCATCATCATGAACTCTCCTCTTCTGATCATCATCATAGACTGTCCTCTTCTGGTCTTCATCATGGACTCTCCTCTTCTGATCATCATCATGGACTGTCCTCTTCTGATCATCATCATGAACTCTCCTCTTCTGATCTTAATCATGGACTCTCCTCTTCTGATCATCATCATGGACTGTTCTCTTCTGATCATCATCATGGACTGTTCTCTTCTGATCATCATCATGGACTGTCCTCTTCTGGTCTTCATCATGGACTCTCCTCTTCTGATCATCATCATGGACTGTCCTCTTCTGGTCTTCATCATGGACTCTCCTCTTCTGATCATCATCATGGACTGTTCTCTTCTGATCATCATCATGGACTCTCCTCTTCTGGTCTTCATCATGGACTCTCCTCTTCTGGTCTTCATCATAGACTCTCCTTTTCTGATCATCATCATGGACTGTCCTTTTCTGATCATCATCATGGACTGTTCTTTCATCATCATGGACTGTCCTCTTCCGATCATCATCATGGACTGTCCTCGTCTGATCATCACCATGGACTGTCCTCTTCTGATCATCATGAAGTCTCCTCTTCTGATCATCATCATGGACTGTCCTCTTCTGATCATCATCATGAACTCTCCTCTTCTGACCTTAATCATGGACTCTCCTCTTCTGGTCTTAATCATGGACTCTCCTCTTCTGGTCTTAATCATGGACTCTCCTCTTCTGATCATCATCATGGACTGTCCTCGTCTGATCATCACCATGGACTGTTCTCTTCTGATCATTACCATGGACTGTCCTCTTCTGATCATCACCATGGACTGTCCTCTTCTGATCATCACCATGAACTCTCCTCTTCTGATCTTCATCATGGACTGTCCTTTTCTGATCATCATCATGGACTGTTCTCTCATCATCATGGACTGTCCTCTTCTGATCATCATCATGGACTGTCCTCTTCTGATCATCATCATGGACTGTCCTCTTCTGATCATCATCATGGACTGTCTTCTTCTGGTCATCATCATGGACTGTCCTCTTCTGATCATCATCATGGACTGTTCTCTCATCATCATGGACTCTCCTCTTCTGATCATCATCATGTACTGTCCTCTTCTGGTCATCATCATGTACTGTCCTCTTCTGATCATCATCATGGACTGTCCTCTTCTGGTCTTCATGATGGACTCTCCTCTTCTGATCATCACCATTTACTCTCCTCTTCTGATCATCATCATGGACTGTCCTCTTCTGATCATCATCATGGACTGTCCTCTTCTGATCATCATCATGGACTGTTCTCTCATCATCGTGGACTGTCCTCTTCTGATCATCATCATGGACTGTCCTCTTCTGGTCATCATCATGTACTGTCCTCTTCTGATCATCATCATGGACTGTTCTCTCATCATCATGGACTGTCCTCTTCTGATCATCATCATAGACTGTCCTCTTCTGATCATCATCATGGACTGTCCTCTTCTGGACATCATCATGCACTGTCCTCTTCTGATCAGCATCATGGACTGTTCTCTCGTGGTCATCACCATGGACTCTCCTCTTCTGATCATCACCATGGACTGTCCTCTTCTGATCATCATCATCACATAGATCTTTCGTAGAACATCGCTCTCATCGCGGCCCGCCGTAAAGACTCCTGATCTGTTGCCAGCTGCTCTGCTTCATGTATGTTCAAGTTGTCTGTAATGTCCTGTTTCCACATGTTCAAGTTGTCTGTAATGTCCTGTTTCCACATGTTCAAGTTGTCTGTAATGTCCTGTTTCCACGTGTTCAGGTTGTCTTTAATGTCCTGTTTCCACGTGTTCAAGTTGTCTTTAATGTTCTGTTTCCACATGTTCAAGTTGTCTGTAATGTTCTGTTTCCACGTGTTCAATTTGTCTTTAATGTCCTGTTTCCACATGTTCAAGTTGTCTGTAATGTCCTGTTTCCACATGTTCAAATTGTCTGTAATGTCCTTTTCCACATGTTCAATTTGTCTTTAATGTCCTGTTTCCACATGTTCAAGTTGTCTGTAATGTCCTGTTTCCACATGTTCAGGTTGTCTGTAATGTCCTGTTTCCACATGTTCAAGTTGTCTTTAATGTCCTGTTTACACATGTTCAAGTTGTCTGTAATGTCCTGTTTTCACGTGTTCAAGTTGTCTTTAATGTCCTGTTTCCACGTGTTCAAGTTGTCTTTAATGTCCTGTTTCCACATGTTCAAGTTGTCTGTAATGTCCTGTTTCCACGTGTTCAAGTTGTCTGTAATGTCCTGTTTCCACATGTCCACATGTTCAAGTTGTCTTTAATGTCCTGATTCCACATGTTCAAGTTGTCTGTAATGTCCTGTTTCCACATGTTCATATTATCTTTAATGTCCTTTTCCACATGTTCAGGTTGTCTTTAATGTCCTGTTTCCACATATTCAAGTTGTCTTTAATGTCCTGTTTCCACATGTTCAAATTATCTTTAATGTCCTGTTTCCACATGTTCAAGTTGTCTTTAATGTCCTGTTTCCACATGTTCAAGTTGTCTTTAATGTCCTGTTTCCACATGTTGAAGTTGTCTTTAATGTCCTGTTTCCACGTGTTCAAGTTGTCTGTAATGTCCTGTTTCCACATGTTCAAGTTGTCTGTAATGTCCTGTTTCCACATGTTCAAGTTGTCTTTAATGTCCTGTTTCCACATGTTCAAGTTGTCTTTAATGTCCTGTTTCCACATGTTCAATGGCATGAGGTTACTCCATCCATATTAAATGTGGATTGAACATCAATTATAACTCGTTAACAAAATACGCTGAACTCACCTCGAACAGTCACAAGTGTAACAATTAGACGATGAACGAACTCACACTTTAATATCGTGTTGAGTGAAAACAATAGTGGATATTCTCGTATACAATAAAACTGCCCCTGGGTGTAGGAGCGGCGTTTATCATCTAGTATTTACGAAACTCCTTACTCTATTCAATAGTTCACCTTGAGGCGCAAACCCGCTATTTTCGCTGAGTTTCTGAGTTCAGACATGTCTAGGCTTGGTTCCTGCATTGTATATCCTTGCCAATCGATCGTTCCTGCTGTTATCTATTTGCCGAAGCTCGGAATAATCGCATCCAGCTCTTCACCAACACGGGCTCCTTGAAGATACGTCCTCTCCTTATCAGAATCACACACCAAAGGTCCTTTGTTGTCTTGTGACGTCCTTTACGTTCCCAATGGTTTCTCCTCTTTTTGTTTGTCCACTTTCGTGCATAACTGGGAAACCCCATTTTCCTTTTGGTGGCGTGTGCCGTCATATGGCATTCAAGGTGTCTGTAATGTCCTGTTTCCACATGTTCAAGTTGTCTGTAATGTCCTGTTTCCACAGACATGTTGGTCGCCTGCTGCCTGTTCTCCCAGAAATCACACTTCCCATTACTGTTCTTCCTAAACCGCTGTCATGTTGATGATGGCAAGGTATTTCAGTTCCTGAGACAACACGCTGTTTACCAGCCACATTTATTCCATATTCAGATCTTATAGCACATCAGCGTTATTATTTTGATGACCAATCGCTACTAGAACCATCTTTAAAATTACTCTAATGTATTGCTGAATAGAATGTGACAGGCTGCTCACTGTCTCAAAGAATAAGCTGGTGAAATTAGAGCGCATCCAAACGAAGCTATGCGGGTCATTCTGGGATGCACCAGAGACACTCCAGTAGTGTGTATGCGTTACATCCTTGGTCTGCCGACTGTTGCTGGTAGGCTCAATGTGATGCAGGCGAAGACATACCTTAGAGTAGCTGCAGACACAGATCACCCACTGCATGAGGCGCTGGACGCAGTTAAGCTTCAGCGACTGATAAGAGGGAAATCATGGACGGCTCAGGCGGAGGATACGATCAGACAGGTGTGCCCCTTGGAGAACATTAGGCGTGGAGAGGAGTGGGTCAGAGTGCCAGCGGAGCAGTCAGAATTGTGCAGAGTTATAATCACATTGAGCCGGGAGTGCAGGAAGTGGCCAGCAGTTGAAATCCAGCACCTAATTCAGGATAATGTTCGCTCGGGTGATGTGATTATCTACACAGATGGGTCGGTGTTGAGAGGTAGGAGACGTGCCTGGGGTTTCTTGGCAAAAGCTAATGGTCGACGTTTGGTGCAGGAGAGCCTGGCATATGATACCACAACATCAAGCTTAAGAATGGAGGTGGAGGCGGTCACTGCAGCTTTCCGCTGGATGGAGAATACGATACACACACACATCGTGATTGTAACTGACTCAGAAAGCATGCTGAGGAAGGTGAGGACAGGCAAGCTTCAGGCAGAGTGGCTTGCTTCGCTTCGGAGGTCACGGGTGGCAAGCATCGCCTGGATCTTTTCTCCAGGGCATGCCGGTGTGCTGGGGAATAATTGAGCCAGATTGGCTGGCTCGGCAAAACTTGGTGGAGTATTGATGCATGATCCGTGTACACCTCGGAGGAGCAAATGGATCACCATGGTCTGGCAAGAATGCGACAGCGAGGAGTGACGAGGGGATGTGGCCGACGCTCGACGCTCAGAGGAAAGGCGAGACGGACATATAATCAGATTGCTACTGGTACTATTGGTGTTGGAACTCTTCGCTGGCTGCTGAGGATGGGGACGGAGCGCTTGTGGGAATGCCCCGAATGCTGTGATGTCAGTTCCTAAATCAATCAGTCAATCAATCATGTGACAGACTTGGGTAGATTCTTATAGTCCACAATATATGGCGTTTTTGATCATGTCTATGGACAGCCTTCTGTCTCATGTACTGCCAGTAATTTCTGATGCCACATTCCTCCGTGCCATGATGTCAAACTGTCCAGTATCTTCTCTCTTGGTCTCCCCATTGCTTGTTTCCCCTCTTACCTTCCTGTAGTGACGATATATTCCAGCTTTCCCCTTCTCATGACATGCGCACAGAATGTGAACTATCCTCTTCTGATGGGAGTGACCAGACCGCTTTGTGAGTTCACTTCTTTCAGGGTCTCTTCATTGTTCTTTCTATCCGCCCATGGTGTTCTCATCATTCTTTTATAAAAGAACATCTCCGCAGTTTCCACATAATTAGAGAAGTCAACATTGTAAGTCCGCCTTAATTCCGGATTAGGGACTGAACCCCAACCAAGCCAGCAGCGCATTGGAAGCTTAAGTGTCAATGTTCTGATCAGCCACATCAACAGCTGGCCCTGACATTAATGGTGGGTTCATTAAATAGTTGACAAATATACTGGCACCTGACCGTCTGGACAGGCGATAGTTTGTTTTATTGTGCTTCAAAACAGGCAGAATAACTGCAATCCATGGCGGGGACCAGGGAGGAGTTATACCTCTCCATAACACAAAGCCTGAATTGTGGAGATCATGTGTTGCCCATGCAGCGTGATCCCTCTCTCGGCCTGCCTAGTGTATTCTAAAGGAAAGGTAACGCCAATACATCTGGAACAAGACAAGCTGCAGAAGCTGCCAGATCAGCAAAGCAATGCTCTAACTGTCCGCCTGTCGGAGCTTCGACCCTAGACCAGTTGCTGACCAAGGCTTAGGGCTTGATCTGCCCTGCTATGACATTTAGTCTTTAGGTTGAATTTCCTCACGATAGGATAAGTCGTGTGCCCTCCCAATTGCACTCCTCCACCCGAAGCCATTGGCACAATGCGGGGTGTCGGGTTTGGCGAGAGCGGCCAAACATTCGGCGCTAACAGAAAGCATTTAGTACAGTCTGCTGTTTTAAGATAGGCTCCGTCATATCTGACTAAGACCTGACACACTTGACCAAATACAACAGGCTAACTTTTATGTTGATATTTGTGTGTACCCCGCGAATGATGTTATAAACATCCAAATGACCCATGACAGAAAAATGCACCCCACTCCTGCTGTAATCTGCACTTCCTTCCTCTACTTATTTGAGTGCTAATCAATACCTGAGATCGTATTGCTCATGCATGTACGTCTATATGTAAGACATGGTTAATATCGTTGTCAGAGTCTCACATGGAGTCGGTAGGAACATAAAGATAGAAGGGAATTAGATAAGGGACATAACCCCAATACAAGGGAGACTCTCTAGAATGCTCGAACAATCTAGAGCCTTCGAGAAAGATGTCAGTTCGCCTACAGCTCCGTGGACACGCTGACCGCGTGCCAGGACCTGTTCCACGAGAAGCTTGAGGAGAGTTACAGCCCGTGTCCGATCGAGACACGTTAGAGGGCAGACGCCGACTGGACATCGAACAAGCAACAGGGCTTAACTTAAGGGGGACTTGATAGATTGAACACAAGTGTATTTAGGAGTGTTACTCACTCGATAGATAGATGATAGAGTTTGTTGTAACGATTATGTATGATGGTTTTGTTATGAACTCCTATGATCATGTTCGCTACGTAGCTGGCTGCGAAAATTATTCTTCGCCAGCTTACTGTAAATAAATTATGTCACATAGTATCAGAACGGAGTTTGTTGCCTGTATGAACCCAAGTTTCATTCCCCTAGGTATCTAGGACGTTGACAGGCTATTTGGGGGCTCCACGCCGGTTTTGGCAAGCGCAAGCTTCACTTTCCAGACAGCTCTTGGTTTTGCCAAGTAAAATATATCAACAGTCATACATAACAAAGTCTGAACTTTGTAACTACTATCGTATCATCTGTTCATAAACTATCGTAGTCCCTCTAGAAAAGTATTAAAGAATTATGTTCATGAAATTTGACATTGACATGACTGGACAATTACAGTGACAATTACTAAATTTTTTTTGGATTCCAACATCAGATTGTTCCGCGAAAGATTGTGTGTATGTAAACTGTTCTCCAGCAGTGGCGATCAAACAGGGGAACCAAACAACACTACAGCCAAGAAACCAGTAAATAAGATAAGTCCCATTTCATGCTCATTGTATCTCTAAACGATACTCACCATTTTTTTTCATTGATGTAAATTTTTTTCTATATATTGCTATTAATGATATATATATATGAAAATTTCATAACCATGTGAACTTATTCGTTAGAAAGTTTGAATGTAAAGATTAAGGGATATAACCAATTTTTGTACACCCAAACTATTTCCAAAGGGATTTAATTGCTACTAATTTAACATTAGCTAAAGTTACAAGATGTCAACATTAGAACAGTGCGTCGAATTAGGAATTAAATTAGGTTATACCGCCGATACACTTTCAGAATGGGCACAAAAGACACATTTAGAAAACATAGCACGAGAAGATAGGGCAGCGGAAAGAGAAGAGAAAAAGATGCAAATACAAATAGAGGCAGAAGAGAAAAAGATGCAAGCAGAAAATAAAAAGTTAGAAATCGAAGCTGCTAGCAAACGAGCTCAATTAGACGCTGAGAATAAAAAGTTAGAATTAGAGATACAATTAAAATTGAAACAAATGGAAATTGATTCCAACTTGGAAATTTCAGTAAACAAGTTAAGGAGTAAGGAAGAGGAGCAAAAATACAACAAATATAAAGGCTTAGTCAAACCTTTTTGTTCCGGGGATTCAATAAGTACATACTTAGAGAACTTCGAGTGTTTGATGTCATACCATAACGTTTCAAAGGTCGATTGGGCGTTTATTCTAATGAGGAATTTAGCATTAGAGCCCTTAAAAGTGATAGAAACAATTCCACAAGACATGAGGAAAGATTACGACTATTTAAAACAAAGAATACTACAACATTTTTCACTAGACACAGCAGGCTATCAATTGCAATTTTCTAAATTAACACCATCACCTAATCAAACGTTCATAGACTACGTGTCTACAGTCCAAGATATTTGTACAAAATGGATAACCTCAGCGAAAACAAATAACAACTATGATAAACTAAAAGACCTAATAATAATTGATAAGATCATGAACACCATACCAACTCCTTTCTCGAAGTTTCTAAGACAAAGTGATTGTAAGACTATTCAAGAAGTCGAAAATAGAGGTAGTGCATATTTCACAGCTAACCGTGATATTTTCCAGCTAAATATGAGTCAGAACGAAACAGCAGCTGTCACAAACACCAAATATTCAAAACCAAATGAGAATAGGTTCAAACAACGCTCTAAATTTACAAAACCAGTCCTGTGTCAATACTGTCATTTGACCCACGAACAGTACGCAATTTGTGATAAATCACCAACGTATCCACATCACCTTCAAATGATGGTGGAAAAACAAAACAAAAACAAAAAGAAAAAAAGAAACGCGTATAAGAGAGCGGTCAAATGCTACTTTTGTCTAGCTTACGGGCATTATTCAGGACGTTGCGGTGGCCGCAAGATGATGAAGCAGGCCAATGCTTCATTGACAGATACATCTACGGATGAAGAAATCGAAGAGCTGAATGAATGTGACATCCAGAACGAAAGTGCGAATGAGTCAGGGAATGCAGTAGAAATCATTAACACCATCAATAATAACACCTGTAATACGTGCAGAAAATTTCAGTTGGATACAACCTTGGAATGTGGCCATACAATCCCTATATCCAATGAAATAGCCAACGCAGCCTTAACATCAAAAGGCAAGTTAAATTTTGTGAAAGGATTTGTGAATAACAAACTATGTACAATCATTCGCGATAGCGGAGCGACTCTAGTTGGAATTAAAAGAACATTAATCAATGACAAAGACTACACACACAACTACGTGACATGTCGCACATTCGCAGGCACCATCGAAAGATACCCCCTAGCACTGGCCGAAATTCAGACACCTTTTCTATCAGGACAAGTGCTATGCGCAGTATTGGAAAAGCCTTGCGCGGATATTATACTTGGAAATCTTCCTAACATAAGATCCTGCTCTGAAGAAGAAATCAGAGAATGGGAACAGAAAAACTGCATCCAGAATGCAAACAGTGATTCCAGAACTAAAGAACACATTTGCATGTCTCAAACTGCCAAAAGCACAAGGGAGACCACCGATGACGGAATTCGAAACGAATTCACAGAGGTGCATAACACAGGGGCGGTCGAATCTTTCAATGACAACATCAGCATAAAACCTCGAATTGAGGATGCCACCGAAAAACGAAATTGTGAACCTGTAAATGTGCAACAACAGACAGAATACGCCAATGTAGTGACAAAACAAATGACTCACATAACCCACATGAACAACTCAACAGAGACAACAGGGGACACTAACCGTACTAACAGAAACGACATTGACAAGAACAACGATGACAATTCTACTTTAACGACACATTCTCTTAATAACAGAAACGACGAAGTCAACGACACAATAGCAACAACTCTTCTTAATCATGACAAACAGCTTGACGAGTCATTACAAACCGACTCGACGTCTTTAAAGTACTCTCAAACGAAATCATATTATCTGACAAACAACAATAACAAAAGCACAGCAACGACAGTACGCCTTAACGACACTACTACACAAGACAATGAAGACAACTTCACATTACAGACAGTCTCTCGTGAAGACAAAACCGCAGTTACCAAACCAACAACTGAGAGAACTCATAATTTCCAACTTTATGAGTCGAAACAATTTGGTTCTCTAGAAACGAGAAACAT
This sequence comes from Cepaea hortensis, assembly GCA_963921405.1. Taxonomy (NCBI): domain Eukaryota; kingdom Metazoa; phylum Mollusca; class Gastropoda; order Stylommatophora; family Helicidae; genus Cepaea; species Cepaea hortensis. The sequence goes on along the minus strand of OY992897.1, from coordinate 63,887,517 downwards.
TTACGTGATTAATTCCAAGAAACATAACCAAGGAATACAAAGATATCCAAGGGACACTACTAGTGACAAAGAAGTATTATTAACAAACAAGTGTCATCATACGTGTTCATCGCAAATGTATCATCGATCAAGGACACATAAAACTAAACCAGAAACAACACATAAAGCTGCAAAAAGTTATTCACATACAGAAATAACATCATCATGCAACATTCATGCAAGCAAACAGTATGCAAATAAACAAACACAAACAATTGACTTCACACAAAATCAAACTCAGAAACGTTTGCATACAAACAAACTGCTTTATCGCATGAACAAAAACACCAAACGATGCGGATCTAAATCCATCAGTACAAAGACTACCATGGTCAACTCACCATCTACCACTTTATCAGACAAATACAGCAAGTGTGACAGGTTGGCCCACCTCTCAGATCGTTTTGTTACTAGATGGAGATAGCCCTCAGTAAACCCCTCTATGTATCCTGTATTAATTTTTATTGTTATCTATATTTTCAAATATTAGATAAAATCGTCTTTGGTTAGTGTATTTATATATATAAAACTATAGAGAGAGTTAAATACTATTTCTTCTTATAGTTAGAAGTAGATGTAGGGTAGAGTTCGTTTACAAGCCAAGAAATCCAGTCAGACTGAATTTTATATTCAGATTTGGCTGTGAATAATAATTTGGCCACAGGAAGGGAACTCTCCTGGATGAGAAGTTAACTTCCGGTAGCACCCTAGTCTCTGCCATTTTTTTTGCCAGCAACCTGGAGGGAGGAGCTATCAAGTCAATTGGCTAAAATTGAACACCTGTCTGTGTTTAAACATATTTTATTGCTGGCTCTTGTTAAGCCGAACAACAATCTAAAACATAGAAAAGCCAATGATAGTCTCCACTCCCGATAGGCCAGTCAAAATCTAGTTGCAGGGTGAGTTAATAATAATTTTGTTAAACATTTTTCTGTGTGTCAAAATGCCGGCAAAATCTACCGGCCATGCCGATCGATAATAGATACTATTAATTAAAACTAGTGTTAGTTAACTAATATTAGAATTTTAAGACCATGTTTGTGCCATGTGGCTTGCCGACAAGGGTAAAACGAAAAGCTCGTCACATGTGGCATTAAAAACATGGATAAATTACATTACGTGATTCTCGAAATTAGGTATCTGCCTGCGGAAGGACACCTGAGTTAGTCAGTAGACGATTAGAGTTAAGATAATTTATGTGCTTAAACTTCGGAACTAGCGTATTTCTCTAGATAATATACTTATTAGTTGAAGGAATTAGTTCAGAGAGTGAATAAGTTACCATTAATTATTCTTTATTAATCTCTATCTTACCCATAGTCAGATTACTACCATGTGGTCCAAGATGGCCCACTTAACAAAGTTCAAACCTTGGGGGAATTCTCCAACCCTAATATTGTTCTTGTGTATAGTGAAAATAATCTTAAACCTAGCTAAGAAATCTTCTAGATAATTAATTATGTTTTAATTAATATAAGGAAGACTTGCTATTAGTACAACTCATAACTCTTTAAGTGAACTTGGGGTGTTTCATTGATTTTAATGGTTCGCTCGTGTACATCGTGAAGTTATAGTTGTTGTGTGTGATTTCATTGCATTCTATGGAATTCATCAATATGTGATGTTAATTCATCGTGTGGAGTGTAGTTTGTGTGTTTCCATACTTGGAAAATGATGTGTGGTGTTTCATTGATTTAATGGTTTGTTAATGTATATGTGACGTCGGAGTTGTGGCGTCTGAGTTTCATTCCATTGAAGTCATCCTATATGTACTGTTAAGTCATTCTGTGAATGGTGGTTCATGTTTCCATGATTGATCATGACTTAGAATATATATTTGGAATGTGGTCTTTGAAGTAGAGCATTGTGATTGTACATGTTTGATCTAAATGTCAGCAGAGAGAATAGGATATCATTTGTGTGCTGTTTCCATTAGGTCAGTGTGCTGTGGTAGATTTCAGATAAGGAATCAAAATGTGTAAATTTAGATAATACATGCTATGAAAATTTATGAGACAAGCATGCCATGCAGGACATGGCCAAAAGAATTTACAATTCTGTCGTGAAGGATTATTCACTCCTTCTCACTGTCATTCACAGAGCCTGCACCCTGATCATCTGTAGCCGTAGTCACGACCGGTGATTGAGCTACGAACCACTCACTTGATGCAGCAGAGAGTGGAGCCCATACCACGATCCAGTCAGCACTGCCAGCTTACCATCCAGGAGGCTAAGGATTATCAGATGAGTGGCTACCCACCCGTTTGCCACTGTACAGCAATTCTAATTTGTCCGCTATTGGCTAAGAGTCTATGATTATATCCTCTAGCTGAACATTATCTGGTCAAGATTTCAGGGATCTGCGTATCTCTTATGTGTCAGTGAGTTCCCAGTGGGGCTCACGTAGTGTTCTTTAGGATTAAACGTTATGTTATATTTGTACTTTTAACAACTGCGTCTGTCATTATAGAATTGGCATCATCAGATTGTGTGACGAGTGAAAGGACTACATCTATACGTATCATTCTGTCTTATCTCCTGTTGTGTGAGAATACATTAGGCAGTGGGGGCTCATTTTTTTTTCATCCAGGCACGTTAGCAGGAATCACTTGACATACTGTCTTCGTTTGTTAGCACAGTTCGTCGTCATAACTTTCCGCCTGGCACTGTTTAGAAGTAGTGATCCATTCTGGGACTTTTGATAATCATTCTTCTAGAATTGCGAGCCATTTGATCGCTTCTTCAGCCTTTCAAAACCGGTCTGAACCCAATTTCTGTGCCTTCTTGACAACAGAGGAGTTGTGTTTATTTCATCATTTGTTTCCTCCTGTTTTATCTGTTTGTGATGTCCTGTCCTTAAAACAGATTCTTAGAATCGAAACCTCAGTTGTCTTCTATGTCCTAGATTACTTACTTTTTTTTTTTTTTTACAATTTTAATTTTTTGTTTTTAATTTTCTTCTTCTTCTTCTTCTTCTTCTTCTTCTTCTTCTTCTTCTTCTTCTTCTTCTTCTTCTTCTTCTTCTTCTTCTTCTTCTTCTTCTTCTTCTTCTTCTTCTTCTTCTTCTTCAGCGTTCCGAGCCATTGAGGTTCTTTGATGCAGATACAATCCGTCTCCATTCGTCTCTCTGGTTGACCTTCTCTTGCCAGTCGTTGGTTCCAAGTGCTTGTAAGTCTGTATATATATTATCTTTCCACCGTCTTCTTGGTCTACCTCGGGGTCTACGGTCATTTATTTCCTGAGTGTAAGCGAGTTTTGTTTCCCTATTATCTTCCATTCTTTCTATATGCCCCAGGCATTTTAGTCTATTAGCCTTCATGATACCAGTGATTAGCGGGGACATAAACAGATCATAAATGTCTTTGTTACTTCTTCTTTTCCACTCTCCACTTTGTGTATCCCTAATGGGTCCAAAGATGCGTCTTAAAACTTTGTTCTCAAAGGTTTGTAACAAGGCTTCGTCTCTTTTCGTTGTACTCCAGGTTTCAGAGCCATACAGCACAACTAGTCTGATCAGTGTTTTGTATATTGTGATTTTGATGTTACGAGATAGCGCATTTGATTTTAGTAGATGTTGTAGTGCATAGTATATCTTATTTCCCGAATTGATTCTAGTTTGTATTTCTTCCCTTATGATGTTGGAGCAGTTGAAGATTGTACCCAGGTATTTGTATGTTTCCGTTCTTTTAATGGTCATATTATCTATGTGTATGTGGCCAGAGTTTTTAGCCATTCCTTCTCTTGAAATTACCATATATTCTGTCTTATCTTGGTTGATAACCAGCCCCATCTGTTGGCCTTTTTCCTTTAAGTGAGTCAATATTTCCAATGTCTTTTGTTCATTTTCCCCTATAATATCTATATCATCTGCATAACCAAGCAGCTTGGATGTTCCTCCAATATCACATTCCTCCTTTATCTTCCTTACAACTTTCTCTAGAGCCAGATTGAAGAGGAGCGGCGATAGTGCATCACCTTGTTTCAAGCCAGATGCTATTTGGAAAGGGTCTGATTTCCTGCCTTTATATGTTACTATATTAAAAGTATCTTCCATGCATAGTCTGGTCATGTTGATTAACTTCTTTGGTATTCCAAATTCCTGCATAGCATTCCATAGACTATTCCTATGGACACTATCATAAGCCTTTTTAAAATCCACAAAAATGTTATGGAGATCTCTTTTATATTCCCAATTTTTCTCGGCTAATTGTCGTAAGATAAATATCTGATCTATTGTTGATCTGTTTCGTCTAAAACCCGCCTGGTAGTCACCTAATATGTCTTCTGAATATGGTTTTAGTATATTTAGTAATACTGCGGATAGTATCTTATAGCTTGTGGACAGTAGTGATATTCCTCTATAATTTTCACATTGGAACTTGTCTCCTTTCTTAAAGATAGGTATCAATAATGACTCTTTCCAATCATGTGGTAATTCTTCTGTCCTCCAGATTTTTATTATTAGTTCGTATAGCTTTAGATGTAATGCATGGTCGCCTGCCTTTATAAATTCAGCAGCAATTCCATCAGCCCCTGTTGCCTTATTGTTTTTAAGTCGTGTGATTACACATAGGAATTCTTCAAATGCAGGTTATTCAATTTGTGGTTCACACGTTAGAACCTCTTCCTGTGGGAAAGTATTACTTGGAGCTTCACAATTTAGTAATTCAACAAAATATTCTTTCCATGTGTTGCACATTTCCTCATTGGTATTTATCATATTTCCATTTTTGTCTTTTAAACCATATGTGTTGTGTTGATCCCCTCGTTTCATTGACTTCAGTTCTTTAAAAAACTTTCTGGATTCGGTTTTCTGGTGATTAGTTTCCATATCTTTGATTATATTACTCCTATATTCTCGCTTCTGCTGTCGAACTATTTTTGTAGCCTCTTTACATTCATTTCTATATTGCTCTTCCTTTTGGATGTTGTTGATGTCATTTAACCATAAATGTCTGTCATTCTTTTTCCTAAAGACTGCTTCTTTACATTTTTGTGATTGAACCATCTGTTCTTTCTATGCGTGGTTAACACACCGAGACATTCTTCTGCGGTAGATTGAATTGTTTTCTTGATGTTCAACCAAGTTTGGTCAACGCTTTCCTCCAAAGGGTTTTGCAGAGTTTCAAGTTTACATTTTATTTCATCTGTAAATTTCTCTTTGACTGTAATTTCTTGTAGTTTTTCTCTGTTATATGTTGATGTAATCTTTGTAATTTAGTATAGAAAGCTCTCTTAAGTTTTATTTTCAATTTTGCTTCAACGAGGAAATGGTCGCTGTGGCACTCAGCTCCTCTATAACTTCTAACTTGTTGTATATTTGATGCATTTCAGTTGTTAACTAAAATGTGATCTATTTTATTAAAGGTTCTCTTGTCACATGATTTCCAAGTTTGTTTGTGTATATCCTTTCTTTGTAGTCTGGTACTGCTAATCTGCAGTCCTTTGGCTTCTGCCAGGTTGATGACTCCTCCATTATCATTTGAAGTTGTATGTAGGCTTTCCATACCGGCCACTTTTTTATGAGTTAGCTCTCTACCTGTCACGGGATACTGCGAGTTTAGTGATTCCCCGATAAACTAAAATATAAAATTACTTGCAATGTATGAGGATGGGAAATTATTGACCTTTAGTCGGAATAATAATCGAGCACTTCAGTCTTGAGCGAGGACAAAGTGACGGTCATTGGCCGATTGGTATAGAAGTCAGATACAGTTGATATCAGGGGTCATTGACTGCCGATTTCACCGGACAAAACAACGCGGAGACATCGGGTTGTGGAAAACACGAAGGCATTGATCAAAGAGTTAGAACTGTTTGATGTGGAAAAGCGGGAATCAGCGGAGGAGAAGAGACGGAGCGGACAAGAACGAATACGTGATTTCACAAACCTTTGATGGGGAATCACGGCGAATTCGATTGTTTATGTAGGGACATCAAAAGAGAACGGAGAATTGGAACTAAGGTATACATAGTTGGAAACTTGTTTTTGTGTTTAGTGTGCGACCAACTGGAGGGAGAATGGATCTATGCGTCCTTAATTAGAATAGAAATATAGGTCCCTAATTGTTTAGAGGCGATGGGACATTGGTGCTTATGTGCTTGTGTATTTCGATTCATGGACTAACATGGATAGTATAAGGTAATCAAGCTTTAGCTTAGTAATCTAGCATAGTGAACTAGGTGTCTGTGCTTTGCTGTTACCATTTCCTTCTTTTAACTAATCGTCTAGAATTTAATAGACTCATCTGTCTATGTCAGAGTATCGTTCGGTAGCGTCTGAGTACGGCCGGAGACATACTCTCACATAAGAATTAGTCTGAAGCAGACTAATATCACCTGGTTATATATCACCCACAGGTTCTACGAAAACTCCTGACATACTCAGAGAAGACAAGAAATTTACTTCACTTGTGCAGAGATACAGTACCTCACCTTAAGAACTAAGATTATAGAAAGTTACTTCACTTGTGCAGAGATACAGTACCTCACCTTAAGAACTAAGATTATAGAAAGTTACTTCACTTGTGCAGAGATACAGTACCTCACCTTAAGAACTAAGATTATAGAAAGGTACTTCACTGGTGCAAAGATAACTAATCACAAATAAGAGAACTCTGTAATTCAAAAGTATCCAGGTTAAGAAAGCGATGTAAAGGACGTTAATTCTATAAAGGCAGAGTGACATAAGCTAAATATATGTGACTGGTTTACTCATATAAAAGAAACCAAGGAGAACTCAAGAACAGTTTCCATGCCTACAAAAGTGCTAATTAACTAACTGTAGACAGTGGTGATGTGTTTTCAGTGATGGATTTTACTAACTTCCAAAAAGGGAAATCTGTCGAAGTCCGAGACTTACCGTAATCGCATTATTTCATGGTGATCAGACGGGGAACAAGCTCTATATATTGGAATACGTCCAGACTCAACCGGAGAGGAGCATCCCGGGTGAGAGCTGTCCATATATGTGTGATGTATTGTTGCATGGCCGTATCCGGATGAGAGATATGCTACGGAACATAAGACTTCCAGAGTCCTATCTCGCACTCACACTAGAAGACACTACAAATTACATATACACATTCAATACATACAACTGACATAGTTTTCAGCATTAAATATTTTATTAATTGTTTGAGGAAACTGTTGTCGGGGTATGTTATGAAGGAATAAGAGAGAGAGAGAGAGAGAGAGAGAGAGAGAGAGAGAGAGAGAGAGAGAGAGAGAGAGAGAGAGAGAGAGAGTAGAAGACAGAACGGGGGAGTGTAGACAAAGTTCTGACAATAGTTCCAAAGTATAAGAAGGATCTTAAAGGTGTGTCTGTTGATTCCATTTTCCCCCAGGGACGACAAGCGACATTAAATGGTGGAGCAGCGGGTTATATGCATATTGGTACAAACATATTGGTATATACATATTAGTATACATATTGATGACTTTTAATGGAGGCACGTCCATTGGATATATGGTGACATTAAAGGAGAGCACGACCAAGATATATATACAGAGGGTGATTTTAAATGAGAGCACGTCAGTGGGATATATATATATATATATATATATATATATATATATATATATATATATATAGTGACTAAATGTGAGCAGGTCCAGGGGATATATAGTGATATTGCATTATATATTTGGGACTACATTACATTGGTGTTGGGGACATTATTGTCGGGAAAATAAAGATCCAGACAAGATGAATGTGGATAGGTGTTAAGACACATTACATACTTGTGCACACTTTTATACGTCTACATAAGTCTTTATCCTAAATCTCCTCTTGTGGTTGAGAGATTGGTTGTGGATACTGTGTGGTGTCGTAGATAAATAAATATTTATATAGACATAGATAAATAGATATATATAAATTAAATTAAATTTATATAGTAAGTAATTACTTACTGCCTTGAGGTGTCTTTACTCAACCTGCTGACTCACCTTCTTTAACTATGGCCACTCCTAAACTAACTACAGCAGAACTAAGGGCAAACGGGGAAGAAATTGGTTTATCTGGTTCGGCACTAACCGATTACGTATAGGAGAGAGAGAGGGAACTTCGCCATGCAGAAAGGGAAGATCGAAAGGCCAAGTTGGAAGCGGAAGAGGCCAACAAGATAAGAGAACATGAATACCGCATGCGAGAGCTAGAACTCAAAACACAAACTAAGGGAGAAACAGATGTAGCAGAAGGAGGATTATCTTCACATGGTTCAACCAACATGAGTGGACATGGTTACCATGCCATGAAGTTACCCTTAGCTGTTTATGAGGAGTCTAAAGAACGATTTGACCAATACGCGAATCGCTTTGAAGCCATGGCAGTCGCTATGGGACTGGATAGAAGCAGATGGAATCTTAAATTATCCCAGGGATAACAACTACGAAGAATTAAAATCCGCTTTGATGAAACACTATGAGGTCACCGCACAAACGTATCGGAAGAAGTTTCGATCGGCAAGAAGAGAGCCGGGAGAGCTATTCGCCGCCTACAGTTTAAGGTTGAAATCATATCTCCAAAAATGTATGGATTTGGCAGAGTTCAAGCGGGACTATGAGAGTCTGGAAGAGCTGATGGTAGTAGACCAGATGCGCCAGCAAATGTCAGAACCACTGAAGACATTTTTAGGAGAACAAGGGGCGGAACGGCTTGATAATGTGAATAAGCTGGCGGAAAGATTCGTAGAAGTACATGGGGAGGCTGCGGAACTAAATACGCAAACAAAAGGTCAGGAGAAACAAGACCGAAAGAAATCTAAAAACTGGGAAGGAGAAAAAGTGGAACCTTATATGAAGCACTCAGAGAAGAGTCCAGAGAAGAAGAAGGAGGGAAGACAGAGCCCATTCAACTCTCAACCGACACGACAGTGGTCTGAGAAGTGGTGTTCGATCTGCAAGTCGCCCTCGCACAACACGAAAGACTGCAGATCGAAAACGAAAAGCTCTCACTTCGCGGCCTGCCGTGTGACTCCAAGGGCAAGTGCCACCGAAAAGGTCGAGGTCGTGGAAGGAATTCTTGACCAAGAGAGGCCACCTGTGGTCGAACTGATTGAAGTCAATGGCCAGCAGGTTACTTGTCTCTACGATACAGGTTTGGACGGGGAAGCTGTGATTGACGCCAGCCTGGTACGCCCAGACCAACTTACAGGAGAGACCATTGAGATATAAAGCCGGCAATGAGGAGTGCTGTTACCATGATGCTGCCAATCGCCAAGGTGGAGATTAAGTCTAGGTACGTCACGGGCATTATTCCAGCAGCTGTATTATCTGACTCCCTATTTCCCATGATCATTGGTACGTAATACGTGTTCTTGGGGGGTGCCCAAACAGCCCCCCCCCCACAGAGGAGCATTAGCCAGTGGATCTCAAGGGAACAAAGAAGAGGCAGAGACACTATGCGTCAGCATCTACTCTGGGGTATGCCTTCGCCTGCATCACCTTGAAAGCAACAGTCGGCAGACCAATGATGTAACGCATACACACTACTGGGGTGTCTCTGGTGCATCCCAGAATGACCCGCATAGCTTCGTTCTCTATGCGCTAGTTGGCATATATCTGTTACCGCACCATTCTATCGTGACTTGGCCTCTAGGCAGAAACACAAACGGCGGGACAACAACTAGGTAACTCGGGCATTCAACAGACAGAAGAAAATACATGCTGTTAGTGATGTGTGGACGGGACGAGCATTACTGTGTTTGGTGTTATTACTGCAGTTGTTGTTGTAGTGCTGCTGCTATTGTTTTTGTTGTTGTTATTATTTTAAAAAGTTAGTTGCATATCTTTTACAAGGCGTAGAAGACGAGAAACACCTTCTCCTCAAGGCACATTTGAATGACCCGAAGTCAACATTAAAAAAAGATGCCTTCAAGAACATTCAGAGAGTAGTGCAGCAGAAACTGGCACACTCGGGACTCTTGGCTGTGCAGCAAAGCTGATGAAATTCAGGGCTTTGCTGACAGACATGATATGAAAAACTTCTACGTCTCTGTCAACATCTCACATTGCATACAGGCACACTCGCCACTTCATCCACACCTCAAAGAAACTTCATGCGTGGATGGACATCATATACTTTGTTTCAGGCGAACCTGATATATATTTACACATTCAGATTCAGGCGGTAATTGCCTGCCTAAATATACAGTGGTTGCCTTTCCTCACAAAATCCATACATCATCAAATACAATCTCACTCTCGCGATCTATAACATGCGCCCTCGTAAACTACACATTGGCTCTCGGAAATCACACGTCCTGTCTGGATGACTGTCGGGTCCCGTCTGGCTAACTTCAGTCTAGTCGCTGCCCTTGTCGTCCTAGATTCCGTGCGGTCAGCAAAACCTCGTGCTGTCCCACCCGTCACGTAGTACAGTAGTCTTGTTCATGTCAACCTTGGGTTGTCCTACTGCTAAGTCTGTTTAAGGGTGTTGTCCCGTGAACTAACGTCCCCCGTCCTATCCTCGGGGTTGGTCCTACTGGTGTCCTAGATATGACACGTCCGTGTCCCCACCTAAGTCCTGTCTTATAACTGTTCTAAGTTATCCCTTGCGTTCTGTCTCTACTCTATCTACTCCCTTATAGAGGTCCTTATCTACGTCCTATCTGTCCTTACCACTTTTCTGTCTCCTGTCCTATCTAACACTTTGACAGACTCACTGAAAACAGTCTATGGTCCTACATCACCAAGCATAGTTCCCCTCCTCAGTGCAGATGGGGGAACATTGGTCACCGATAGAAAGAAATCCTTCAACGCTGGGCAGAGCATTTCAGCAACATCTTAAATGCAACTTCCTTCTTCGATGATGAAACCATCAACTGCCTTCCTCAAGTTCCCACCAATGATACACTTGATGACCTGCCAACCATAGTGGAAATAAACAAAGCCATCCAGCAACTCGCCAGCGGCAAGGCACCTGGTCCTGACTCCATCCCGGCAGAGATATACAAGGCAGGTGCTAACAGAGCAGCTTCACCAAGTCTTTACAAACATATGGGTGTACGAGACCATGCCACAAGATTTCAAGGACGCGTCAATAGTCCACCTTTACAAACGTAAAGGAAACCGCCAATCCTGTGACAACCACCGAGGCATCTCCTTGCTTTCAATTGCAGGGAAGATACTCGCCAGAATTCTTCTCAATCGTCTCACGGCCCGTCTTGATCAATGTCTTCTTCCTGAGAGTCAATGTTGCTACAGAAAAGAACGAATGTTTGTTGACATGATTTTCGCTGCAAGGCAGCTGCAAGAGAAATGTCAGGAACAGAACTGTGAAATGTTCTCCACTTTCATTGACCTTACCAAGGCTTTTGATACAGTCAGCAGAGAAGGACTGTGGAAGATTATGGAAAAATATGGCTGTCCACGAAAGTTTTTTCCAAATAGTGCGGCTATTTCATGATGGTATGCAGGCAAGAGTACAGGAAAATAGTGAACTGTCTGAGCCCTTTCCTGTAATCAATGGAGTGAAACAACGATGTGTCCTGGTACCAACACTGTTCAGCTTCATTTTTTCAGCTATGTTGACGAATGCCTTCGAGAACAACGACAATGGAATAGACATCAACTACCGCATGGATGGAAAGTTATTCAATCTCAGAAGGCTGAAAGCTAAAACCAAAATTAACAGCGACACCGTCAGAGAGCTCCTGTTTGCTGATGATTGCGCTCTATACGCCAACTCAGAGGCGGACATGCAACATAATGTTTCAGCTTTCTCACATGCCTGTGCCAACTTTGGGCTCAGTATCAACTTGGAGAAGACTGTAGTTATGAACCAGCCAGCTCCAGGGAATAATCACACTATGGCCATCGTCTAAGTGTTGTGGACAAACTCACCTATCTTGGCAGCACTGTGTCACAAGCTGCCACAATTGATGACGAAGTGAATGCAAGAATCTCCAAGGCCAGCGCGGCCTTTGGCAGACTGTACAAGAATGTCTGGGACAGAAATGGAATAAGCCTGCAAACAAAGCTGAAATTCTACAAAGCAGTTGTATTATCCACACTGCTATATGCTTGTGAAACCTGGACTGTTTATCAACGACACGCTCGGAAATTAAACCACTTCCACAAAGTCTGCCTTAGGAAGCTCCATCCATCATGTGCCATGCCGGTAAGCGTGGGCGGTCATGTTTTGCCATCTCACTCGATCACCAGAGTCGTGGATCATCTCTGTGTTTCTGTCTCGACCATGTTACGAGGCCAAGCCATCCAGGTATTTGCTTCTAGGTCTTCCTCTTGGTCTGTTCCCTTCGATCTTACCAGTTGTCACCAAGTTCTCCAATTCATTTCTTCGCATAACATGCCCAAAAATTTTTGACTGTCTGCGTCTAATATCTCTAATCAGTTAACGATCTTCATTTGTTTCTTGAAGGACCTGTTCATTGGTCTTTCTGACTGTCCCTGGTATTCTTTGCATTTTCCTCAGAAACCACATCTCTACAGCCATCAGATGTTTTTCAGCTTGACTGCTCATTGTCCAAGCTTCACATCCATATAAAAGTACAGGTTGTATGTAGCACCTCAACACTCACTTTCTCGTTTCAACTGACATCTTTTTATTGGTCAGTATGATTTTCATCTTAGGAAGCTACTGAAGATTAAATGGCAAGACAAGATCTCAGACACTGAAGTCCTAGAAAGAGCGTTCATGCCCAGTATCCACACTCTACTAATAAAGAATCAGATTCGCTGGGCTGGTCACTTGACTCGCATGCCAGATCACAGGCTCCCTAAACGAATTTTTTTTATGGCGAGTTGCGTCGTGGTAAACGCTTTAAAGAAACTCTGAAAATCTCACTAAATGCTTTTGAAATTCATCATGACACTTGGGAGACTGCTGCCAAAGACCGAAATTCGTGGCGTACATCATTACGCAAGGGTGCAGTCACGTCTGAGGCAACCAGGACTGCAAGAGCTGTGAAGAAAAGGCAGGACAGAAAAACCACTGCAGGAAATCCTCCTCCAGAAACGTCAAGCATTCTTTGTCCATATTGTCAAAGAACATTTCGAGCCAAAATAGGCCTTTTCAGCCATCTTAGAACTCATATCTTAGGCTTCATACTTTCAACCCCACTGGATGAAATGAATGGTCATCATCATCATTCTTGATGGACAAACAACAGGATCAACATTTTAAAAAGTTAGTTGCATATCTTTTACAGGGCGCAGCAGCCAACTCCAGCTTTAAAAAAATTACTGTTCTTAATTTCTGGGCAAGTTTACGTTCTGTAGTTTGCCATTGCTTTCTGAACGTACTATACTATGTAAGGCGGTCTGCTGCCAAATCGCCCACAGCTGTGTTTCGAACGCGGTAAGCGGGATTACGAACTGCGTCCGTAACTTCTTCGCCACGAAGCCGATTATGGCTATGGTTATTATGTTATTGTTGCTGTTGTTATTGTTGCTGTTGCTGTTGTTATTGTTGCTGTTGTTATTGTTGCTGTTGTTATTGCTGTTCTTTCTGTTTTTGTTTTTGATAACTGATGTTGCTTTTCTTGATGACAAAAATGTTGTTGTTTCTGCTTTTTATTGTTGTTGTTGGTGTTGTCGCAGCTGGGCTGGTGCTATTGTTGTTGTTATTGCTGTTTTTATTATTATTGTGGCTGTTCTTATTGCTGCTGCTGTTCTTTCTGTTGTTGTTGTTGTTGTTGATGTTACTATTCTAATAGCTGCTGTTGTTATTGTTGCCTTTGCTGTTAATGTTACTTTTATTGTTGCTATTATTGTTGCTGTTTATGTCGTTGTTATTGCTTTTAATTTTTCTGTTACTGTTGCTGGTATTGTGTTGTTGGTGTTACTGTTGCTATTGCGGATGTTGTTGTTGTTGACGTTGTTGTTGCTTTTGTTGTTGCTATGACTCTTATTGCTGATGCTGATACAGTTTTGTTGCCGCTTGTTGTTGTGATGGTGGTGATGTTGTTTCTGTTTTTGATGATGTTGTTATTGTTGCTGTTATTGTGTTGATACTGTTGTTGTTGTTGTTGCTGCTGCTGATGATGATGATTTTAATGTTCCTGTTGTTATTATTGCTGTGGTTGGTGTTGTTACTGTTGCTACTATTGCTGACGTTGCTGCTATTGTTGTCATTATTGTCCTTGTTCCTTTTGATGATTTTGTCGCTATCGTTGTTTAGTTTGTTGCTACTTCTTTTGTTATTGTTGTTCATGTTGTGATGTTGATAGTGTTGGTGTCGTTGTTGGTATTGTTGTTTCTATTTTGGCGTTGCTGATGTTATTATTAATGCTGTTGTTACTGATAACAACCATGGGAAACAACCTGTGGTGCTGTTGACAGATGCAAAATCAGTACTCGAGGCGATTCTGTCTGGGAAATTGCCAGTACTAAGGACACTACTTTCTGAATTTAGCAGTCAGCATAAGGTCACCATACAGTGGATATCATCCCACAGTGGAATACCCGGAAACAACAGAGCTGATCAATTGGCTAAGGAAGGAGCAAAATAAGAACAGCCTGATGTGCCCGTTACATACCACCAAAAGAAAAGAATGATCAAATCAGTCAGAAAACCTGCTCAAGATGACTACCACGTTACGGACAGACCAGAACAATTCATTCTTCTGCGTCTCAGAACAGGACACAATAGATTACGCAACCACATGTATACAAAATTCAAGATTGGTGACTCAGCCATGTGCACATGTGGTTTGGCGTCGCAGACAGCAGAGCACACACTCCAAAACTGCCCAAACTGCAACATATCCAGGCGAACCTTCTGGCCTAGAGAGACAACAGTGGAAGATAAACTCTATGGACCGCTGCGTGAACTAAAAAAAGACTTTAAATTCATACAAGATACAACATTGCAGTTATAAACATATTTCAAGCGAACGAAAGAAGAAGAAGTTAATGATAAAGTTATTTCTGTTGTTGTTATTGTATCCTTACTCTCGTTGTTGCTTTTGTTGTGGCAGTGATTGTGGCTGTAGCTTCTGAATTTTTGCTGTTGCTCAGATTATGTGTCTGTTTTTATTGCTGCTGTAGATGTTGCTGCTGTTATTACTGTTTCTGTTGTTCCTAGTACTGTTGCTGTTGAGCTGCTGCTCCTGCAGCTTTTGTTGGTCCTGTTGTTCTTGTTGCCGTTGTGGTTGTTATTGTTGCTGTTGCAGCACGTGTTACTGTTGCTGCAATAACTACTGTTGTTTTTGCCACTACTGCTGCTGCTGATGTTGTTATCGTTTTCGTTATCAGCTGAAAATAATTGTCCACTCTTGTAAGACCTGAAGAATTGAGAAATGGCTGTAGTGCGCTTTCATCCCGGTAACCAATGAACTGTCTCATTCTGAGCTTTCTTCTGCTTCAGCTCTGTATCCCCCAATGGGGCATATTCCATCAACCATCCGACATCAAGCTGTCCTATCTATTGTTATCTCTTGCAGCTCGCTGATGTCCTCGCATTATTATTCGTCTAAGTTTTTATTTTATTTTCCCTATGTTTTTATATCTCCCTTCATAAGTTCTCCTTGCTGGTTCTAACAAAAGAGTGTCTAGTTATATTGTCCTCAGGTTTTCTTAGTGTGTGTCATTTTCAGCGCCAGTGTCTTTTCCTCACCTCTTGGTTCACTGGGATTTATCTAGCTCTCTCCATGAGCTCTACATTGATGAAACCGGTCATGTAATTAAAAGAGACAGCGCTTTTCGCGTGTTGTTTTATATACACAAAATATTCGTTTGTTAAAGTTTGCAGAAGCCATAATGATTCATCTATATGGGCCAATTTTGTGCAAACAGAAAGACATGATAGTCAGTTTAAAATTACCATGGTAAACAATTGATATGACTGTGCGAACATATGTATATTTCAGCTTGAACGAGATATCTAGTTATTTTACTCTGTGTTGTGTGACTTCTGCAGTATGTACCTGCCTGACGAGATGCAGCGAAATATGCCAGGCAATAAATCGTACAATCTATGGTTTGTGTCTTTATTATTCAAATTCACTACTGGAAAACATCGTTTTGATTCTGTCATAGCAATGTACTCCGACGATTGTGCACAATCAATCAATGTTTGTAGTTTATTCGTATTTCTTTAAGTTGTTCTCCTTGTTTCCGATCCATACAGTAGAAGCGATTCAACGTTAGAGTTGACATGA
This sequence comes from Cepaea hortensis, assembly GCA_963921405.1. NCBI lineage: Eukaryota > Metazoa > Mollusca > Gastropoda > Stylommatophora > Helicidae > Cepaea > Cepaea hortensis. The sequence goes on along the minus strand of OY992897.1, from coordinate 63,871,351 downwards.
AATACAGTGGTTCCAGAACTCGGTTCGTAACCCGAAACGTTCGTAACCCAAAACATTGAAATCAATGAAATAAAGACAATCCGTTTCAAGGTGAAATAATCGTTCTTTTTTTTTTTTTTTATTAACATCCGGTCGTATAACCGACAAAATGCAAAGAATACGTGTACTTCACTCACATCTTTGCTGACAGATTCTACACTTCGAAAGCTCTGATTGATATTCTGCCAAGTGTTTTCCTAAATTTTTTTCTGAAAAAGACATGCTTCAGAATCTGCGGCAAAACTTCTTTTCGGATGATTTATTGGAAGCAATTGTGTTTATATTTTAGAAAAGTGGTGTTTGTTCAGTAAATTCAACAGGATTAGCAGTGATCAGGATAACAACGCCCCTTGGTAAGTGCAATGTTTTCATCATTTTTACCTCTTTGTGTCCAATTATTTTACAAATTGTATTTACAACCTATAGCAATATACCCATTACCAACATATTCCTTGTGCAATCCCCTTTATTTTGATATATAATACAACATTTCTGCTACAATTTTAACCATTTTCATAACATTATTGTGACACACCCCAACTTCCAGATTTCGGCCATTATTTTTTTTCATTTTTGTGAAAAAGACATGGTTCAGAATATGCACCGAAACTCCCTTCTGGGTGATTTTAATGAGCAATACTGTTTATATTCTTGAAGACAAGTGGTGTTTGTTTGATTATTCAGTAAATTAAACATGATTAGCAGTAGAGCAATCTAGAAAAGACATTATAAGTGCAATGTTTACATTATTTTTACCTCTTTTTGTCAAATTATTTTAATAAGTATATTATTATTTTATTATATTTACAATCTACAGCAATACTTCCAATACTTACATATTCCTTGTGCAATCCTCTTTATTTTGATATATAATACAACATGTCTGCTACAATTTTAACCATTTGCATAATATTATTGTGACAGACCCCAACTTCCAGTTTTCTGCCATTATGTTGTTCTCATTTTTTGTGAAAAAGACATGGTTCAGAATATGCACCAGAACTTCCTTTTGGGTAATTTTAATGAGCAATACTGTTTATATTCTTGAAGACAAGTGGTGTTTGTTTGATTATTCAGTAAATTAAACATGATTAGTAGTATAGGAGTGTAGAAAATACCTCATAAGTGCAGTTTTTTAAATAATTTTTACATCTTTGATTTCAGTTGTTATGATTAAACCTCTCATTATTATCATATTTGTAACCTATCAATTAATTATTAACACTGTCATGTTTCTTGTGCAATCCTCTTTAATTTGATATGTAATACAATAGATCTGCTACCATTTTAACCATTTTAAAAGCATTATTGTAACACACCCATACTTCTAATTTTCTGCCATGAATTTCTGTTTGGTCAGGACCCAATTTTTGTTTGGTAGCGAAAGAATTAAATAAAGATAAAGAAAACAACCAAATGAATTAAATGTAAAATTAAATCAAAGATATAGTCTATCTTTATTACCAAGAAAACGATCATGGGAAATTTGTCACTTTCTTTGTTATTCTGAATCATTAGTTTCAGGAGTAGGCCTATCTTGTCGCTGTTTCTTGGCAGCTGACTGGGAATCTTTCTGCACCAAGAAACTATCAAGGGAAATTTGTCGCTCCCGTTGCTGGAGAATCCTTCTGAAGTGAGCCATCGTGTTGTCGTTCATCGGGTTTACTGCCCTGTTAGCAACAATTATTTTTGAATGATGGTTCACAATGAAGTCTTCGACGTCTGCCCACTTGCTACAAATTTCTGTATTCCTGGCAGTTGAAACGGTCACTGACTCCTCATCATCGGACGATTGCTCCTCCTTTAATGTCTTTAACTGTTAATTCTAAAGATTCACAAGCACATCTGTAGTACTGTTTGTACTGTACGCAATCATTTGTCTCCACCATTACACCGTGCTCTCTCTCTTCTCTCTCTCTCTCTCTCTCTCTCTCTCTCTCTCTCTCTCTCTCTCTCTCTCTCTCTCTCTCTTGCCTTCGTTCGTAACCCGAGGCACTGTGCGTTACCCGAGACATAAAATTTTCGAAGTTGATATTCGTAACCTGAATTGTTCGTGACCTGAGGCGTTCGTAACCCGAGGTACCACTGTATTGTAAGACTGGACTCCAGAGGAATGCAACTATTCGAAATAGTAATAGTAATACGTGTATGGACTACGCCTTAGTTCAAAGCGAGATAACAAAACACAAATAGTAAGTTTGCTACTAAGTGTTACTTGCATTCACTTGCTCAAATTTGCTAGTGCTTTGAAGCCCCTGCTGCCTTGTTGTGACGGGATGGCCCGAATCCCACATAGTTTTTATTAGATTGGGATAGCCCTCAGTAAACCCCACCAATATATTTATGTATTGCAGCTAGTGCTCGACTTACGACCACAATCGGTTCCGACAGAACGGTCGTAACACGATTCGGTCTTAAGTTGAGTACGCTATGTGTACAGTAATGTGAAGTAATGTTATAAAAATATTTAAGTTAAATTATATCATAAATTTCTTTTATTATTGTTATAAATCATAATTTTCGATGTTCATTTTGTGCCATTTGAATCATCTCTACACCATTTTGTTTCTTATTTTTACATCGTCAGGTTTAAGAAAAACACTGCATTAATTGTACATGTACAACTGGTTTAATATTTGCAAAAAATACAAAATGCAAGTGTGGAAAATACTATAGGAAACATTTTCCCAATCGCAAAACACATCAAATTGTCATTAACATCAAAATATATAAACATGTACGAAACATTTTATTGGCTACTGGTGCTTGGCTGCAGATCATTAATGTCGTCATCTACGGCAGCAGTTGGGGGTACCAGAGTTGTTTTTTTTCCATAAACATGGTGAGCTTTGTCTGAATTGTATGTTTCTTTTTTTTCATCATAAATTTCACGATACGGACGAAACACATTGTGCACCATCCGTTCAATCCTTGCTAATCGTTCGATGTTTGGGTCCATTGCTTCGACATGTATAAGAAGTTTATTCAGTATTCTTAGATAAACCTTCTGATAATCCCTTAGTGGTGAACTTTCTTTCTGGCTCATCCTCTTCTTTCTTGGCTTCTCTTCTTTCTTCTTCCATCACTCTTTCTTCTTCCAGTTCGATTAACTCTTCATTTGTAAGTTCTCCGGATTCTTTGTCTAGCAACTCTTCGACATCTTCAATTTCACACTCCAATGAAAGGTCTTTGGCGAGTTTTACTATTTTTTCCCGAATCGATCCAAGTTCATGTTCATTGTTGTGACGAAACGGACCAGATCTCTGATCTGTACTCTGAATTACATCCCTTTATTTGGGATTAGCCGAGTCGTCTCCCGTCAGATACGTAATTAGCTAGGGAAATCCCCGGCTAAAATAGTCCCTGACGTCATAATTCGGCAGAATTATAGAAGATTCTAGAATGTAATCGGCAGAGTGCGTATGTGATGTTTGCAGTCACGTTGGACCCACAATTACATCAGGTTGCACGGGATACTGGACTTCGCCGTGACCCATGAGATTCTCTGGGCCCGAGTAGAATTTGGAACTGCGCAAGCAGCTCTCGGCTGTTAGTCGCCACCCAACTATCCGTCGAGACGGCCACGATTTACAGACTGCGGTAGAATGATGTATTTTCACCCGCTAGCCAGAGCGTTAGATCGAAGCTGTCACGTAATGGTGATTCAATAATCAATGTAATACCTTAAGACATTATTACATAGCCGCTGTCCTTAAATAACGCGCCGAACGCAGAGATAATTTTTACCGCGAAGCGAATTCTACGCCCCGCCTGTTTGCATAAGTAATGAGCAATATCGATCGGCTAGCGAATTTCGACAGAAGCTGTCTGTCACAACAGCTGTTTGTGCTCGTGAACACATCGGGCGTGTGTACTTAGACAACCATGCACAGCTGTGTAATACTGATAGGATGGGAGGAGATATCCTTAAAGATGTGATAGTAAAGATAAATTTACATTGATTGTTAGAACTTATTCACATTCATTGTTAGTGCTGGATTTACTATGACGTTATCACTGCTACTTGTGTGTGTAATTTTAGGTAATTAACAGCAATGTTTAGCAGGTGTGTTAACAACTGTATTCAGTGATTACATCGTTAGGGTTGTGACGACTTGTGCCGCTAGTTAGTCTGTGTGATGTTAGAGATATTACTAGTGATGAGTTATCGGCTAGAGCCAGCAAGTGATGTGTTATTTGTTTAGCTAGATATTGCAGTAACGTATGCCTTATATAGGTTGTGTTTATTAATTTATAACAGAGTTAGTATTAGGAAGAAGGGGCAGTGAGGTGTGCATAGTCAATAATGAAATAGTGCACGGGCAAGCACCATAGTAGGGGGGTAGCTAAGAACTGTTATGTAGCTAGGGGTGGTCGTCCTATGACGAGCAGCGTAGGAACAAAGTCAGTTGTGAACGACCCACCATCTAAGAAGGACGCACGATTAGCTGGGGAACATCTGGATTGGATTTATGGGTTGTTTTAACGTATGTTTGTACCTGTATCGATGTGAATCCGATTAAAGTAATTTAAAGAAGGGACGGTCTTGGAGTAACGTTTGTTACTTGTTCATCTGAAATTAATTCGCCTTAACCCGCCACTGTTACATAGGCGAAATGGAGCCCAGCTAACAAGGATTCTAAATCATGGGTTGTCGAAGAAAACGCGAAGTATTGACCACGGCAGGAATTTTCCGAGTATGTTTTAAAGAAAGCGCTGCTACGTTTAAAAACTATTGGTGAACGCAGTTGTCAAAGATGGCTTCTTCTATAGCTACAGCCGCATCATCTGTGAGAGTTACAGCGGCCGAAGGTCCGGTTAGGAGTGGTTGTCTGTGATTCTGACATCGGCTGAATCGTTGTCATATGTAACGGTGTGAAGTATAGAGGACTAACAAGTCTTGGGCGAATACAAATTATCTTTATTGTACATAGATGACAGCTTGATCAATCTTCTTACAACATGGCGGCTTCTCAGTTTCAGGCCCAGATGTTGACTGCTCCTAACAACAAACTATGTCACGACTTGAGCATCTTTCTTCCCATTCCATCCCGATGCGCAAGCGTGCTGTAGCCTTTTCCCACCTAATACCCACATTCTGCTACACCTTCCTATGTTTTCTAAAGACTTTTTCCCTTAAAAAGTCTTTACTCCCAATCCCCCTACTCTATTCCCTCTCTTTCCTTACCTCCCACAGCTCCTCTAATCTTCCCCAAACCAACTTTATTTTAAGTAAAACAATGTATTCATAACTCTTTCCCCTGCCATATAGTAATCCACTATATATTTCTTGTTCGTTCTTGGCTCCTCAAGGTTCCTGTATAAAATATATATATCCTAAGAACAGCTCATATAAATCGTTATCGTATACTTGACATTATGAATTTCTTTACTCTTTCACAACACAGGATGGACAGAAACAATGTAGTTAGAAAAAACAAAGAAGGGGTGCGCACCCAGTGAAAAGCATAAAGAATGAATAGTCAACATGATCACATTTACATAAAGTAATGAATAGTCAACATAATCACATTTACCTCCCTTGCCAATAAAAAAAATTTTTTGTAAAATAATTTTTTTTAAATACATCTTATGAAATAGATCTTTGTTCTCTATAAATCAAGTTGACATAAGTTTTCTCAACATTTATATATTCAACATTTATATTGCCATCCACAATCTTGTCTATATTTCGTTATCTCATCTTTGACCACGAGCCAATGTTCATATTCCATGAACATTTTTAATTTAATTAACGCTGGTTTTTCACAGCTCCTATATCTTTTCCCCCTCACATCCCATGATCTGCTTCTTTGTCTACCTATATATATACCCCCGCTTATTTGCTGCCATTCACAGTCTCCCCCCTTTTTTTCCATATACTCAACCTTATATCTTCATATAATGCCGACTTTAATGCAGCTTCTATTTTACTTCCTAATACTTCATATCTATAAGAACCTCTTCATGCCGATTATCACAGCAACTTAATATTCACAAAGAGAATGTGTCTCTCTATTAGCCCTCAGTAGTTTTATTAACTCTTTTCTGAACTAAGGGTCTTAAATAAAGCCCCATGTATTTTCTTTAAAAATTAAACTTACTTAATTAAATTTATAACATATTTATTAACAAGGTAACCTAATACACAAAACAACTTAATTAAATTATGAGTTAAGCGAAATAAAATCAAAACAAGTCATTATACCCCCCAACTCATTCAAAGAAAAACACATTTTAAAATAATATAACATGCGTCTTATCAAATCAGAAGAAAATATTCTATTATTACCTATCACTATTGGTCTCTTTTACGGACCAATAGTTTGTACGCAAAAGTCTAAGAACACAATAATCCTATTCAAATAACAACAAGCATTTCACAGGACCAAATCAAGCAAAAAAAACATATTATATATGAGGCATTAAAAACTCAGATTCAATAACACAACTGTCTTCTCGCTAAAGAGAAGGTTTTCAAAAAAAAATAATTCACATAGAATTACTCAAGGTGACCAAGCAACACTGTTCTCCTATACGAACCAACGTAATACATATCTATTCACACAAGTCATTTTTTTTTTAAACCGAGAAACTAAAACAACTCACTGCCAAGTATATATCTGTTATCTACAGACCAATTTCTAACTTAAAACAATATCTGTTCTTTCCACAAAAGTCTTTAACTAACAATGAGCGTATTATCTACCAATAGAACCTGTGGTTCGACACACCAATTGTTTCTCCTGGATTTGTTCCACATATTACTACAACTACTTAATCATTACCATTAACTACGGTATTTCTAGCACCAATAAAAACTTGTCTATTTACTATAGAGTACATCTATCTGCTGTACCATTGACTAACTTATCTATCTAAGAAAACTCAAGAAGTTGAAACATAAAATCAACCAGCAATTCCATCACAGAGAGAAAAAAAAAATATATATGCCTCACTCGAACCTACATCTATATTAGTTATCTTAATGCTTAACTACTCCTCAAGACCACCTATGAAAAGTATCAATAGAAGCCTTTTCCATTTCCACCGTTTCATATACTTCATCAAGTATCTCTTTCCTTTTTAAACCATGAAACTTATATCTTGCTATCTGCAATATTTTCTATCCATTTACCTCCTACGTTTCCACTTCTTCAATAACTCCAAGTTTCTTTGAATAAGTGCTATCTCCACATCAATATCTTCTTCTTCGTATAACTTATTAGTTTCTTCCATACTACTATTTGATTCTGACTTTTCATCCATTTCCACTTCTTCCTCTGTATGTCTCTCGCTAGCAGCCGCTAATCTCTTCCGTTCAATATCCCATCTAATTCGTCTATCATTATTTCTTAAGGACCTTTCTAGTAGAGGCATATCTTCACCGCTTGTTGAATAATCTCTAATTCTCCTGTCTTTTTACTTCTCTTTCTCTTTGTTTATCCATTCTTCTTTTCGTTGCTTGTCTAGTATTCTTAAATGGAGCTCCTATTTCCTCTTCCATAGATTCTATACTATCATAATGACTCTCATTCACTTTTTCTTCTTCTATTGTCTGTTCTTGAGTATCATCGTAAACTGGAGTTGTTATTAACTGATTTTGTGCTGGATCTTTTCTAAAACCTGGGGTTATTGTAGCTCCTCTGACGACCTGTTAATCTAAATATCCAGTGTCTGAATAATAATTATTATTATAATTATTATTTTCCCTCTCATCCTCATCTCTTCTTAAGTGTTCTACGTGTGCCCTTGCCACATGTCCTGTGACCTGGTTCTTGATACTATACGATACTTTTCCTAGCTTTTCCAAAACGTAATAACCTGGAACCCAACGAGCATCAAACTTAGAGTTCCTTCTATGCTTCTTATAATAAACTCTATCACCTACTTTAAACTCCTGTAATTTTGTATTCACGTTTTTGTACTTTTTCTGTCTTTCTCTAGCTTTAATTATATTATTCTTTAGTCTTACGTGTGCTTTATGCATTTCTTGTATGATAGTCTCTTGAAAATCTTCCCCCATATATTTCCGTCTTGGTTTTAACAGATTATCTATAGGTAGTACTGGTTCTCTCCCGTGTATTAAATAGAATGGTGAAAACCCTGTGCTCATATTTTGATTTGTGCGTATAGCGCTAAGCGCTGGTCCCAGGAACAAATCCCAATCTTTTTCATGTTCATCGACTATCTTTGCTATAATATCGTATAATGTCCTATGTTGTCGTTCGTTCTTAGCATTTGAAGAAGGTCTATAGTATGAGGTCTTTATATGTTTTATATTCAAATCTTTTAATAACTTTTCGAATTTTTTATTTACAAATTCCCTACCATTATCCGTAAGTATACTTTGTGGGCAACTAAATCTTGGTACGAACTCTTGTAAAAAAAAATATTAATGACAGTATCTGCGCTCTTATCTGGGATTGCATAAACTTCTGGCCAAAGACTGTAGACGTCTATTATATGAATTAAATACACGTTTCCTGACAATGATCTAGGGTGAGGACCCGATATATCTAAACTAATTTTTTGCATTGGAAACTGAGGAATATCTGTATCTTGTAAGGGACACTTAATTGTTTTCATATTCCTTAACTTGCATCTTTCACACATATCTACATATTTGCAAGCAGATTTAAATAAGTTCGGCCAATAATATTTACTCATAAGTGCTTTCACCAATTTATCACGACCGAGATGACCATTCTCATCATGATATGCTTTTAAAACTTCATTTTCCAAATGTTTTGGAACATATTTCCTTAGCTGTTCGTTCCTTTCACACATATAGTATAACTGTTCGTCCTCTTGTAAAACTAAATAATTCTTCTTATATTTGTTCTCCTCCGTTTCTTTTAATTTCTGTTTTATTTGTAAGACTTTTGGATCTAATTCTTGTTCTTCTTTCATATTAAATTGTGCTAAATGTGGGTCTTCTGCTCTAGGTTCAGACTCTTGATCCGATGGTAAACTCTCAAACTCTTCTCTATTTATTATGGCAGAATCTTATATATTTACTTGCCAGTTTCGGTCGTCGATCTCTGGTTCACCTTCATCTTCTGTGTCTCCTGATGACTGTGGATACGGGATCCTAGACAATAAATCAGCACATGTGTTAATCCTACCTGGAATGTATTCAATTTTCGTATTGTATCCCTGTAGATTCAATGCCCACGTCTGTATCTTCCTGTTCTGCACTGGAGCTTCTAACGGAGATTTTTAAGGCATATGGTCAGTTCTAATAACGAAATTTGCGTTATGTAAGTAGTAGTTTAGTTTTTGGAGAGCATAGTGTATAGCATAAGCCTCTTTCTCGATAGTCGCCCATTTTCGTTGAGACCTGCTAAGTTTATGAGACAAGAAATAAATTGGCCTTTCATTTTTAACCCCTGGTATTCCAGATTCTTTTCCTTCATATGGTTGAACCAAACAGGCTCCTATAGCATTACCGGAAGCATCTGTATATAGTATTAGCTGTTTATTCAAATCTGGATGCGTCAATAGTGGTACCACTGTTAAGCTATTTTTTAAAAACTCGAACGCTTTTTGACACTTATCATCCCACTTAAATCTAGCGTATTTTCCAGTTAAATTAGTAATAGGTTCTGCTATCTTTGAGAATCCTGGAATGAACCGCCTATAATACCCACAGGTTCCAATAAAAGCACGCACTTCTTTTACGTTAGTTGGAGGAGGTAAATCTTTAATAACCTTTATCTTGTCTTGGTCTGGTTTAATTCCGTCTCTATTAATAATATACCCCAAATATTTTGTTTCTGTTTTTAAAAACTGGCATTTACTAAGCTTCAATTTAACATCATGTACTCTTAATCTGTCGAATACTAATCTGATATGTTTTAAGTGATCATCCACATCCCCTGCTGTATAGATTAGAATGTCGTCTATGTATGCCAATGCAAACTTTTGCATACCCTCTAATACCTCATTTATTAACAGCATGTAGTGAGATGGGGCCGTTCGAACCCCGAATGGCATTCGTAAGAACCCATATGAGTACAAAAAGCACTCTTCTTTTGAGCGTCTTCCGACATCGGGATACACCAGAATCCTGATCTTGCGTCTAGCGTCGTGAAGAATGTGGAGCCATTAAGCAACCCCAAAATATCATCAATCACCGGCAGTGGGTACGCTACATTCTTAGTGATTTTGTTCAACGCCCTGTAGTCGCAACAGAATCGATGTGAACCATCAGGTTTGGTCACGATTACGATCGGAGATGACCACTCTGACTTCGATCTTGTTATTATTCCTGCTTTCAACATATCTTCTATTGCCTTTTCAACAACTTCCCTATTTCTTAATGGAGTTCTATATGGTTTTAAACTAATTGGTGGATGGTCTCCCGTATCTATTTCCATTGTAACTGTTTTTGTCTTTCCCAACTCTAAATCATTAATTGCAAAAACATCCTGATTTTCTTTTATAAGTTGTTCTAATACTTTCTTATTTTCTGGTGGAGCTTTTAACTGTGCCAACAATTCTTGTTCCCTTGTCATTTTGTCTAGTGAATGTATTTGGGCTGTATTTCTTCTGAATGGATGGATCAATTCATCCATTTGTACGTTCCCTCTTCTTCCACGTCCGCGTCTGTTATTAACTCTTTCACTAGAAGTTTCTGAATAATTTGTTCCCGACATTTCTACTCTATCCGTTGCCAATATGTCACTAATGTTATGTTCTAGTTTGGCTATTACACATCCTCTGTATAATTTGATTTCTCTACCTGTGTTGTTAATGACCATCACTGGAAAGGTTAAGTGTTTATCTAATGATGTTATTCCATCCGGGACTTCTAGACCAGGCTCATCAATTACTTCCTTTTGTAATTCAGTGATTCTAACTGTGTGTCCTGCCACATAATGGGTTTCTCTTTACCTTCGCTTGTATCAAATTAACCGACTGTGGTTTTAACGTCGTGGACATTTTAATTCTAACTAGTGCCGATATATGCATGTCTTCTTCCATATCTACATACACGTCCTTGAATTTTAATTTGTGTAAATCAAAGAGAAGTCTTACTCCGTTTTTTATTAAAAAATCTCTTCCTATAAGCATGTTTCTATTTAAATCTTTCACTACATGAAAAAGATGTCTTACGTTGATCCCCCCCCCCTAATTTAAAATTGATCATTGTCTGTCCAATTACTTGTAAATTCTGTCCTGTAACAGAGTGAAGATTATTATGACTCTTAAATATTCTACTATTTCTCATTATTTTATATAAAAAGCTTTCTTTAATTACACTAACCTGAGCTCCTGAATCAATTAATGTACGAACTCTATATTTTCCTATTTCTATTATACATGAGCTATGATCTGTTTTATTTTCTGTAAACTGTTTGATTTCATCTAGTTGAAAGTATTCTCTACTATGCCTGTTATTAACATATTCTTTAAACCTTGGGACCTTATTATTTTCCCTCCTACTACAGGTCCTATTTAATAGGTAGGGCGCCGGTTTTCCTGCGTTCTTGTACCTGTAAAATTCCTGTGTCTATCTTCAACATTCCTACTCAACCTGCTATTGCCATTTCTACTTTGTGTATTCGACTGGACACGCCTGTTATCACAAAAACGAGAAACATGTCCGCGTTGACCACAAAACCAACAGACTATATTTGTGTTGTTCGTTTTACCTACTGTCTCACTTGTAGGATACCTCATATGTCTTCTTTCATCATAATCACTTCTATTACCACCTTGTAACGTCTGTATACCTCCTCTCCTATTCCATCCGAACCTTGTTTGTCCTATCTCCATAGGCTCCTCAATCCTGTCTTCTCGACTAGTTCCTATTTCTCGTCCTGTTCTCAATCTAAATCTACGTCTCAAATTTTCTTCCTGTACCGCAATGTCTACAGCTTGTGATAACCTCTCAGGGTTTTCTCTCATCAGCTTAAACTTCAATCCATCGGATTTTATGCCATCTACAAAAATCCCGACTAACATCCTCTCCACCTCCTCTCCTCGTACATTGTGTCCCAAGAATGCTTCTTCAGCCAGGTTAATCGACCTATCGCTGAACAATTGTACCGTCTCTCCAGTGTTTTGTTTAGACTGTCTCAACACCGAAAACGCATGTTGTGGATCCGTTATTTCCGCGTACTTATGGGCCAGGTCGTCTTTGAACTGCTCCCATGTCTCATCTACTCTAGCCTCTAATTTCCTTCGGATATGATCCGAAACCGGTTCTGTTGCTGCCTGATAAGCAAGTCTCATTTTCTCTTCATCTGATGCAGACACCAAATATGCATATTTCTCTATGGAAGTTATCCATTTCTTAAACTCTCTGGCCTGTCCACCAAACTTAACAATTTCAGTTGCCATTCCCTGTTGTTTTATGACCGTATTAAGTCTACCTACCGCTGTTCCTACCCCCGTCAAAACTTGTGCCAAAGAATCTTGTTCCGTCATGCTGAAATATTTACAGTTATTCAAGCAAAAAAAAAAAACAATCAATACTTATTAATATACAGTCTTAAATTAACCAAAGGATGTTATCTTCCTCCTGAAACTCACTAATTTTCTATCTAATAGAAAAATTTATTTATATTACCCCTTTTCTTGTTGAACTAAATTTTCCAATCGAAAATGAAGTCCTTGACGTCTATGCCCTTGTATGCCGAGACTGAGAAGTACGGTATCTGGTACTCGAGTACTTGAACCAGGATCGACAAAGCGGCTTCAGTACTCCGTAAAGATCAAAAATGCTCGACTGGGCTCGATAGGCTCGACAAGACTCCACAGGAACAACAACGACGTCTATAAGACAGTGAAGAACTATTGCACGTATCAGCCACCCAGGGACGGGCTCTTGAAACACGGCAAGGAACGATTGAATGTATCAGCCACCCAGGGACGGGCTCTTGAAACACGGCAAGGAACGATTGTGATCAGAGGACAGCACTGGCCAGCCCTCTGAAATCAGCAATGAACGATAGTCAGCTTCTCAAAACAACCGACAGTGTAGAGCAGCGGCTGACTGATTTGACAAAGCGACTCTCTCACACAACGGAGTCCGGAGATGACTTGACAACGGCTCGATTGTAATGACCTGGCCAGCAAAATTTGACGAAGCGGACTGTGTAACAACTATTTGGCTAGCAGAACTTGACAAGCAGCTGTATAACAATGACCAAGGCCAGCAAAATTTGACGAAGCGGACTGTGTAACAATTACTTGGCTCGTTACTGGGCTATGGCGATCAAAACCATCACTGGACGACGGCGATTAAAAAAAACAGTACTTCAGCCGAACTTGACAAGGAGCTTCGGTCCAACTCAGCACACCCAGAGTAGCGGCGTCAACATTCTGGAGCAAAGATAAAACTTGGCAACGTTCGTTGATCGTCCAGTATAGCGTGGAGCAATTATTGTGGCGCTCATCATACAAAAAGAAGCTGACCATCCATTTTGATTATAATCTAACAGCATGCCGTTGATCCAACAAGATGACCTTCAGCTTTGCTTTTTTTTTTTTTTCTTTTCTTCTTCTGGGAAATCACAACAACTACCTCTGGCCAGGCTTTTAGTCGCTGTGTCTCCCCTAAAATATATTACGTCGTTCCATCGTCGTCAAAAGTATGCATAAAATTTGGTGGAACTGCGGTAAAGCTGTGAAAGTTTAAACAATATATAATGACACAAAGTAGTGCAGCTTTACATAACAGAGTTACGACACATACAGAACGTTGCGGCGGTTAGCCTTCATCAGCAAACAAACACATTCACAAACACAACATACAGTCAAGGAGAATTCCTGTGACTACATTAGAAGGTGATGACAGGGCGAGAGGAACAAATGCATAGAAAAATGGAAGCAATGAAGAGAAAATGAGAATTGACAAAATGTTAATTGAAAAGAATGTTAGTCGAAGAAAATGTTTAGTAGAAAAACTGTTTCTAGAGAAGAAAAAAACGGTATACTCACCTCACGTACGGACCTGTGAATGTCTACGGAAAACTCGGGTGTGTTAGTATAACGGTGCTGGATGTTACGGTACAGTGAGCACATAGAAAGAAGGGGGCGGGGTAGGAGGCGTGTAAAATTGACCACGACCCCATTGTGTTGTTGGTCTGGGTGGACTGGTGTGCAGGAACACGTGTACTTACATAGACACACTTCAACAGACAAAATGCTAGTTTCTGTGGACATGCAAGAAGAGAGAGAGAGGAGAGAGAGAGAGAGAGAGAGAGAGAGAGAGAGAGAGAGAGAGAGAGAGAGAGAAGAGCGAGAGAGAGACAGACAGAGAGAGACAGAGAGAGACAAAGAGAGGAAAAGTGCCTGCGACCTACCACATGGGGTATATTGTAACCTACGAAATAGTCAGTATGGTTACTAGTCATACAACGCGCTTCAGGAGCCCCTCGCCCAGTCCTAGAGTTGTTGGGGTTGTGTAAGTTCCAATCACTGGCAATGCACGTGAAGAAGGTATGCACAGAGAAGCCAGATGTAAGAGGAGAGAGAGAGAGGGAGAGAGAGAGTGAGAGAGAGAGCGCGAAAGGGGGGAGAGAGGGGGAGAGAGAGGGAGAGAGAGGGAGAAGAGAGAGGGGGAGAGGGAGGGAGAGAGAGAGGGAGAGAGAGAGGGGGAGAGAGAGAGAGGGAGAGAGAGAGAAAGGGAGAGAGAGGGGGAGAGGAAGAGAGAGAGGGAGAGAGAGGGAGAGAGAGAGGGAGGGAGAGAGGGGGGAGAGAGAGGGAGAGAGAGAGAGGGAGAGAGAGAGGGAGGGAGGGTGAGAGCGAGAGATGGGGAGGGCAAGAGAGAGATCAAGGGAGGGAGAGAGAGCGCGAGAGGGAGTGAGAGAGGGAGAGAGAGCGAGAGAGAGGGAGTGAGAGAGGAGGAGAGAGAGCGAGAGAGGGGAGAGCGAGAGAGAGAGGGAGAGAGCGAGAGGGTGAAAGAGAGAGAGGGAGAGAGAGAGAGAAAGAGAGAGAGAGAGAGAGAGAGAAAGGGAGAGAGAGAGAGAGAGAGGAAAAGTGCCTGTGATATACCACATGAGGCATGTGGGGCGCGTCGGTCTACGTGTACGACGTTTGCCTCGTACTGTATCCTATGAAATAGTCAGTATGGTTGATTATTGCACAGTACACTTCAGGAGCCTCTCGCCCAGTGTTTGAGTTGTTAGGGCTGTGTGAGATATAACCACTGGTCATACAAGTGAAGTGGGTGGGCACAGAGAAGCAAGATGTAAGGAGAGAGAGAGAGGGAGAAAGAGAGAGAGAGAGAGAGAGAGAGAAAGAGAGAGAGAGAGAGAGAGAGGAGAAGTGCCTGTGATATACCACATGAGGCACGTGGGGCGTGTCAGTCTACACGTACGACGTTTCCCTCGTACTGTCCCCTATGAAATAGTCAGTATGGTTGATTGTTACAAAGCACACTTCAGGAGCCGCTCGTCCAGTCAAAGGGCTTCTTAAATTCAGTTGCTTGAAGTAAATAATAGGTCTATTTACCGCTACAGTCCAAGCACGGATCCTGGCATCGGCGCCATTCCATCCTCTGTAACGGTGTGAAGTATAGAGGACTAACAAGTCTTGGGCGAATACAAATTATCTTTATTGTACATAGATGACAGCTTGATCAATCTTCTTACAACATGGCGTCTTCTCAGTTTCAGGCCCAGATGTTGACTGCTCCTAACAACAAACTACGTCACGACTTGAGCATCTTTCTTCCCATTCCATCTCGATGCTCAAGCGTGCTGTAGCCTTTTCCCACCTAATACCCACATTCTGCTACACATACAGCCTTGTCAAGTTTTGCTGGCTGAATTCTTGTCGCACAGTTGCGAACTTCAGAAAAACAGACTCCATACGTCTCGTTCTCGATTGCCCGCCCACGGGTGAAGCCTTTTTCAACACGTTCTCTGCCCGCCCACGGGTGAAGCCTTTTTCAACACGTTCTCGACTGCTCACCCACGGGTGAAACATACTCGAAAATGTTCGCTGGTGTCTCTGAAAAGCTCACGGGAGCTGTGTGTTAGAGGAACTCCTGAGTTATCGTTGTTGGAACTTTGCAGACTTCTTCCTCCCGCCGGTGGATACATAGTGAATAGGATACCGCCGACAAATCGTTACTGAGCTCCTCTGTTGGGTTGTGAAGCCCGCCGACAAATCGTTACTGAGCTCCTCTGTTGGGTTGTGAAGCCCGCCGACAAATCGTTACTGAGCTCCTCTGTTGGGTTGTGAAGCCCGCTGACAAAACGTTACTGAGCTCCTCTGTTGGGTTGTGAAGCCCGCTGACAAATCGTTACTGAGCTCCTCTGCTGGGTTGTGAAGCCCGCTGTCAAAACACTCCTGTACTCTGCTGTTCGTGAGGCCTGCTATCAAAATCGTCTTTGGGTGCCGGATACGTCTAACCGTACCTCTCAGTGTTGCAAGAGTGAAATCAGGGAATCATTACTATGCAGTTTCTATCGAGCGTCTACCTGGAGGCGTACAAGGGACCCTAATCGTTTGTTGAGTCGGAAAGTGGTCTACAGCTGGCTTTTTATCACCGTGTTATTGGATTGACCGTTTCTGGAGTCACTATGTTGTCGGGACTGCTGACTTGTCGTGCCCTGCTTTGGTAACCAGAAGGAAGAACTTATACGCCGGTGAAGTAACTATATGTAGTTTAGTTAGATTTAATTAGATTTAGTTAGATTAGATAGTGTTGATTCTGATTTAAATTTGTTATATTAATTATTATTTCATTGAGACACGTAGCAAAGAACATTAAAGGTTTAAGCCAAGAATTGAGAAGGGTAACCATGAGGCTAAAAGAATTGAAGGCAGCAGTCGGTGAGGTTGAAAATTTGGTAGAAGCGATACGGAGAAGAACGACTGGGCAAGAGACTTATAGATTTAATGTATAGTGTAATAGAGTAGGTAAGAATAACAGAAGACAGTCACTGCTTAATGAAAACAGAAGACAACATAACGTTATATATAGAAACAGTTACGTTGAGCCAGATATGACTAAGTTCAGGAGCTGTTATAATGAGCAAAGATACAGAAATGGGCCTGAGAGAAACCTTTCCAGGAAACAATGGACTTGGCCATCCTATAGTGTGACCGCAAGAAAAAGACGTGACGACTGGTTTGAGCAAAGACGGAGACAATATTTGAGGTCAGAGTTGAAAGACAGGGTAAAGCACACAAATGAGAATTCAACGGCTCCTAAAGTGCTTGCCAATATTAGGACTGGACAGAAAAAGAAATTGTTACTGATAAAGAAAATAGACCGAGAGACACAGACGCAGACAGATAATACGATAGAAAATAGCACGCAGACTCAGGTAGATACGGTAGAGAAAAATACCCAAGTGCAGCTGACTAAGAAAATAACAAGGGGAACGCAAACTATTAGGACGGTAGAAAATGCAGAACCACGTCAGGTGAAATTAGAACAAGGAGACACAGTTGAAATTAAGAAAGATAGACAGACAAAGACCAAGAGGAAAGTTAGAAAAAGCGTTAAGGATAGGACTGCAACTAGTCTATTAGTCAATGTAGGTACGACTGGTGTATCAGATTCTTCAGATGGAGACATTGAGTTCATCCCTGACCGAAGCATGAAAGGTAGTGGTATAAATAAGAATGTCAGGTGTACTGGTTCAAGTTATAGAGAAGTTGCTTCTACCTCTACAGCATTTAGTAAACAGCAGGCTAGTGGAACAACTATAGACACTGATTATTCAGAGGACGAGTTAGGTAGGTATAAACAGTATGGGACAGTGACAGATACGGTAAACGAACAACCATTTAAGAGGAAGAAACGTAATAAGGAGGTGGCAGGAATTTCTATTAACCCGAATTATACAAAAGATGACGCGAGAAAGATTAGGGAGTATATGAGTTTAAGGCCTGAATACTTTACTAAGAGGTAGATGAAAAGAGACACTATTATAAGAAGATACCCTGATATAATTAGGGTTAAAAAGTTGACTGATGAGTGACGGAATGCGTTGAGAGAATCTGACTCGTTAATAGTGTAAGATGAGGTGATGAGGGTGAGGAGAAGTGAGTGAGTAGTTGAGTGTCGGATTGATTTGTCTGCTTATGCGTTGTTCTTGCGTGCGTAAACGTATAGACAAACCTGTGTTCGTCGCGCTGATTAGAGAATGAAGAGTGAAGATTTGAAACGTCGTCTAGTTGGAATGCATGGATAGAACGATGTCAGGTTATTAGTAATAGTGCATGGATGTACAGGGTGGTTGGTATATCTCAGACTTGAGGCGGTGTGAAGGGAAATTGTGTCACTGTCTGAGCGAGCATAATATACGCGTGCTGAAAGGAGAAGTTGTGGATACGCTTAGGGTGCGTTGAGTTGTTGATTTAATGTCTAATTTGTTTTCTTGGAAGCAACAGTATATGCACGTTGGGTTGTCGTGATACGAGAATAGTGACGGGAACGAGGTTGTCTGTATTGTTGTGAATGTGAAGTAGACAGCGAGTGCTTAGAGTGTTCATGCGGTTCAGGGCTGTGAAGATTGTTCTCAGGACGGTTAGTGCGTATGAGGAGCGGAAGTACGAATAACTAAACGGCTGTGCATGAGTAATGATAAGAATACTTGAAACGTGATGTGTGAATATGCGAGGAATTGCTGCGTGGTGACGCTGATACAGCATACCGGTGATTATGTGGAGGGCAGAGTAAGTGAGTATGCGAAAGTTGGGAGGTAGAGAGTAGATGATTGGAAATTTGAGATGTCTTCTGTTTAGAATGTGTGGTATTGGATGATAGAAAATTCTATGACAGGGTGACAGATATGGAATTAACGTTCCGTTTGTTGTTTTAGGAAGCAGATTCCATGTCGTTGGCGGATGTGAGTGTGCGGAGGAATGAGAGAACACAGAGAAGTTAGTTGCGAAGGGCTGGTGATAAATTAGAAAGTGATTGTCAGCGAGTAAAAGGTATAGGCAGCAGTATTAATGTGTTGGATGATGGGGGTTGGTGAGGAATTAGTAGTCTGAGTTAAGTTGTGAAGAGAAGAGGTTGAAAGTTGATGGTTGAATAAGCGAGTATTAGGTGGTTAGTGAAGATAATAAAGAAAATTGAGGAGTAATGGCGAGAGAGGCAGAAGTGAGTAATTCTGAGAAAGTATTTTGTAAGAAGTATGCGAATCGTTAGAAGCATGTTAGAATGTAAGGTTTATTATGAGCTTGAGGAATTAATAATACGGGAGAATGTAGCGTTTCTTACGTCATGTGTTCGAAAGCAGTCAACAGTAAACGTGATGAATGGGGGACTAATGTTACGGAAGAATGTAGAGTTTGAGACGTCAACTGTATGATGTGCTCCCCAGACCTAGTACAATTAGAAGTGAGGCCAATGTAGTAGTTTTCCCCAAACTAGAGACCAATTAGGAGAGTGACACTGGCAGGTAGAATGAAATACAAATGAGAAAATAAAGAGGTTGGTTTGCGCTTATACTTGGTGGGGGAGAAGTGGTTGTTAAACTTCCAAGAAATAGTCGAGCATTGAGATGGTCACTTTAGTGGGTGAGATTTTGACAGCGGATGCTTTGTTTTATTGTTTTGGTTGCTACTTCAGGTTGCAAATACTATGGTGTTACATGATTGTTTTTAATATTATTTAACATTATGTTTGAGAATTCTGTCCTTAAAAAGCGACGGATTCGAGGGGAAAAAGGGTGTGTTGGTGTGTTTGTTGATTTTTTATAAATTGGTTGTTGCAATGTTTCAGTTGTATACATATATTATATTATGTTGGGGGATAATTGTGTCCATACAAACGACAATTGATTTCGACTGTTGTCCCCATGGCCTTGGAGGTGTTAAATATTAGTATATTATTTTGACCAATTAGTTTGACTCTAGTTCTCAGTTTGGGTCTTTATAATTAAGTTGCTTTGTTTACTTGATTCGCACATTGGGTCATTAAGTTATGGGGAAAAGACATATTGAGCGTGTCCGGGCCTGATTTTCAGCTCATTATTACGTCCAGGTAGACATCTGGTGGTTTTGGGTTGTGGCTATACCAGGCTTAACGGAATGCATAATGTTTAGGTGTCATTTAATTTTGCTCATGAGTTGTTGTGTGTTCTTATACGTGTAAATTATTACGGACTAATAATGTTACATGTCATTATATATAATTATGTCTTAGTTAAAATTGATTATCATTTTATTACGTATATTATTTTGAAAAATGTTGGGGATAAAATATTGGTTGAAAATTAAGGGGGGGGGGGGGGGGGATGATATTGTTCTGTTTTGATTTGTGTTGTTTTCAGTTATTCATGAATTGTGGTTTTATTTAGTTTGCCTTGGTTAAATATTAGCATATTACTTTGTTTAGTTATTTTCACTTGCAAAAAGAGTAATGAGTTTTAGTATTCATATTTGAGTTGTCGTTGACCATATTTACAATTAGTTTTGAGTAAATAGTTTTTTGTGTGTGTTTAATTGCAGGGAGTTATAAAATAGAAACTGCTTCATATTAAGAAGACATGTTAATAGGGTCCTTTGGAGTTCTGGATGCAGAATTACGTTCAGAATTACGATATGGGGCAACTTTGGGACATGGTCTTGATAGGGTCGATTTTTTTACAGACCTGGAGTGAACATGGATTGAGTGCCATGATGTTATTAGATATCCTATAACTGCCCTGGGGATAGATAAGTTGCTGTGGTTAACGGCGTTATAGATACTGTTGCAGGGTTTTAGAAATTAGCTATGACAAAAGGAATGGAAACAACTTCCTCGAGAGAGCCCATGAAATGCTGGACTTTTTCGGCAGACGGTCCTACCCAGAGGACGTCTTGTCGACAGCTTTCTGCCGCATAACCCAGGTCTCGCGGGAAATGTCCCTCGCCAAGCATACGCGACCTCCGAACAATGAACCCAAGCTTATCCTCACCTTCCACCCACATGCCTATGCCATCAAGCACATTTTCCTGAGACACTGGTCCATCTTGGAATCCGATCCTACCACTCGTGAGGTATTCTCCAATGGCCCCAGGGTAATTTTCCGCCGTAACCAGAGCCTGAGAGACCACCTTGTGCATAGTCGCCTCCCCACGGTTACTTCATCCGTGGGCACATTCGAATGCCATCGTAGGAACTGTCTGACATGCCCATACGTTGTTCAGACACCAGAGATTGCATTTCCCCGAGGCACCTTTACCTTGAAAGATTCTTTCACTTGCACATCCCGCAATCTGATTTATGTTATCATCTGCAAACGATGTGACATGAAATACATTGGCCAAACGGGCAGGCGTCTTGCGGATCGTTTCAGGGAACACCTCAGAGACATCAATCAGGGCGCTGACAAACCCTGTCCCCAACCATTTCAATTCCTCCAACCATAATGGAGCGAGAAGAAAGCATACAAATCTATCACGCATAAAAATATAAAAATATGGTATATGGCCTATAGATTGGAAGAGAACTATTTTCATTCCAATACCAAAAAAAGGGCAACCGTAAATTATGCACCAACTATGGAACTGTTGACCTGATCAGTAATGCACATAATATTCTAATAAACATCATAATGGAAAGACTTCATAAGAAAATGGAAGAAGAGAATAACGTGGTGCATTTAGACAAGGAAGAGGAACAAGAGATCACATACTCAGTATACGTTTAATAATAGAGTAGTGTTGGGAATTTAATGTAAATTTGTTCTCATGTTTTGTGGATTACTCAAAGGCATTTATTTGACTGTGTACATCAGAAACTTTGGGAAATCATGAGGAAAATGGGCTTTCCATCACATGTAGTACAACTCATTAAAATGCTCTATGTAGAGCAACAAGCAGCGGTTAGAATAGATGGCGAGATATCAGATTAGTTTGACATCAAGCAAGAAATCCATCAGGGCTGTGTGCTGTCCCCTTATTTATTTAACCTGTATGCCAAAAAATATAATAAGATATATCACAGATGATATAACCAAGGATCACTATTATGCCCTAAACATTGGTGGTCATAAAATACCAGAGATTCGATATGCTGATGATACCGTATTACTATTCACATCACAGAATGGTGTAGCAACATTAATAACCTCAACCCAAAAGTATAGTGAAAATCACAACTTATATCTTAACATAGCACAAGCAAAGATAGTGCATGCAGATAAAATTAATATGGAGAAAGAAATATATGTTAATGAGGAAAATTGGAGTTGGTGAAAAATTTTGAATATTTTGGGTCATTAATTACCAACAATGGTGACACAATGAAGGAAATTAAAAGATGAATATCCAGTGCTCTTAAAAAAACTAAAACAACTGAATAAATTGTGGAGTGGGGCAGACAGAACTACAAAAGTTAGATTTTTAAGAGCATGCATCTTTCCCATTGCAACATATGCCTGTGAGATCTGTACTCTTACTAAACAAGCTAAAAAGCAAATGCTGTAGATGGGTTCTAAGAATATCTTGGATACAGAACAGAACAAATGCATACGACAAGAGCTGAATATTGAAGAAGGTTGGCTACTAAAGATGATAAAACAAAGAAAATTGA
Source organism: Cepaea hortensis (assembly GCA_963921405.1). NCBI lineage: Eukaryota > Metazoa > Mollusca > Gastropoda > Stylommatophora > Helicidae > Cepaea > Cepaea hortensis. Next base: position 63,848,811 of record OY992897.1, on the reverse strand, counting down.
AATATTTTGATCACTTCAAATGTCATGAATGTTTGGAGAGAATAGTCATGGGGGGGGGGGGGGGGGGGGGGTTATATGCGCCTGGGAAGAGAAGAAAAGGCCAAAGAGAAGATGGGTGCAGGATGTGGCAGATGATTTCCAGATGGGTATATCGGACGGGGGACATCTTGCTTGTGACCGAGAAGTTTTCCGGAAGTTGTTATGGGAGCGAGGTTCTGCAAAAGACATGCTACTGAATGAATGAATGAATAAATGAATGAATATTTAATGATTGATTGATTGATTGATCTAGGAACCGACATCACAGAATTCGGGACATTCCCATAAGCGCTCCGTCCCCATCCTCAGCAACCAGTGAAGAGTTCCAACACTAATAGTTCCAGTAGCAATCTGATTATATGTCCGTCTCGCCTTTCCTCTGAGCGTCGAGCGTCGGCCAGATCCCCTCGTCACTCCTCGCTGCCTCATTCTAACCAGACTATGGTGATCCATTTGCTCCTCCGAGGTGTACACGTGCTCCCACAAGGCCGCAACCACATCTGCCTTGTCATGCATCAATACTCCACCAAGTTCAGCCGAGCCAGCCAATCTGTCCGCCTGTTCATTCCCCAGCACACCGGCATGCCCAGGAGAAAAGATCCAGGTGATGCTTGCTACCCGTGACCTCCGAAGCGAAGCAAGCCACTCTGCACGAAGCTTGCCTGTTCTCACCCTTCTCAGCATGCTTTCTGAGTCAGTTACAATCACAATATGTGTATGTATCGTGTTTTCTATCCAGCGGAAAGCTGCACTGGCCGCCTCCACTCTTAAGCTAGATGTAGTGTCATCATACGCCAGGCTCTCCTGCACCAAACGCCGACCATTAGTTTATGCCAAGAACCCCCAAGCACTTCTCCTACCTCTCAACACCGACCCATCCGTGTAGATAATCACATCACCCTGGCGAGAATTTTCCTGAATTAATTGCTGAATTTCCACTTCCGTGGCCCCTGCTGGCCACTCCCTGCACTCCCGGCTCAATGTGATTATAACTCTGCACAAGTCTGACTGCACGGCTGGCTTAATGATAAAGTTAGCAGGCCAAATGGATAAGAGCACTCAGTCTGAAACTTCCGGTGTGATGATGGCCAGGTAGTGGGTTCAATCAATACACCGGTCAGTTGGACTAAACTGCTAACTTCTTGACCTTGACTTGGGGACATAAATTACAAGTACCTCAGAAGCTGCAGTGGGTTTGCCTGCCAGCTGGGGACACTAGTAATAGAGAAAGCTAATCCACATGCAAACATCAGTCCAGTGTACTACCCAGTCGCAGGTACTACCCAGTAGTAGTAGCACGTGTATGGACCAGGCATGAGTTCCAAGCCAGCGAACAAAGAAAACAAACAGCACTCATTATGTAATTATGTTCCCCCCTCTGTAGTATATCCACATTGTAGAGGTGAAGGGGCTTGCATGTTACAATGAGCCCAAGAGATATGATGATGGTAGCGCAGCTACTGGTAGGGTCTCCCATGTCGGACAGGTCAAGGGGTAGGGGCCAGACAAAGAGACACACAAATCTGCTACCTTGTAAGTAGACTGGAGACAGTGACTAGGTTAGGGAATGCAAACCCCTGCAAATGCTGGTCGAAGTCAGATGTACTGAGCCACAGGCTTGACGAAACAGTATAATGCAATTTACCAAATGATGTTACAATTAGGTTAAAATAATTCACATGTAAACAACACAGAAATTGTTCCATCAACATTATGATAAAACATATAAACAATAGTCTGACAAACATACAATTTAAATATTGAACAAACATACTTCCTCTGACAATTTATGTACACACTACAATCGATTTTAATGTGAGCGTTGGGTGTACAAATTATTTATCTAAAAACAGACCGTTTCTTTCTTTACAACAAAATCACCTTTTCTCATCATCATCATCAGAATCTGTACTGAGAACTGCAGAATCTGTCTATATACATGCAGGATAATGGGAGATTGGAGATGTGCTTTGATAGAAGAATGATGAGAACATTGTGGACAGATAGAAACAGCAATGAAGACATCTTAAAGAATTTAATTCACAAAGAGAACGCATCAGAAGAAAACAGTTCACATTCTTAGGGTATGTCATGAGAAGGATGGAGGGGAAGAGAGGCAGTGGGAGACCAAGAGAGAAGATGCTGAATAGTCTGACGTCATGGTATCATATATGACTCGCAGTACATGAGACAGACGGCTGTGGATAGACATGATCACCAACACCACACTGCATGGACTTTAAGAAGAATTGAGATGAGAAACACCTGAATATATTTAACAACAGGAAACATCTCTCTTTATAGAGCACTGCAGGGAGAGAAGATTTCTGACAGCCTTTTATCGTGGCATGGAGAAAAGTCAGCACATGAATTGAAGCATTCTGCCAGAGATAACCAGATGTGGAGAAACATGATCCTTACCAGTTAGAATGGCACTTAATGACGATGATGATGGCAGATTTTGGTATATAATACAGTATACAGGCACAAATGCTCATTAATCAAATCTAATGAATTAGAAGCAACAGAGATGTGGTTCCTGAGACGAATGTTGCGAATTCCTTGGACTGCCAGAGTAACTAACGACGACTGCCTGAAACAGGCTAACGAGACTAGAACATTATATACAACAATAAGACAGAGACAAACAGCTTTCCTCGGTCATGTGATGAGAAGAGAGGCATTGGAGAACATCGTAACAACTGGAAAGATCGAGGGGAAGAGAGACAGAGGTAGACCAAGAGAAGTGATGCTGGATGGATTGAGACGGTGGCATGGAGGAATATCAGCAGCAGAGTTGATCCAGAAAACCAAAGACCGAGATCTATGGAGAGCCATGAACGCCTACGCCAGCCGGCACGGCACTTGATGATGATGAATGAATGCACACCACATGACTTTGAGATATATTTGAATAAATACAATATACATGAACAAAGACTGTCACTTGGCTGCCCAAACTTGTGGTATGCCATGCTGTTGCTATGGCTAACTGTTAGGTGGTTCGTACGAATGCATGTCTGCATGAAAGAACAAAACGAATACAGGAGCAGAGCTGTTACCGGACGAATAATACCGAACCATAAACGCTACATCAGACCATCTGTAGTAACCAGTTTCCTGAAAATGACAAGAACAAACATGATCAAAAAGTGGTCATGCTTGAGAGCTCGATGTGTGTTCTGCTGTGAAGTATACATTGTAGAATCTGTTGATATACATGCAGGATTGTAAATCTATTGATATACATACAGGATTACAGAATCTGTTGATATACATGCAGGAATGTTGAATCTGTTGATGTACGTACATGATTATAGAATGTGTTGATATACATACAGGATTATAGAATCTGTTGATACACATAGAGAATTATAGAATTTGTTGATATACATGCAGGATTGTGGATCTGTTGATACACATAGAGAATTATAGAATCTGTTGATATACATGCAGGATTGTTGAATCTGTTGATATACATGCAGGATTATAAAATCTGTTGATATACATGCATGATTATAGAATCTGTTGATATACATACAGGATTATAGAATCTATTGATATACATGCAGGATTATAGAATCTGTCAATATATATACAGGATTATAGAATCTGTTGATATACATGCAGGACTGTAGAATCTGTTGATATACATGCAGGACTGTAGAATCTGTTGATATACATGCAGGACTGTAGAATATGTTGATATACATACAGAATTGTAGAATCTCTTGATATACATTACAGAATCCGTCAATATACATGCAGAATTGTAGAATCTGTCGATAGACATTACAGAATTACAGAGCCTGTTGATATACACGCAGGACTGTAGAATCTGTTGATATACTGTCAACGTCTCAAAGACCTAGGAAACAAGACTCGGGTTCAGACAGGCAACAAACTCCATACTGTCGTTTGATACTCTAATTTATTATCATTACTTCGACTAATAATGATTTAGCAATTCATTACAATATCACAGTATCTTATTGGTACATTTAACAAAGCATCATACACATGGCTATCACATCTATCAACTATCAAACAATCTCTCTCTTAAGCTAGTTTCTGTGTAGCTAGTCCGTCTAAGCTAAACCCTGCTTCGTGTTCGGTGTTCAGTCGCCGTCTGGCCCTCGACGTGCATCGGGCGGACACGGAGTGTGACTCCTCACGAGAAGCTCGTGAGAGTGGTCCATGCACACTTCAGGCGGGCTCCACCTGGGTTAACAACGCAGTAGGCAAACTGACCCCTGCGTTCTAGAATGCTCTGTGGTGGTTAGTTCCCTTTAGGGGTTTCTGTCTCTGTATTGTATCCCCTGATCTATCTCCTATCTATCTGTGTATGTCTATGCCTCATGTGAGACCCTGATATATACATACAGGATTGTTGAATCTGTCAATATACATGGAGGACTGTAGAAAATGTCAGTATACATGGAGGATTGTAGAATATATCAATATGCATGCAGGATTATAGAATCTGTCAATGTACATGCAAGATTGCAGAATATGTACATATAGCCGAGGAATATAGAATCTACCAATATAAATGCAGGATTGTAGCATTTGCACATACAGCGAGGATTGTAGTCTTTTGATATACATTCAGGAATGTAGAATCTGTTGATATACATACAGTATTGTAGAATCTGTCAATGTACATGTATTGTAGAATCTGTACACATAGCTAAGGACTGTAGAATTTACATTTTACATCTCTCCTCTTTCTCTTGTAGCGACTGTATTTGCTTCGCTTCCTATTTTCAACTTTCTTCCCTCTTTCTCAGTAATGCATTTGCTTCTCTTCTTATTTTCATCTTTCTCTGTAATGCATTTGCTTCTCCTTTTACTTTCATCTTTCTTTAATCCTGTCAAGAGTTCCCATGACAGAATTTTCTGAACACCAGCCATCCTTGGGATTGTAAGCATTTATTGAAGGCATCTTGGTATTCAGGATCCAGTCTTGGTATTCAGGGTCCAGTCATGGTATTCAGGGTCCAGGCTTGGTATTCAGGGTACAGTCTTAGTATTCATCCGGCTGTAATCCTGCATACAGCATTTGAAACACATCTGTGTTGATTTCTTTATGACATTATATTGGGTGCCGGTCGTTCAGAAAGCAATGAGAAATTTTTTTTTGTCTTTACAGGACATCGCTGTCAACAGCAGCATCTTTCAGCTGTCTGTTGATTTCTTGGCAAGATTACGCTCAGTAGTTTGCCAGAGACAGGAACACTGAGCTGATCCACGATGCTGTTGATCGAGTGAAATGGTGAGTCATGACCGTCCACGCTTTCCGGCATGGCACATGATTGATTGATTGAGTTTGCCATTGCATTCTGAGCGGCCGGCTCAGTTATCCCGCAAGTCACCAGCGGGGGTAGAACCGCTTCCAGTTCTCGCCCGCTACGAGACTCTGCGTGATAAATGGGATTACGGAGAAAGTGGTGTAACCCCTCGGCCAGAGAGACAAACTACTGAATGTAAACTTGCCCAGGAATCACGAACATGCACAAAATGCTGGGGTTGACTCCTACATCCGTAAAGGATATGCAACTAACTTTTTAAACTTGGTATTCAGGATCCATTCTTGGTATTCAGGATCTAATCTTAGTATTCAAGGTCAAGTCTTGGTATTCAGGGTCTAATCTTGGTATTCAGGGTCCAGTATTGGTATTCAGGGTCTAATCTTAGTATTCAGGGTCCAGTCTTGGTATTCAGGGTCTAATCTTGGTATTAAGGGTCCAGTCTTGGTATTCAGGGTCTAATCTTGGTATTCTGGGTCCAGTCTTGGTATTCAGGGTCTAATCTTAGTATTTAGGGTCCAGTCTTGGTATTCAAGGTCTAATCTTAGTATTCAGGGTCCAGTCTTGGTAATCAGGATCTAATCTTGGTATTCAGGGTCCAGTCTTGGTATTCAGGGTCTAATCTTGGTATTCAGGGTTTAATTTTGGTATTCATGGGCTAATCTTGGTATTCAGGGTCTAATCTTGGTATTCAGGGTTCAGTCTTGGTATTCAAGGTCCTATCTTGGCATTCATTAAATTGATCCCTACATGAAGACTAAAAGTGTCAATAACCAGGAAATACAATATGAAGACACATACCATCCGTGGTGTCAAACTTGACAATAAGCTCACCTGGGGCCCACTATTTCAAGAAGCAGAAATAAGAGCAACCAGACAACTGACACTTTTGAAGAAACTGGCCGAAGCATCTGAGGAATCAATACTAAGGTCCTAAAACATATGAACATGGAAAGCACTTAACTTAAACGTCTCAACTGACTGCACATGAGAGAGTTTAATAAAGTTCAGAGCACATCCTACAGATGTTTTCCTTCTATCAAGTGGTTGATGTCTTCTGGCCACAAGGTGGAACACTGCAAACTACATTTTGGGGGACTTAGTAGGTTCTGCAGTGGAGATGAAACATTGCCCAGACACAACAATATTGCAGGCTGAGGCTACATCCATGCAACAAGGCAGGAGAAGAAGATGAGAAGCAGCAGCATAAGAGGAGGGAGAATAAGAATGTATTCAGGGTGTAATCATGATATCCAGAGTGCAATATTGATATTCATGAAGTAGAAGAAGAGGAAGAAGACGAGGAAGAGAGGGAGGAGGAGAAGAGGAGGAGACAAAGAAGAAGCAGAAGAAGAAGATAATGAAGACAAAGAAAAAAAAAGAGGAAAAGGAGAGAAAAGGAAGAGGAAAAAGGAAGAGGAAAAAGAGAAAAGGAAGAGGAAAAAGAGGGAGAAGGAGAAGAAGAGAAGCACACTAAGGAGAACAATACAACAAAAATAAAACAAATGTAGAACTTACATCACAGTAACGTCCAACTAACGGATCTGTATCACTGAAACCACTGTAAACTGACACGTAATTGCTGTCGCAGCCATCACTTGCTCCAGGAGTGTTTGAGAAATATAAGTACCAATGGATACGATGTGCAGCTGGAGGAGTGATGTACCAGACACAGGTCATGGGCTCAGGGTAGCGACCTGGATATCCAGGACTTGTGAAGGTACCTGTCCTCAAACCTGTTAAATTTCCTCCACACCCTGGTCCTGTCGGTGCAAAACAGAATTATAATTAGATTATAACATTGAATTCTCTCCTGGCCATGTGGGGGCTGCACCAGTGTAGTTGCCAGTCATTCTCCTCCCACCTGGTTGTCAAAAGTTCAAATTACATCAGGGCAAATTGGAATTATAACAATGGACTTGGATTCCCATTGACCAGCTGGACCCAGCCTACAACAGGTCCCAGGTGGACCCAGCCTACAACAGGTACCAGGTGGACCCATCCTACAACAGGTACCAGGACTTGCCTGGGGAAGTCAAGGCAGCCAACCTGAGACTGACCACATCCCCCACCCCCTCCCTGGAGTGCCAATTGGTCTATACAAATATGAGCCTAGATCAGGTATTGATTATTTAGTTTAGTTTGCCATTGTTTTCTGAATGGCCGATGCCTCATAATCAAATTCAATGCAAAGCAGTCTACTTCCAAATGGTCAGCATCTGCTTTTGAATCCTCAACTCAGTATGTCAGGGAATGATGAAACTGGGCATCTCACTATCCCCTAAGCCACAAGCGCGGTGGAGAACAGGGAGAGATGTTACAATAAGAACACACAACACAAGAGGAGTTTCTATAAAGGTCAAGGACCCTTGTCCACACCAGAGGTGCAACGGGCTTGTGGTGTTAGACCCATATGTTTATATATAACAGCTGGCACTTGGTGAGGACTGTATCACTAGACAGTCTCTGGTCTGGAACCCACAAGGCAAATGAAATAGCGGGAGACCTAAAACACCTGGAGATGAGAATTAAAGACAGAGCTGAATAATATTGGGAGGACATGTACCGAGCAGCAGGAGATAGTAACATGCTGGGTGTGGGTTAGTTGAGGTCCTGTGCCTCAGTGAGGGATAAAGGGCAACAGAAGGAGAAGGTGTTGGCTGGTGTGAGATCTGATCCTGGCCTGGCCATCTCACTGGTCTACAGATGTCTGCAAATGGAAACTGACCTTTGAAAGTCTACATCTGTCATGAACAGTGCCAGGTTTGTTGGAGCAGACCAGAAAATCAAGAGTGTCTGAAGCATCAATCTCACAGAATGCCCGGATCCTGGGACAATCTTCAGGTGAAGCCACAAGGGCTAACATGATTTGGCTATTCTTGTTCCAAGCTTAGGGAGGGTTGCCATGAAAAGTCGTACCAGAATTTGTTGTATTGCGATCTTATGATCTTGTCTAACAGTTTGTTAAATAAACAGTTAGTTGGATTCTATTTATTCATTCAAATGAATATATATTCAGTGTGTGACATGGATTTTTTTTTTTAACAGAGAAGAGAACTAAATACCAACATTCTGCCATTCTTGAAAGTTGTTACTGTGAACATGTTCAGTAGTAGTAACTGTTATATGTTACTTGTGAAGGATCTCAGTGCAACTGGGACTGAAAGGCAGGCATCAACAGAAGCAACCAGCTACAGGAGGACTTTACACTACTGGACAGGATTACTCTTAATATGAGGGTCATCCAGTAAGTATCAGGATTTTGTCAGGATAAGCCAAAGACAAAGATGACTGAGTTTGGTAACTTCTCCAAAGTAAACAGTATACATCTGACACTTGGTGGTGGAAAGGGCAAGTATCAGCAGTTTTCCTGCACTTTGTTTTTCAAAATGGCATTGGACCAGTTGCCGCCAGTTCAGGAACAGTGTGTTATGAAAATTTTGAGGAAAGAAAGTTCAAAACCTGCTTAAATTGATCAGCCAGTTACAGTACATGACGTTGCAGTGGGTACTGGCATAAGGAAAAGTTCTGTGGGCATTATTATCATGGATGACCTCAATTCGCAGTTTCCCCTTCAGATACTTACTGGACAACCCTCAAAGTTTTAAGACAGAGAGATTCAGTCAGGACCAACTCCTTGAATTTCACCGAGACCACTCCTAGGATTAATTAGGAATATGTATTTGTCGACCCCTGGCAAGAATGGATGCAAGTTATAGATAATAATTGTCTTTTAAGAGGTTGAGAAAGGTGTTTAACATCAGTTATGTTTTCTTAAGTTGTAAAGCATGAAGTTCTACTGCCTAAAGTAGATGTCTGGGACATGAAAATCTCACCTCATGTTGAAGATACAAACACCATCCATCATGTACCATGCCGGTAAGCGTGGGCAGTCAAAACTCACCATTTCACTTGATCACTAGTTGTGGAACAGCTCAGTGTTAATGTCTTGACCATGCTGTGACAGGTTGGCCCACCTCTCAAATCGTTTTTTTTTTCTAGATGGAGATAGCCCTCAGTAAACCCCTCTATGTATCCTGTATTATTTTTTATTTTTATCTATATTTTCAAATATTAGCTAAGATAATCTTTGTTTAGTGTATTCATATACCTAAAACTATAGAGAGAGCTAAAATACGATTTCTTCTAATAGTTAGAAGTAGATGTAGTGTAGAGTTTGTTTACACGCCAAGAAATCAAGTCAGGCTGAATTTTATATTCAAGTTTGGCTGTGAATTTTAATTTGACCACAGGAAGGGAACTCTCCTTGATGAGAAGTTAACTTCCGGTAGCATCCTAACATCTGCCATTTTTGACAGCAGGCTGGGGGTGACAGGAGCTAACTATCAAGTCAATTGGCTAAAATTGAACACCTGTCTGTGTTTAGACATTTTTTTTTCTGGCTCTTGTTAAGCCGAACAACCCACTAAAATATAGAAAAGCCAATGATAGTCTCCCCTCCCGATAGGCCAATCAAAATCTAGTTGCAGGAGCCTGCACCCTGATCATCTGTAGCTGTAGTCACGACCGGTGATTGAGCTACGAACCACTCACTTGATGCAGCAGAGAGTGGAGTCCATACCACGATCCAGTCAGCACTTTCAGCTTACCATCCAGGAGGCCAGGAATATCAGATGAGTGGCTACCCACCCGTTTGCCACTGCACCGCAATCACAAAATTTGTCCGCTATTGGCTAGGAGTCTATGATTACATCATCTAGCTGAACATAATCTTGTAGAAATTTCAGGGATCTGCGTATCTCTTATGTGTCAGTGAGTTCCCAGTGGGGCTCACGTAGTGTTCTTTAGAATTAAACAAGCTATGTTATATTTGTAATTTTAACAAACTGCGTCTGTCATTATAAAATTAGATTATAGCATCATCAGATTGTGTGACGAGTGAAAGTACCATATCTATACTTATAAATCTGTCTTATCTCCTGTTGTGTGAGAATACATTAGGCAGTGGGGGATCATTATTCATCCAGGCACGTTAGCAGGAATCACTTGACATACTGTCTTTGTTTGTTAGTACAGTTCGTCGTCATAACTTTCCGCCTGGCACTGTTTAGAAGTAGTGATCCATTCTGGGACTTTGATAATCATTCTTCTAGAATTGCGAGCCATTTGATCGCTTCTTCAGCAGTGGGTAGATTCTCTATTCATAGAAGTCTATTTAGTATCTACTTTGATCCAATTCCATCCTAGTAGTATACGCTACGCGACACATGCCATGTGGTCAAGCGATCCAGGTATTTACTCCTCTGTCTTCCCCTTGTTCTCTTCCACTCGATCTTGCCAGTTGTCACCAAGTTCTGTCTGTCCATGGTATTCTTTGCATTCTCCTCAGAAACCACATTTCCACAGCCATCAGATGTTTTTCAGCTTGACTACTCATTGTACAAGCTTCACATCCATACAAAAGTACATCTATTTATTGCTCAGTATGTTTTTCATCTTGCTAAAGGCTACTTTCGCCATGGCAATTCTTGTTTTAATCTCTTCAAGGCATCTCCCATCAGATGTTCTGAGATAATTGTACCTATTCACTTGTTGAAGAATATTTCCATTTACTTGTATATTACATTGTGGTATTTCGTTCTTAATAGGCTGATACTGTCCCACTTCATTATCAATCCTGATGACAGCTTGTTGCTTCCAATATATGTTTTTTATAAGTCTAATGTCTTTCCCATCAATTTGTAGACCTGCAAGCATCTCTACCATGTATTGTATATCTTTGTTTACTTCTATAGAACGTTCAATTACTGATCACAGCATATAAACATCAATTACTGTACCTTTACCTTCTACAAACATTGTGTTCAGCAGTCTGGTGACTTGATCTATTCCATATTCTTCTAAAGCATTAATCATTTCTGTTGTGATGTTATCCGAACCTCCATCTTCAAAACTGGCGGTCCTTCATTATTAATTTGAATGTCAAACTGTTCATCTCTGTTATCATCATAAAGGTTTTTCACATAATCTGACTACAAATGTAGAATCTGATCTTTTTCTATCATGAGTTTGCCATCTTTTGATTTTAGACAGCCTGTTGATGTACTTGTTCTTTTATTAGTAAGTATTAGTAGTAAAGATTTGGTATTTTGACTGTTGTGTTGTTTTTCAATTTCTATGCAATTTTTCTCAAGCCATGCTTCTTTTGCCTATTTACATAATGTATTCTGACATGTCTGTGAATTTCTTCATATTTGGCAGGATTATTTTTGTTGAGTCTTCTTGTTTCCATCAGTTGTAAAATTTCTTCAGTCACCCATTTCTTATGACCCACCTTCTTTAATTTTGGAACAGTTGTTTCTGCAGCCAAACGGATTGAATTCTTCAACATTTCCCGTTGATCAGCCACATCTTGAAATAGGATCTCTAGATCAGACAATACATCAAATTTGTTCTGTACTTTTGTGTTGAGTTTGCTTTGTATTTCCATGTCTTTTCTCAATGTACACATTTAATATTTAGTGTTTCCTGTCATATACTTGACTTACTTTAACTTTACCCTCACTGTACCTGTCAGGTCTTAGTCAGATATGACTGAGCTACCGTATGACAGTAGACGGTACTACCTGCTTTCTGTCAGCGCCGAATGTTGGGCGGCGCTTACCAAACCCGACACCCCACATTGTGCCAACGGCTTCGGGCGGAAGAGCGCAATTGGGAGGATATTAGCCTTATCCTGGTGCGAGGAAATGCAACCCAAAGACAACATAAGTCATGGCAGGGCAGACCAGGCCCTAAGCCTTGGTTGGCAGCTGGTCTAGGATCAAAGCTCCGACAGGCGGACAGTTAGAGCATTGCTTTGCTGATCCAGCAGCTTCTGCAGCTTGTCTTGTTCCAGATGTATAGGTGTTAACTTTCCTCTGGTGTGAACTAGGCAGGCCGAGAGAGGGATCATGCTGCATGGGCAACACATGGTTTCTTTATTTTAGCCCAGGCTTTGTGCTATGGAGAGGCAATAACTCCATCCCTGGTCTTAACCGGTCTCAGAATCAAAGCGAGAGGCAACTGTTACAGGTTATAAGTCCTTGTCAGTTGGCGTAGACATGGGGCGCCACGCGTTGCCTCTGACGGTGGGAGACACCTACAGGTGTCACTGATCAGCTACCGCCCGCCTCAAGCTGGGCAGCCCCCGGCCAATTGGGTGCTGATCCGCTACAGCCTGCCTGCTTCAATGGGTGCTTGGGGCTAGGACAAAATCTGAATCGCAGGCTGTAAAACCAATGTACCAGGTACTAATAAAAAGAATAGAAACCTTAAGCTACGGCTTGCAACCTGGAACGTGAGAACCATGTGTCCAGGATTTTCCACTGACTTGACAAATATTGACGATGTGAGAAAAACGTCTGTGATTGATGCTGAACTCAATCGTCTTAACATTGATATTGCTGGCCTGCAGGAGACTCGCCTCGCTGAGGAAGGGTCACTCAGGGAAAACAATTACACCTTTTTTTGGAAGGGAAGAGGGCAAGCAGAAAAAAGGCAACATGGTGTGGGCTTTGCAGTGAAGAATTTGCTACTGGGAATGATTGATATCCCAGCTGGAGGTAATGAAAGATTATTATCACTGCGCTTGGCAACCTCTTGTGGATTTGCCACCATTCTCACTGCACCGAAACTCGCTTCCTCTGATGATGTGAAGGATACGTTCTATGAGCAGCTAGACTCTGCGATCAAGGCAGTTCCAAAATCCGACTACATTTATATGCTTGGTGATTTCAATGCTCGTGTGGGCAAGGACTCGAGTTCATGGCCAGTGTGCCTTGGAAAATACAACATCGGTCGCATGAATGATAATGGGCAAAGGCTGCTGGAGCATTGCACTAGAAACGACCTATGTATTACAAACTCCTTTTGTAAAACAAAAGAGATGCATAAGGTCACATGGAAACATCCAAGATCCAGCCATTGGCATCAGCTGGACTTCATTATCACACGGAGACAACATCTGAACCATACATCATTAACTCGAAGTTACCACAGTGCTGACTGTGATACAGATCATTCTTTGGTTGTTGCAAGGGTTAGACTGAGACCAAAGAGAATCTACACAGCTAAACACAAGTCTAGCCCCAGGATTAATATTATTAACACTCACAATCCTGGAAAGTGCTTTGAATTTCAACAGCAACTTGAAGACGCTTTCAATGATACATCAGAAAATTGTATAGTAAATGATAAATGGAGTAAACTTAAGGAAACTATTTATAAAACAGCGGTAGGGGTTTACGGCACTGTGGATCATAAGAGGCAGGACTGGTTTGCGGCAAACAGCCAGATACTGCAGCCCTTGATTGATAAAAAGAAGATATCTCTCTTAAGAAACAAGGAAAGACCAACGTGTAACACTCTGAGTGAGCTGAAGCAAGCGAGGAAGGATATACAAAAGGCTGCCAGGTAGTGTGCGAATGATTATTGGATCAAGTTATGTGAGTCCATTCAAATCGCAAGTGATAAGGGAAACATCAGAAGCATGTATGAAGGGATAAAGAAAGCCTGTGGTCCAATGATCAAAAGAAGTGCACCGCTGAAAACCTTGACTGGAGAAATCATCACTGATAAGAAACAGCAGATGGATAGATGGGTCGAGCACTATTTAGAGCTTTACTCAAGTGAGACCAAGCTAGCGGATGATGCCCTCAACGCCATAGAGGCCCTGCCAACTCTTGACCACCTGGACACACTTCCCACTTTAACAGAAGTTAAGTGTGCTATAAATGAGCTTGCATCTGGCAAGGCTCCAGGTAAGGATGGGATTCCAATAGAGGTGATCAGGAGTGGGCAAGACACACTCGCTCTACAGATCCACCAGCTAATAGAGCTATGCTGGCGAGAAGGACAAGTCCCACAGGATTTCAAAGATTCAAACATCATAACGCTGTACAGGAACAAGGGAGATCGGAGCGACTGTAACAACTATAGGGGTATCTCACTTCTGTGTATTGTTGGGAAAGTATTTGCCAGAATTGTCCTGCGCAGACTTCAAGTCCTGGGAGATCAAGTCTACCCCGAATCACAGTGCAGCTTCCGTCAGAACCGGTCTACCATTCATATGATATTCTCATTGCGACAGATGCAAGAAAAATGCCGGGAACAAAATCAGCCACTGTTTATTGCCTTCATCGACCTCACAAAGGTATTCGATTTGGTCAGTCGTGAGGGTCTGTTCAAAGCACTAAAGAAGATTGGCTGCCCACCAACTCTTCTATCCATTGTGGAATCGTTCCACACAGGCATGAAGGGTATAATCAAGTTTGATGGCTCAACTTCAGAAGAGTTTGAAATCAAGAGTGGAGTTAAGCAAGGTTGTGTACTAGCCCCCACCCTCTTTGGGATATACTTTTCACTTCTACTGAAATATGCCTTTCGTGATCAGGATGATGGTATATACATTCACTCATGCTCAGATGGTGGCCTCTATAATGCTCAGAGATTGAAGGCCAAGACCAAAATTAGCAGGGTACTAATCAGAGAGTTGCTTTTTGTGGATGATGCTGCAATTACGACCCACTCTGAGGAAGAATTACAAAATCTACTATCTGCATTCTCCAATGCTTGTTCTGAATTTGGTTTAACAATTAATAAAAAGAAGACACAGATTATGTCACAAGGTCCACATGGTGTACCATCAATCTTTATTGATGACGCCGAACAGGAGATAGTAGACCATTTTACATATCTAGGATCAGAGGTAAATAGCAAATTATCCCTCGATCAGGAAATCAACATCAGGATTGGCAAGGCAGCAACAACAATGAACATGTTAGCACAAAGAGTCTGGGAGAACAGGAAGCTTACTGCCAAAACAAAAGTCCTTGTCTACCAAGCCTGTGTCCTTAGTACTCTTCTTTATGGCAGTGAAACCTGGACAACTTACTCACGCCAAGAGAAACGTTTAAACAGCTTTCATATGCGGTGTCTGCGAAGAATACTTGGTATTAAGTGGCAAGACAAAATCACAAATACTGAAGTATTGGAAAGATCAGGTTGTGTGACGGTGTATTCCATGCTCAGTCTTCGTAGACTTAGATGGATAGGACACGTTAGGAGGATGGATGATGGTAGAATACCAAAGGACATCTTTTTTGGTGAATTACAGACGGGTAGGAGATCTCAGGGACGGCCTCTACTACGATACAAAGATGTGTGTAAGCGGGACATGATTGATAATGCACATTGGGAACATGTCCCCGCTGAACGTGTTGCTTGGAGGGCAACTATCAGAAATGGAATAAAAACAAAGGAGAAAATGATTGCAAATAAAGCACACACAGAGCGTGAGATGGTGCAAAATGGTGGAAATGACCATGTTTTCACATGCACCTACTGTGGGCAAACATTTGCAGCAAGAATTGGCCTTACCAGCCACACTCGCCACCGCCATGGATCGTAGTTATTAAGCCTTTTTGAAGCACAATGCACCAAACTATCGTCTGTCAAGACGGAAAGGTGCCAATGATGACCTGTAAGTAATCTGTGATCACTTTAACAATCAGTACTGGGAACTGTTTTTGCAATTGTTAACGCATTTTTAAACCTTCTGCTAATCAGAATGTAATCAATCTGGTTTATAATCCTGCTGTCAGTACTCCTCCATGTCCATAATCTTCTAGAGAGTTGTTTAAACCAGGTATTTCCTATAATAATTTTGTGCTCTTTTACCCATTCTACAAATCTGTATCCTCTTTTATTTCTCTCTCCCAAACCATGGTTTCCTACTGTGTATCCATCACCTTAATTTCCCACTTTTGCATTGAAGTCACCTATTATGATAATTATTTCTGAATATTTACATTTCTCTAAAGCAGACTCTATGTCATTATAAAATTCCTCTATACTATCTTCACTGGATTCTCCTGTTGGGGCATATATTTGAATGATGTTTATGTTAAAAGGTCTGCCGATTAATTTAACTAGTAGAACTCTGACACAGCCCAATAGTCTTGAACAGATTTTGATGTTTGCTGATCCAAGATAATTGCTAGCCCTCTTCGTCATTCTTCTCCTCCAGAATTAACAATCTTAAAATCTTTATCTGTTGTAATCCCTGCGCCTTTCCATCTCATTTCACACATCCCTAATATATTAATCTTCTCTCTTTCCATTTCCAGTTTGATGTTATCTAATTTTCCATCGTCGCTGAACATCCTAACATTCCATGTTGCTAATTTTAATGTCCCTGTCCTCTTCTTGTGATGATATGTAATTAGGCGAATCATAATAAACTAGGCACTTTTAAAGAAGGTGTTTGCCATTGCTTTCTTTCCTGGCAGTGGCCATACTGGCTGGTGATGCTAGCCATTGTCCCCATACAAACATACTATAACATATAATGAAGTTTTACTGCCTGAAGTAGATGTCTGGCTTGAAAACCTCCACTTATGTTGATGATCCAAACATATTATAACATATAATGAAGTTCTACAACTGAAGTAGATGTCTGGCTTGAAAACCTCACCTCGTGTTGAAGATACAAACATACTATAACATATAATGAAGTTCTACTAACTGAAGTAGATGTCTGGCTTGAAAACCTCACCTCGAGTTGAAGATAAAAACATACTATAACACATAATGAAGTTCTACTAACTGAAGTAGATGTCTGGCTTGAAAACCTCCACTTATGTTGAAGATACAAACATACTATAGCATATAATGAAGTTCTACTGCCTGAAGTAGATGTCTGGCTTGAAAACCTCCACTTATGTTGAAGATACAAACATACTATAACACATAATGAAGTTCTACTAACTGAAGTAGATGTCTGGCTTGAAAACCTCAACTTATGTTGAACATACTATAACATATAATAAAGTTCTACTAACTGATGTAGATGTCTGTGACTTGAAAACCTCACCTTGTGTTGAAGATATGAATGTGATATGATAAGGACATAACTGGTTGACAATGTCTGTCATGCATCTTACAGTTGCCACATTGTTTGTTAGAAATATTGGTGAAGGCAAGTAACTGCCACATACTCTGGCAACAGTTGCAGACGAGCTATTTCTGATCTGACAAGTAAAAGAAAACATATAAAAAAGAATGCAAATGAACAAATGAATTTCATATAAAATCTGTTCTTTATTAAATACTATACAAACATTTTTAAAAAAAAAGGTATGGTGTCCGCCTCGATTGCTGGAGGTCCAGGGTTCAAGCCTTGGTGTTGGCCGAGATTTTTTCACGTGGACTTCTAGTAACAAAATTTCTCCTGGTCTCTGGGTAGTGAGATTGGATGCCCGTGTATTGTTGCGCACGTAAAAATCCCTTGGCAGTTGGAAATCGAAAAAGAGTAGCCTAACGGCGCTGCCCAGGCAAAATTTCAAGTAAAAATCTACCCAAAGTATTTCAGGATCCTCGCCGGTGCTACAGAGTTCATGCACTGAGCTGAGATTCTCTGGACTCAGGCTTGAGTTAGGAGCGGAGTACTTATGGGTTATACCTGTGTGCCATGATGTTGATCCGTCGATTAAACAACTAAAACTAAACTCTTTACTAAATACAAACAATATCTTTCTTTACATTATATTAGAGAATAAACTCTTTTTCTTGCTTTAACTCTTACTCAAAATTATAGGGTGAAAAGTGGCTTGGAGTCTTGGCATTCATCTGTAGCTTGAAAACTGGCAGGTTCATCCTATCTTGTTAGTCTCATGTTGAGGGTCATTTTCAGAACATTGCTCTCATCACCACACGTGGAAAAGCCTCTTGATCTCTGGCCATTTCTCCCACCTCATGCACCCTCATGTCCAAGTTGTCTGCAATGTCCTGTGTCCATCTTCATGTTGGTCCACTCCGGCCACTTCTACCAAGAACTACACTTCCCATCACTGTTCTCTCCCAGCCACTTCTACCAGGAACCACACCTCCCATCACTGTTCTCTCCCAGCCACTTCTACCAGGAACCACCCCTCCCATCACTGTTCTCTCCCAGCCACTTCTACCAGGAACCACCCCTCCCATCACTGTTCTCTCCCAGCCACTTCTACCAGGAACCACCCCTCCCATCACTGTTCTCTCCCAGCCTCTTCTACCAGGAGCCACCCCTCCCATCACTTTTCTCTCCCAGCCTCTTCTACCAGCAACCACCCCTCCTATCACTGTTCTCTCCCAGCCTCTTCTACAAGGAGCCACCCCTCCCATCACTGTTCTCTCCCAGCCTCTTCTACCAGGAGCTGTTTTGAAACTTCCTACTCCACTCATAAACTTGCTGGATTGACAGGCATGCATCACCATATTGGACCTTCATTTGCCAATGAATTTCTATAGGTTTCACCCTTCACTGATTAAAAAAATGGATAACAGAACACTGCTCCTCTTTGGTGCATGTTAAGAGTGGGGTGGCCATATTTAAATTGTTCTTATGACATCACTGTGTTCATCTGTACCATGATGTCATTGCTTAACACTCTTGACATCCTCAACAATAATATTGACAGGTTACAAGACAATGTCATGGTTATTGTAACTTCTATCACACTTTTAACTGTTTATTTGAAGCCCCCTCATGCCTTGCGTTGCTGGGACTGTATGGATTTATGATCTTCTTCTTCGTTCATCCGGAGTTTTTTTTTCGGACGTGATTGCGTTGTGCCTGTTTACAGCAGAGCTGCGTTCTTGCGCCGTTAGGCCGACACATCCTACTTCTGCGGGCATTTGTTGACCGGGTTAACCTTCCCGGGGGGATTTATGATCAAGAGCACACATTTTAATTTCAAAGCAACAAATGTCTAGGTAACAAAAAAGGACAACAAGATAACTGGTGTGAGGAGGTACATTGGGGTTGGAGAGAAAGAAGATTTCTGGATCACTCACCTCTAGGTGTATCCTCTCACACGTGTCATCAGCATTGTAAAGGGCTTGGAAATACAATGCCAAGGTCGTGTTCTCAGGGGAAGTAACTTGGATAGTGCAGTTACCTCGGTTATAGGAAGACAAACTGCCACTGGTGATAAGACCACTGGGTTTGCTGATATTTTCATTGCAATCTGTGGAGGGTGAATCCTGATCTATTATACATGTAACAGACATACAAGTTATTTATTCAAACATAAAATGCTATTGATATTGAGACCACAATCATGTGTGTCAAGTATGTATTTAGATATGACACAGAGATTTTAAAAAAGTATTGCTATATCCATAGACTATTTTGCTAGAATAATTCTTCTTCTTCTTTTTCTTCTTCTGCTTCTCTTCCTCCATTTACTTCAATGAAGTGTTAAGGGGATATTTCAGAATCTTGTTTGCACTCTTTGCAGTATGCTTTTCATTTCTCTAAGGTTGTTTTTGATACCATCACTTCATCTTTTACATGGTCTTCCCCTTGTTCTGTATCTATTTTATTTCTTCAATCTAATTCTTTGTGGTAGTTGGTACCTGGGCCACATATTTAATTTGTTTTTCTTTAATAAACTGCATGACTAGTTTCAGACCTATTCTTCTAATTTCCTCGTTCCAAATACTATTTCTCTCAGCTACTCCCGTTCCTAATTCTAACTCTCACAATTACTCTGATTCCTAATTATAACTCTCACAGTTACTCCCATTTATAATTATATCTCTCACAGTTACTCCCTTTCCAAATTCTATCTCTCACAACTACTCCCATTACTAATTCTATCTCTCCCAGTTAACCCCATTTCTAAATCTATCTCTCACTGTTACTCCCATTCCTAATTATATCTCTCACAGTTACTCCCATTCCTAATTATATCTTTCACAATTACTCCCATTACTAATTCTATCTCTCACTGTTACTCCCATTACTAATTATATCTCTCACTGTTACTCCCATTACTAATTCTATCTCTCACAATTACTCCCATTCCTAATTATATCTCTCACAGTTACTCCCATTCCTAATTCTATCTCTCACAACTACTCCCATTACTAATTCTATCTCTCCCAGTTAACCCCATTTCTAAATCTATCTCTCACTGTTACTCCCATTTCTAATTATATCTCTCACAGTTACTTCCATTCCTAATTATATCTCTCACAGTTACTCCCATTCCTAATTATATCTCTCACAATTACTCCCATTCCTAATTAAATCTCTCACTGTTACTCCCATTACTAATTCTATCTCTCACAATTACTCCCATTCCTAATTATATCTCTCACAGTTACTCCCATTCCTAATTATATCTCTCACAATTACTCCCATTCTATCTCCTAGCTACTCCCATTTCTAAATCTATCTCTTACTGTTACTCCCATAGCTCTTCTAACACTGGAATATTTAACATCTTGAAAACCAATAATACTGTGACCAGCTGTAACACACTATGTGGAGGGTCCCAAATAACTATGTCTCAATTTTCTCATGTATATTTCATAGCCCTGGCTTTAAATAGGTCTTTCCCTGCCAACCCTCCTCCATTTCCCCCGGACTCACTGTCACTCTCTCTTCGACCTCAGGACCTATTTCCTGCAGGGTCGTTCTGGCTGACACGCATACAACATGACGTTCTTCAACATATTTGTCATTGTAAATTTAATAACTCAATACATAACAGCACCGAAAAAAATATCTGACGATTAACTCATAAACATCTACACACAATCTAGAGAGAAAACTAGTCCAAACAATATCAACACAAATATAAATATCCTAGATCATCGTTTTCCATATTGTCCCATGAATTCACAACCCTCTCACAGCAAGTTCTCTGGTCTTTATTTCTCGCGTAGGTTGTTCGAACAACAGGGTTCCATAGATCCAAGATTCCAAGTTTCCGTGTCCTACACGAATGTAGTGTGTCCAATGGTTAGGGAAAGTGCCCTGGGATCACGGGGCACAATTTTGGTGTGGAAATACTCAAGGAGAATAAATAGGATATATGTACGGGTGTGTCAGTGACTTAGGTGGGATCTAGCCCAAAATGCAAACATACTCGATCACAGCTCAACGAAAAGCCTGCCGAGGTGTCTGAAAATATTCGTTCGGGCCCGCCGTGGTTCTATCTGGTATAGCCCAACAGCAGCAGGGACTTCATAGTAAACATAATGTTCTATGTCGATGCTCTGTCGAAACTTCCGGCTATATTCGCCGTCAAAAGAAGGATCCTGTAATGTTAAAACAATTTTGAGAGCCTCTGGTGTAAACTTCAGATACAGCCGGCATGGAGATTCCAATGGTCTCAGCATGTCGGTTGCCATACATAAAATACATACAATTACCTAGTATTCAATTGTCTTCATACCACACTCATATCATGCCTTTATTAATATTGGGCACATACCTTCTCAGGCTTCCCTCTCACTTGCAAACCTGGCCTTTCTCACGACAAAGCTATTGTGGAGTAGTGTGCGTAATTATGTATGTTTCCTACTCTTAACTAATATCATAATAGTGGGTCTGTATGGACCGCAGTGCATCTCCCTCCCCCATCCCTAGCAAGAACAGGAAAGAGGAAACTACCCTGTCCGGCCGCCGCTCTTGTCTGAGCTGTCACCGCAATGTATCGGCCGTGTCTCACATAACCCATATATTCAGATGAGTTCAGGTTCTCTCAGGGAGACAGGGAAGTCCATTTATACTCCCAACATCCTCCTATCGACCAGGAACCACCCGGTCCACCTGCCCCCCCCCCCCCCCCCCCAATCAGCCGAAAGACGAAAGAGATAGCACAGTGGATCGCCTCTTCTGGCTCAAGAAGATATAACTCAGATGGGTGGAACCGGTCCCCACGGAGCCCTTCCCTCCCCTCGACATGCCATAGCTATATAATGTTTATATTCAAATGAAAGATGACACTAAACAGAGGTAAAGCCATAAGAAGAAAGATAGCCCCCCCCCCCCCCCCCCCCCCCCCCCCCCCCCGTCTATCTGCCGCAGATATTGCCCCGATTTGTTCCCCCGCCATGCCCAGATCTAGACGCTTAGCCAAATTGGCAAGACTGCCGTTTCACCAAATCGTCTCATTATTTGAGACGACCAAGCTTAATATGCCCAGGTCTGGCAGGACCTTTAATCTAAAATTACCTTTCATATCCCAGCAGTAGGATGCGGCACTTTATCTGTAAAATTCTTTAAAGCTTCAATACATTGTGCCGACCACAACCGACAAGGTTGACAACGGACATTTCACGCCCTAACCATTACCCTAGGTCATATTTGGTGCAAGGCGCGCCATTGGGTTTTCCCGAAGAACAGATAGATTTCAAAGTATTCGTGTCAAATGCTCGGGTTATGAAAGTACCCCAGAGAATCCCACTCCGAAGGAATTGAGCGGATAGGTATGAGGACATGGGCCACTGGGGTTTCGCTACACCAGCACAAAAATCTGCTTGCTGAAAACTTGTTTGTGGTGTTTTCTTCTGTTTGGATGAGAATGTTGGACAGCGACTAATGGAATGATGAAGAGACTGCAGGAAGTGGCGATGTGGTGTTTTCTTCTGTTTGGATGAGAATGTTGGACAGCGACTAATGGAATGATAAAGAGACTGCAGGTAGTTGAGATGTGGTGTTTTCTTCTGTTTGGATGAGAATGTTGGACATCGACTAATGGAATGATGAAGAGACTGCAGGAAGTGGCGATGTGGTGTTTTCTTCCTTTTGGATGAGAATGATGGACATCGACTAATGGAATGATGAAGAGACTGCAGGAAGTGGCGATGTGGTGTTTTCTTCTGTTTGGATGAGAATGTTGGACAGCGACTAATGGAATGATGAAGAGACTGCAGGAAGTGGCGATGTGGTGTTTTCTTCTGTTTGGATGAGAATGTTGGACATCGACTAATGGAATGATGAAGAGACTGCAGGAAGTGGCGATGTGGTGTTTTCTTCTGTTTGGATGAGAATGTTGGACATCGACTAATGGAATGATGAAGAGACTGCAGGAAGTGGCGATGTGGTGTTTTCTTCTGTTTGGATGAGAATGTTGGACAGCGACTAATGGAATGATAAAGAGACTGCAGGAAGTGGCGATGTGGTGTTTTCTTCTGTTTGGATGAGAATGTTGGACAGCGACTAATGGAATGATGAAAGAGACTGCAGGAAGTGGCGATGTGGTGTTTTCTTCTGTTTGGATGAGAATGTTGGACAGCGACTAATGGAATGATGAAGAGACTGCAGGAAGTGGCGATGTGGTGTTTTCTTCTGTTTGGATAAGAATGTTGGACAGCGACTAATGGAATGATTAAGAGACTGCAGGAATTGGAGATGTGGTGTTTTCTTCTGTTTGGATGAGAATGTTGGACATCGACTAATGGAATGATGAAGAGACTGCAGGAAGTGGTGATGTGGTGTTTTCTTCTGTTTGGATGAGAATGTTGGACATCGACTAATGGAATGATGAAGAGACTGCAGGAAGTGGCGATGTGGTGTTTTCTTCTGTTTGGATGAGAATGTTGGACAGCGACTAATGGAATGATGAAGAGACTGCAGGAAGTGAAGATGCGGTGTTTTCTTCTGTTTGGATAAGAATGTTGGACAGCGACTAATGGAATGATGAAGAGACTGCAGGTAGTTGAGATGTGGTGTATCACAAGGTGGTTATGATTGACATATAGAAATGGCTATAGGTAGCGTAGCATCAGCTACGATGATAGAGAATATATCAAAGTTGCTGCGGATAGACTTTCTATGAATAGGAAAATAAGTCACTGGAGAAGACAAGACTGAACAGCTCGTGATTCTAGAAGGATCCAAGGTCCCAGAACAGATCTAGTCTTCTGACAGTGTTCAGGCAGACAGGAATGCCGTACAACTATACTTGTATGATAAAGACAGTCTGCCAAAGTTGTATAGCTACGTTGCCTGAAATCAAAAAGCTCGAGCCCCCTAACTCTAATCACTCTCACCGACACGGAGAAAGACAGAGTACAATAATTAAAAAGAGACAAATTTTCATATCTTCTCACTCTACTATGACTAAGGTTACTAAGTAAGGTAACAACTAGCGGTTGTAAATTTTAGAAACTAACAATGTTACATTTTAATCATATAAGACATGTTGGGTGCTCCACGGGAGTCAGCCCTGTACATAAAAGGGTGGTACAATTCCCTCTATTATATTATTATCCTATCTGGCTAGGATGGTGAATCAACTAAACTTTTTAAATCATGGAAGTAACTTTGGCCTGAAATGGAATGTAGATGGTGGTGGCTAACGGTAAGCTTGGCCACTTATCTTTTGAATCTGGTCCTCTGGGTTGCACAGTGGGGGTTAACCCTATTTTGTAGGTATTATAAGTGATATGGTGGTAAGTTATGCTTCACAAAGAGTCAGTCACACAGGTTGGTGCTTCCAAAGCTTGGCGCTGAAGGTGTCAAATCCTTCTTTTTTTCGGACCACATTTGTCAGGGTTGAAACCACACACGCTAGGGTTCTATACATATTAGTTTCTAATATATTGGCTTCACATACCTAGGAAGCAAAATGACATCTACAGGGGACTCAACACCAGAAATATCATCTAGAATCGCACTGGCATCTGGTGCCTTCAATAAACTGTCAAACATCTGGAAGTCAAAGACACTCAGCAAACACACAAAACTTAAAATCTTCAACTCTTGTGTGATTCCAGTGTTAACATATGGATGTGAAAGTTGGAAATCAACTGTAGCTTTAGATAAAAAATTAGACAATTTTGAGAACAAATGTCTTAGAAGACTTCTAAACATCCACTGGGCAGACTTCAGAACCAATTCGCAAATAAGACAAGAGACTAAGCAAGATACAGTATCCAATTTCATAAGAAGACGCCGTTGGAACTACATTGGCCATGTACTCAGAATGGACAAGATAAGACTCCCCTACCAAGCCCTCATATGGTCACCGGTAGGGAAAAGAAAACGGGGAAGACCAAGAGAGACCCTTCGTAGAACCATCATTAGAGAAGGCTCATTCAATGGCCAAGTAAATATCCAAGATCTACAACAGGTAGCAGTGAACCGCCAGGCATGGAGAGTCAGGACTTCTGCCCTATGCGCCGCCTTAGGCTCAAGAGGAAAGACTAACTAACTAACTAATATATTGGCGTACTATTTGACACACAAATTCTCTTATCACTCTGTAAGTATTCTAAGAGCCTAGTTTACTCGCACATGCTTCCACCCCGACGTCTAGCACCAAAAAGAACGAGTTTCGCTATCCCTCCCCTGACTGGAAGTGGCCGTGCCAGGGAGTTCATTGTTGTTAAATTCTCCAACGAAAATGTGGAAGTGTTGTAGCCAAATTTGTAGATTTGGCTGGGTACACTACTTTGTACATTATGACTCTCCCACTACACTAATGTAACGTATTTCTTCATATTAAATTAAGAAAATCAAATAGCAGTTGATTTATCCTATAGACATAGACTATCTATACATAAATATATAGGTATAAATACAATACGAATATAAATTCTTATAAAATTACCTAAAGGTTTTAAAGAGATTATTCCCCACTTTAAGCAAAAGATTAAAAGGAAGCTGGGGACTTCGTCATACTATAGTAGTCTAGAGGATATCTGTGTGACAGTGATATTGGATGACTGATCAACAACGATAAATCAACATTGACGACCAGACGGCGCACATAATCTTTTTAATTGTAACACAACAAGATGATATACGACAATTTCCAGGAACAGTCAATAGTGAAATATAACTAGATTATAACTTACCATGTCCAGCACACTCTGATTAGAACATAACACAGTAACTCCAGCAATCCCACTATGGCAGTCTCTCAGCCTCACACAATATACTGTTACAGACTCTTCTCCGTCCGTGGATCTAATAATCTCTCCGTCCGTGGATCTAATAATCTCCTCCGAGTCTCCTCTCTCTTGGCTCAGCTCAAACCTCACTGGCCTGATACTCAGTGCTTAAAGATCCTCCCAGCTGAAGTTCCTCTGACTTCGCCCTACGACTGACTGTCCTCGCTAACTTGGCTGATATCTCTTACACTTCAGTCCCAGACTCACTGCCAGACCCAGACCTCCACTGTCTGGTTCGAAACTCCACTGCCTCTCAATTTTCAGACTTGTCTCTTTATCCCTCTTCTCAGACCTCCCACGAACTGACCTATAACCCTAATTTACATTACATTTAGAATTCACATTCCCATAGAGAATTTGAATCTAGACAAATGCGTGACATCCCCACCACTTGTCTGGGGCTTTCCCCATTAGCATAACGATTTATATCCTGTGTCCGTGACTAAACCCTCATCTAGTCTGGGACTATCCCCATTTGTTGAAGATGGTGATTAACCTACTTGGCCTCACATCTGCATATACTTCTCCTCTTAACATCTATGACCCTTTTACATTGCTGGAATTAGCACATTCCTAACAAGTCATTTACCCCAAAATTCCACACACCCATGCACGTTACACTTCCCCCTCCTCAAAAGAAAACAGTTTTCCAATGATGGGAGAGTAGTGTTTCTCTACCTATATACCCAAGTAACACTGCATGGGTAGCCGTAAGTATGTATCCCTTATACCTCAGCTACCACACTAAAAAATACATCAGGTAATCACCAGTACCCTAACACATTCCCCTGCATGTGGAACCAAAAATACACCATGTTCCTACTCATCACATCATGGAAAAAAAACACATTAGATACACTTTCCCATTACCTAATACAGCATGTAATGATATGTAACCTAACATATACCCCGTATATAATTATAAACACATTTCCACCATGTGTATCCATGCTTAAGCTAATACCTCACACAATAAGCAACATATCATAGAAAACATCACATTTATGTACCTGCAGGTCAATTAATATCCTAAAGAACACACAAACTATGCAACCTTGCAAGTAAGTACCCAGCTATCTAATAAACGTCCATGCATAAATGTTGAGGCGCTACATCGCCTCTGTCCTCCACCGCACAATATATTTTATTAATAACAGTCTATAATAACATACACCAGATAAGAAGCAGAACCAAATGTTAATTGTTTACATGGCACCATGCCCTTGGTAAGTTCTTGACAGCAGGTCTGCCATGGTGTTGTCTTCACCCCGTATGGGCATCGGCACAAATGCTTATTCCTGCAGCAATGTGCTCCAGAGATGAACCCGTGCTTTCTTCATCGTTGCTGTATGAATGAATTTGAACTGTCTGTGGTCCGTTTCTAGAATGAATTTTCTGCCCAGTAAGTACGTGGAAAGTTTATGCATGGACCACACAATTGCCAGGGCCTCACGTTCTAGCGTTGAGTAATGTTCCTCTGGTTTTGAGAGTTTCCTGCTGACGTATAGCACTGGATGCATCAGGGGGTTTTTCTCTTGTATCAAACATCTGCCGATTCCTGTTGATGATGCATCTACCCTGAGAGTAAATTGTAAATCCAGATTAGAGAGGATTAAAATGGGATGACTAGAAAATACACGCTTTATACCTCTGAGTGCATCATCGCACTGCTGTGTTCATATGACTTTGTTTGGTCTGCCCTTCTGGGTCAACACAGACAACAATGACGTGATGGAAAAAAAGTTTTTATAAATTTATTATAAAAGTTTGCTAACCCGAGTAAACTCCTAACCTGCTTCTTCGTTTTAGGTATTTGAATATCTAGAATCTTCTTCACATTTGTGTCTTCCGGTTTCAGCACGCTACTGCCTATAACATGTCTGAGAAAGCTTATTTCCTCATATCCAATTTGGACTTTGGATGGCTTAACAGTCAGGTTATGTTGTCTTAGGCTCTCAAATAAGGACTCTAATCCTGAAACATGATCTTCCATGTTTTTACTAAAAAGACAAATGTCGTCTATATAATTGATAATGTCCTTGCGGCCCTTGTAACAGTGTCTCATCATCCTAATGAACGTTGCTGGTTAGTTAACTAACCCGAATGGCATGTAATTTCACTGGAATAGACCCTGTGGGGTGGCAAATGCTGTTAGTGGTTTAGCTGTTTCACTCATGGGTATTTGCCAATACCCTTTTGCCAAATCCAACTTGCTAAAATACTTTGCCGGTGATATTTGCGTCAGTAAATCATCAGTACTGACCATGGGTTCCGGGTCCACAATCGTAATGCTGTTCAACCTCCTGAAATATATAAAAAATCTTAGCTTATTGTCCTTTTTCCTAATGACTACCATGGGAAACTAGTATGGGGAGTCTGATCTGGAAATTATTCCCATTTCTAGTAACTGTTATTTCACTGTCTACAGCTGCTCTGTAATGATGTGGGATAGGTATGGTTTCACTCTAATTGGTTGGTCCTCTGTTAGCTTGATGTCATGTGTCATCAAGTCTGTCTTCCCTGGTACATCAGTTTCAGGCTATCATTAATGGACACATCTTTCCATGTTTCTGTCTGTCTCAGTGCAATGATTGGTAAATGCATCTGCACGTCATTATCGCATGAAGCCTCTATTCGTCAATGACCATGGAGCATGCTGTCTGATCTGACTTGCCTTCCCCTCAATAATTGCCTCTGACACTGGCTGTAATGCTTCTAGTCATGGGACGAACAGTCTTAGCATATTAACATGATGCACTTTGTGCTTCCCTTTCACGATTACCATATAGTCCATATTTGATACTCTCCTGACAATTCTGAACGGTCCTTGCCAGGTTACTAACAACTTATTAGATATTTCTGGCAGAAGAAGTAACACTTCCTCATTATCTTGGAAAGATATCAGCTTTGACTTTCTATTTGCATACTGTCTATACCTAGCCCCCGACATTTCCAAAGCCTCACATGCACCCTGGCATGCCGAAATAACTCGGTCTCTAATAATAATATTCACTACTAGGTCATACGAGGAAATCGTATTACTATCATTACTCTTCCCTATTAGCCAATCTTTCAATATTGTCATGGAACCTCTTGGGTTTGCCCCATATAACAGTTCAAATGGTCAGAAGCCTGTACTTTCTTGTGGTACTTCTCTATATGCAAACAGGATAGCTGGTAAGTACTTATCCCAATCACTTGGTTGCTCTGCAGTGACTTTAGCTAACATCTGTTTAAGGGATCCGTTCATTTTTTTCACAGATTCCGTTGCTCATTGGGCAATAAACTGACGTAAAAATCTGTGTAATGTTCAACAGTCTGTTCACTTCTCTCATCATCTGAGAGGTAAATTGTCGACCATTGTCTGATAACACTTCATTAGGGACAATAGAGCTAACAGTGCTTCAGCTACAGCTTCTGTCATAATGTGTTTTAAAGGTATGGATTCTGGCCATCTAGTGCGAAAACCAACCATGATCAAGATATACCTATGACCCCTGTTGGACATCACTGCTAATGGGCCAATGATGTCAATGGCTACTTTTTGAAATGGCCTGACTTTCAGGTCTATCGCTTATACAGGTGCTTTTGCCGTCTTTCCTTTTGGGTACATTTTCTGACAAATAGTACAGGATCTGCAATATCGCTTAATATCATTGCTAAACCCTGGCCAATAAAACTGGGACAGGACTCTATGTTGTGTAGGTGCTATTCCCATGTGCCCTGCGAATTGGATGTCATGCGCTGTTCTCATAACCAGCTCTCTATATGTTGAGAGTGCCACTACTTGCCTACGCATAGTCTTGTCTGAAAAGCAGCGAGTGAGGATATTATTTTTCATTTCGAAGCACCATCTACTCTTCTTTGATTGCTTCTGTTCTAACTTACTACACCATTAGAAACATTTGTTCAGTGTAGTATCTTGTCTCTGACAATCGCTAAAGCTCTGTTTGAGAGTTCTCTCCTGCTCCGTTGTGCTATCCTTGGTCTCAGTCTCATTGTCTACCTCACGTGTCATCTCTTCCTCAGCTATAGTATCTAATCTTGTTTGTCTTCTTGTAATTACCGTGTTGCTTCTCATGCCACATTTTTGGTACCAGTTATCAATTACCTGTTCTGTACATTCTTTAATTGTTGGAACATTTCCAATGATCAGGTCTGCCACCGGGGAGTCCAGGACAAATGCTGTCACTCTTTCTGTGATGTATGGTGTTGTCACTATGATCTTAGCTAACAGGTAAAATTCTACTGTACCATTAAACGTTATGCATTTGACCGTTTTTCCTATGTAATCCGAGGGATGTACCAAACTCTTTCATACCCCTATGGTCGTACATCCGGAATCCCTGAGGGTTAAAGCTGGACTATCATTGACAAATCCATGGTGCAGCTTTAGACTCCCTCCTAAGTGTATCGATGACATCGCTGGGAATGGGTGTCCACATATCAAGATAGGTTTGCTGGTTGTGTCAAAAAAAGGCTTGCATCCATCACAACTCTCATTGTTGAGTGTCTAAATCACCTAGGCTGCATTTGAGTGTTCAGTTTCCTCCACCGTACATTGATACACTGATATCTTCTGTTTGGATGAGAATGTTGGACAGCAACTAAAGGAATGATGAAGAGACTGCAGGCAGTGGAGATGTGGTGTTTTCTTCTGTTTGGATGAGAATGTTGGACAGCGCCTAATGGAATGATGAAGAGACTGCAGGCAGTGGAGATGTGGTGTTTTCTTCTTTTTGGATGAGAATATTGGACAGCAACTAATGGAATGACGAAGAGACTGCAGGCAGTGGAAATGTATGTGGGAAAACACTTGGCCAGAGAAGCAAAGGAAGATGTATGTGGGCAAATACTGAGCCAGTGAAGCCATAAAAGAAGATGTATATGGGAAAGGTCAGAGTGGCAAAGGAAGACGTATTTGAGAATATACTAGGCCAGAGAGGCAAAAGAAAATATGGGAAAATACTGGGCCAGAGAGGCAAAGGAAGATGTATGTGGAAAAATTTCTGGGCCAGAGAGGCAAAGGAAGATGTATGTGGAAAAATACTGGGCCAGAGAGGCAAAGGAAGATGTACGTGGGAAAATACTGGGCCAGAGAGGCAAAGGAAGATGTATGTGGAAAAATACTGGGCCAGAGAGGCAAAGGAAGATGTACGTGGGAAAATACTGGGCCAGAGAGGCAAAGGAAGATGTATGTGGAAAAATACTGGGCCAGAGAGGCAAAGGAAAATGTGGGAAGATACTGGGCCAGAGAGGCAAAGGAAGATGTATGTGGGAAAATACTGGGCCAGAGAGGCAAAGGAAGATGTGGGAAAATGCTGGGCCAGAGAGGCAAAGGAAGATGTATGTGGGGAAATACTGGGCCAGAGAGGCAAAGGATGATGTATGTGGGAAAATACTGGGCCAGAGAGGCAAAGGAAGATGTATGTGGGAAAATAACGGCGAGAACAGCAAATTAAAAGAGGTGTTGCCAAACAAGAACACTACGCAGGAAGCCAAAGAAGATTGATAAACCAGCACAAAACTGGTGTCGTTAGCCGCTACACGCTGCGGAATTTGCTGAGGAGGGGATCCGAGCACTGAATGGTTCGATGTGCAATGAGGATGATCTGTCCACTAACTAACTAACTTATGTGGGAAAATACTGGGTCAGAGAGGCAAAGGAAGATGTATGTGGGAAAATACTGGGCCAGAGAGGCAAAGGAAGATGTATGTGGGAAAATACTGGGCCAGAGAGGCAAAGGAAGATGTGGGAAGCTGAAACTGGGCAACAAATAATAATAAGAATAACATTCACTTCATCAAATAATCAGATGACAGAGAGGATCAGAGCATCATGATTGCCGATTTCTGCTCCAGAGCCAGGCACAAGAAGAAAAGGAAGAAGATCAAGAAGAAGAAGAAGAAGTGCATTGGTTGCATTTCTGAAGAATGCAAACATACCCTAATTATTTGTTTCATATTATATTACCACAAGCCCTCTGGGCATCGGAATGGAGTTTTGACAATGAAATACCAAACACCTGTGGAGGAAACATGACCAGCCTAGGCCTAACCCGGGCTTGTTGTGCTGTGCTGGATCTAGACCTGGGCTTGTTGTGCTGTGCTGGATCTAGATCTGGGCTTGTTGTGCTGTGCTGGATCTAGATCTGGGCTTGTGCAAATGTGGTGTGCTGGATCATGGCCTAGTGGGGTCCAAAACTGTGTCTTCAAAGATGTGAAGTACCAGTATCAGATTATGGACACCCCCATGATGTCTGAGCTTGAAGAGAAGAAACGCTCAGCAACAGTTTCCATGGAGATAGTATCTTGGCAGGGGGTCAGAAGATAAGCCTCACTGTGATAGATTTGTGGCCCGCGCAGGAGGTGACAATGTTACTATTCTTGACTTCCCCAATGGGGCCCCGGTAACACACAATGGTTTGTGACAGATCAAGTCCATCTCAGGGCTCAGACAACTGGAACACCAGGGCATCAGACGTCAGAGCTACACTCAGCCTGCCAGAAGCTTCACATGACAAAATTCTGCTGCAGTCATTATCTTTCTAATTAGTCTTTAGTCATGGTTCCTACTTCATGGCAACGGGTCACCCCATAATTGCTCAATTCCTGTACCAGCGAATATCACACAAAATACTCTCCACTGTCCCATATAAAAAATGGAACAGACAGCTATCTTGACAAAACCAACAGCATGCACACGCATGCAAGGATAAGGTCGCTGCCAAATTGCCAACACAACAGTCCGTCACTAGAATTCATCATCATCAAGTGCCGTGCCGGCTGGCGTAGGCGTTCATGGCTCTCCATAGATCTCGGTCTTTGGTTTTCTGGATCAACTCTGCTGCTGATATTCCTCCATGCCACCGTCTCAATCCATCCAGCATCACTTCTCTTGGTCTACCTCTGCCTCTCTTCCCCTCGATCTTTCCAGTTGTTACGATGTTCTCCAATGCCTCTCTTCTCATCACATCACCGAAGAAAGATGTTTGTCTCTGTCTTATTGTTGTATATAATGTTCTAGTTTCGTTAGCCTGTTTCAGGCAGTCGTCGTTAGTTACTCTGGCAGTCCAAGGAATTCGCAACATTCGTCTCAGGAACCACATCTCTGTTGCTTCTAATTTCTTCTTAATTTGTTCATTTACATTCCAAGATTCACTGCCATACAGCAAAACTGGTTCTACATAGCATTTCAGCACTCTCTTTCTTACATTCAGTGATAGTGACTTATTGCATAAGATACTCTTCATTTTCTGAAATGCAGCTTTTGCCTGCCCTATTCTGCTCCTAATCTCTGTTGTACATCTTCCATCTGATGTTATAAATGCCCCTAGGTATCTAAAATTATCAACTTGGTTAAGGATTTTCCCTTCTATTTCTATGTCACATTTTGGTGTCACCATTTTCTTTGATATTACCATTGTTACTGTTTTCTTGATATTCAAGGAGAGTCCTTTCCTTGCACTCTCTGTTACTACAACGTCTAATAATTGTTGTAGGTCTGTTGAATTATCCGCCACCAATACTGTGTCATCTGCATAGCGTATATTATTTATATTATAACCTCCAACTAGTATTCCTGGCATCTCTTTGATCTCTCTCATTATTACTTCGCTATACAGGGAGAAAAGATCTGGTGACAAGACACACCCTTGTCGTACTCCTAGCTTTATCTGTTCGTAACTACCCTCTTTATTTCCCATTTTAATTGCTGCTACTTGGTTCCAGTAAATATTCTTTATTATTCTTAAATCTTTTCCATCAGTGTTGATATCTTCCAACATTTTAATCAGTTCATCATGTTTTACTTTATCAAATGCCTTAGTATAATCTATGAAGCACAAATATATGTCTCTCTGTTTCTCTATTGACCTTTCTATTAGTATCCGTAATGTATAAATTGCATTGTTTGTGCCCTTTCCTTCCACAAATCCATACTGTTCTTCACTAATTTCCATTTTTATTTTCTTTTTGGTTCTTCTCATTCTGATTCTGAGTAGAAGCTTAGTGATATGGTTTATAAGGTTAATTGTACGAAAATCTTCACAATCAATTGCTCCCGGTCTTTTTGGTATAGCTATAAATACAGATTTCAGCATATCACTGGGTAAATATCCACTGCTGTAAATATCATTCAACATTTTGGTTAATATATCTACTCCAAATTCTCCCAATACTTCTAATTATTCTATTGTGATTTCATCTGGCCCAGCTGTTTTTCCTTTCTTCATACGTTTCATAGCGTCAGCGACTTCTTCTTTCAGAATAGGTGGACCTTCTAAGTTACTATCTTCTGTTAATTCTTCCCTTTCTTCTTCATATAATTCTCTTATATACTCATTCCACCTCTTCATTATAGCAGCTTCCTCTAATATTTTCTTTCCTGTTTTTGATTTCAAACACCCTGTATTTATTCTTATTTTTCTTCCTGTAAGCTCACTGATTTGTCTGTGCATATTTTTTGTATCTTTAATGGAATTTAATTCAATTTTTTTGCATTGCTCGTTTAACCAACTTTCTTTAGCCTTCCCACATTTACCTTTTATTTCTTTATTTATCTTAGCGTATTCTTGTTTGTCATTTTTACTCTGTTTTCTTTTGTCTATCAGTTTTAAGATATCTTCATTCATCCATTTTTTCTTAGCTATTTTGCATCTCTCCGGTAATACTTCTTTGCTAGTTTGATGAATGGAGTCCCTTAACATTTCCCATTGTTCATCTATACTCTGTATTTTAGTTATTGCATTGTACCTATTTTTCACAGTCACTCTGTATTGTTCTTGCATTTCTTTATCTATTTTCAGAACCTCTTTATTAAGACTCATGTTCTTAACCATTTTTTTCCCTCGCTTTAATCTTACTTTTATTTGTCCACATAGTGGTACATGATCACTATTACAGTCAGCACCAGGCATTGTCTTTACATTAATTAAAGCATTTCTAAATCTTTTATTAATTAGTATGTAGTCAATTTGGTTGCGTATTTTCTTATCAGGGCTTTTCCATGTGTACAGTCGTCTTTTATGGTGTTTAAACCATGTGTTTCCAATTATCATATCATTGATATTTGCCCATTCTATTAGCTTTTCCCCTCTTTCATTTCTTGTACCTAAACCATAATTCCCCACTACATCCTCCATTTTTCCCTTTCCTACTTTTGCATTAAAATCACCAAGTATTATCTTTATTTCTTGTGATCCAATTTGAGCCATCGCCATTTCTATTTCGTCGTAAAAGTGTTGTATTTCTTCATCACTACTGCTTGCTGTTGGTGCATATACTTGTATAATATTTATGTCTATTGGTTTGCCTTTGATTTTTACCATAATAACTCTATCTGAAATACACCAGTATCCATTAATTGACTTGGCTGTTTTTTCGTCTAATATTATTCCTACACCTTTTTCACAGAATAAATTATTGTGTGATTGTCAGCTATAATTTTGCCCGATCCCTTCCATCTCATCTCACTAACGCCTAGTATATTCATTTTCATGCTATCCATCTCTCTTAGAACATTGGTCAACTTTCCTAGCTCATTTAATGTCCTAACATTCCATGTTCCTACTCTAAATTTATTTATTTTAGTTAAGATTTTGCCATCAGTAGCTGGATGACGGTCTGGTGTCACCTGTGGCTCATGACTGTCCCTACCGGACGAGGATGCCTTAAGACAGCCATTAACGTCCTTCACTAACTTTGATTTATGTTTTGCCATGAAGTCTTGGGAAGATAATGTGGTGGTTTCCCCTTGCCTTCCACATTCACATGGTGGTCTTTTTACCTCTGCCTTTGACAGCCATTTCCGACTGTAAGGACAAGTGAGTGCCCTGCTCTGCTCAGCTGCAGAGTTGTCCACTTATTCCGGTGGATACTCGGTCCCCAGAGCTGTGTTAGCCACACCGTAGTGTGTTTCCATCCTCTACCACGGGGAGGTGCAGTTGGAATTTTCCCTTCATAAAGTTATGGTCTCTGACCAAAACTCTCCAGTACTTTTAGAGAATTACACTAGAATTACAGTTCATAATTGATGGAAGCAGCAGTAATTTTAAAAAAAACGGTAGTTTCACACTCATTACTGCATAGCTCAGTGTCATAACACTCCCTGGGGTGAGGGGAACCTGCTATCACACCTTACTAACGGGATGTCTTCAGCCTTGGGACATAGGTGCACTCCATCTACCGTACCCCCTCAACCCTCGGATCACTATTTCTCTTGCTATCAACCAGGGGACGTTACCCCTTTCAAATCTCGTCCTGAATACATGACTCAACTCTGATATCTAACTATGTGAACAAGATGGTGTATTATACAAAATGAATGAGAATGAGGATGATAACTCTGAGATAGGCCTCGCTGTATCTAGGCGAGACAAGACAGGGCAGTACGAGCACAGCCTCAAAGAGGAAGTGTCATCACAGTATCAAGTGCAAGTACCTCGCTATACGGTAATTCAGTCACCCTCACCGTATGTATCCAGTCTCTGGCCAGGGATAGTCTTCTCCACTTGGACAAGACAGTAGGCGGGTCGAATCACTGGTACGTGGGACCTCAGGTTGATGATGACAATGAAGTCCGGCCTCTCACTGATTAATCAGGACTACTGTCTCTTGGGTGGCCGTGGAACTAGGACACTTCTCTGAAGAGCCCGGAAGTATCGGGTGCACTGCTGATATAGTGAGATGTTGATATCTCCCTTACTGGTAGTGAAAGTTTCAACTGTCCATGCTACCCTTTAAGATCACCAGACTCACACCGCTGATATCACCGAGCCGGTAGATCCACCGTTGAATCTGGACACTGCAATCAATGTTCAAAAGGTTCTTCAACCAAAGCATAAGCCACATGGGCCAGGCACTTGATAGTGAAGACACAGTTTCTAGCTGGCGGTGAGGCAGTCA
This sequence comes from Cepaea hortensis, assembly GCA_963921405.1. Classification (NCBI taxonomy): domain Eukaryota; kingdom Metazoa; phylum Mollusca; class Gastropoda; order Stylommatophora; family Helicidae; genus Cepaea; species Cepaea hortensis. Next base: position 63,811,822 of record OY992897.1, on the reverse strand, counting down.
GTCAGTTGCATATCTGGGACAATAACAAACCAAGATACTTGCCCAGGTAGGATCAAGAGTAAGGCCATAGGTTGAGGACCTGGTGAACAAACTGGTATAGTAGACGTGGAGTGGGCTAGGGGTTAGCTGGTCCCATACTGAGAAGTAGCTCTCGATCGTAGGTACCTCTCGCCATGGTAGTGGTGCTCACAGGCTGCTAACACAGTCACTCACCATAGTCCATATCACTGGACTCGTCACCTGATCGTCACTCCGCTATCATAAAGGTAGAACCTGTGGAGGACAACACTCAGTGAGAGCAACATGAATCAGACTTACCATAAGCGGACACAATCCGACCATGCTTACTCAGACGAGTAAACCCTTCCCATAAGGGACCTGACTCCCTCATTGGCTGCTCTCAGATGCCGAGGTTAAACTAGGCCTAGGACCAAACAGGCGGCTATCCACTACATCATCTTTCCCAGACGAAAGTAGAGCTGGGCCGAGGTTGTTGGTCACTGGTGTCTGAGAGATTGTCCTATCCTGAAAAACTGCTATATAACATATCGGGTTAGTGAGTTAGTTGTACTTATAGGCAGAATGGCCCTGAAGGAGGGCCGATGGCAGTGCATCCGAAACCCCCTCCTGGTTTGACCCACTCGCCCTGGTTCCCTTACCTATTATCCGCCAGAGATTATGTCATACCATGCCGAAAGTACAATCCAATAATCCAATAGAATATACAGAGTGATCCCCCTGTAGCAGAAATCCACACCCAGTTCCCCCTCCCTGGTCCCAGGTCGGGGCATTTAGAATGGTGTCCTGTTCAATATGAACAGCCCTGTCGCATCGGTCACTTCCCCCATTGTCAACCTCTCAGGAATCCACTATATATTAAGCTGGTATTCCGTCGAGGGATACTAATTAAAGTACAGAGGTGAAGAAAGCCAAGAAGAAAGCCAGGGGTCGCCCCACCACGTGACACGACCTTCGACTCCCGCTACGTCCTTTAAACGACCTCAGAGGTTTCTGCCGGCTGATGCAATAACTTTGTCTTACTCGCCAGAGTTCATCGATATATCACATGCCACAGACCATGTGACTCCTTAATCAACTTCCGGTTTCCTGTCCGGTAACGTTTCGGCCATGCTGACCGTCTACTATGCTCGAGTCCATGAAGCTGGCCATGTGTGAACTCTAATTACAGGTCTCGTTTCCCTGAACCCAATATGCCCGATCTACAGTGGCTGAGAATAAGCCGTGCTCTGCTAACCTAATAAATATCTTTGCAGTACAAAGCTGGTAAACACGCATTTGCAACCTGCTTAAATTACAGGCTTAAAACACAAGCCTACAACAGTTCACACATGACCTACTTCCTCGCGACAGTCAGTACCCGCGTCCTAGCAATCTCGCGTCACGGATCACCAACACTGCATTAATTAAGAAAAAGGCTCTGCACATACCTTCAAACAAGCAGCATTACTGTTAATATGGGAGCCGTTGTCCATCAACAGGACATGATGTCGAAGTTCTCTGAAACCTATCAAGACATGTGTCATCTCGCTCGCCATAACAATCAGCACTGGGCCATAAGGCCATCTGCCCGCCAGCTAGCTCAGCTCACAACTGACGTCTTTGTGTGTTAGATGTACCACTGCGTCTGTGCACGCATGCGCCGTCCGTAGTGCCGGAACTCAGTTCCCGACAACCGGTTTCTGGATTTTTCTTCAAGGGCGAGCAATTGCTGTGGTCTGGGTTGGGTAATTTACTGGTTCTTTCCCCTCGACCAGTAAATTTCACCAGGCCAGCAAAATGTCACAACGTAACTTCCACCAGGCAGCAAAATGTCACAAGGTGAACCGACTGATTTCGTCACAGTTAGCCACTTTCATTTTTCTGAACATGTAGTTCACGACACAAAACACCAAGGACATATGAAAAAGCATTCCATATGACATCCACAACTCACAGTGTCGCATGAAGCACTCAGCTCAGTAGCTGGGTGATGGAATCATGCACTACAAATTCAAAATGAAAAAATGTGTAAGGAAATCTGAGACGGAAACAACACCACAGGGCTCTAACGGATCGTCCACCCCTATGGCATCTTGGATCAGAATTAAACTATTTATATCTCTCTAATGTGAAAAGGGAATACCTGCAATCTGATAGGTCAGCTGAAATCCCCGACTGTGAGAAGTTGTTGCTAGATGGTAGATTATCTTCACCTGTGATTCCATGGAGTTGAATGTGTGAGGAATGATGTTACCACAGTAAGTCTGTTCTTGTCCATTCCAATACTGAAACAATTTGTATAGAAATGTAAAGATTAGCTACAGCCTGTGTGTAGTGGTTTGATACTTCACTAGGCACTTTCTGAGCTGGGATAGAGAAGTGCTGATGTACAATCATCAATCATCATACTAAGCAAACTAGCTCCTGTCAAAAGGCAACCTGGAAAATCTCAATAGCCAGCATAGAAATATCAAATTTCTCTACGGCTCATGGGCAGAACTTGAATACTTGACGAGCTACGTTCCTCAGCTGGAATACAAAGGTGCTGATGTATGATGGTCAGTCATGTACTGACTAAGATTTCCCATCACCTCCTCGCAGGGTATCCTGGAAAACACACCACCGGTCAGGTTAATAAAGTCCTTTGTGGTAATGTGGAAGAACAGATACACCACCATTGTCTGAAGAGAATGGAATGCCAGGGAGTGACCAGCATCACTGGCCGGCACTCAGTTCTCTGAGGAAAGCATAATCAGACTGGAAGTGGTACAATTACCATTTTTTGAATCCTTGCTGGTTCTAGAAGATGAGGATGGAGCATCATGCATGAATGTCCCGAATGCTGTGATGTCATTTCTTGAACGACTCAACTCAACTCTCCATGAGCTCCACATTGGTGACTTTGTCATACCATTTTAGTCCCAGTTAAATATGGTCCAGTTCTCACCATCGTAAAAAACATGAAGCTGTTGACATAGGCTGTTGACATACCAGACTTAGTTTTCACAATTGTTGTTGTGGGTAGTATGTTGTGGGTAGTATGTTGTGGGTAGTTTGTTGTGGGTAGCAGTATGCTGTGGGTAGTAGTATGCTATGGGTATTAGTATGTTGTGGATAGTAAGTATTAGTTTAGTCGATAGTTTAGTCAATGGATCAACATCACGACACACGTGTGTAACCCATAAGTCCTCCGTTCTCCTCCTAACTCAAACCTGAGTCTGGAGAAACTCAGCTCAGTGCGCAAACTCTGTAGCACCGGTGAGGATCCTGAAATACTTTGGTAGATTATTAACTCGAAATTTTGCCCAGGCAGTGCCGTTAGGCTACTCTTTTTTGATTTCCAACTGCCAAGGGATTTTTTAAGTGTGCAACAATACACATGGGCGTCCGATCTCACTACCCAGAGACCAGGGGAAATTTATTACTAGAAGTCCACGTGGAAAAAAAAAAACCCGGTCCTCACTGGGGCCTGAACCCGGGACCTCCAGCACTCGAGGTGGACACCATACCTCGAGACCATGCAGCCCCCCAAGCAGTATTATGTGGTGGGTAGTAGTATGTTGTGGGTTGTATGTTGTGGGTAGTGTGGTGGTGGTAGTAGTAGTAGTAGTAGTTGTCATGCCGCTGACACGAATGGCTCCAACCTCATAGCTACAGGTCACCACATAATTGGTGCATTCCTGTGCCAGTGAAAAACCTCAAGAAATGCACATAATTTGCTGCAAGTGACACTGAAAAGGAAGCAACCACTTGGACAAGACCAAATCACCAGAGCCCAACAAAAGGCCATCCTTCACTTGAACATGCAGTTCACTGTCAAGGGAGACAGCTGTCTGACCAACACACAAGCAGCCTGCAAACACATTATTGCATAAGATGACAGCCTGACATGCTGGCAAGCAAGTCATCCACCGTTTTCTGAATGTGCATTTCACCATGCAATTATTGATGACACAAACAAAAAACATGCTGAATGAAATTAACAGCTCACAGTGTCACACCAAGCATTCAACTCACTAACTAAGCAATGAAACCCAGTCCTCCAAGGCTAAATTTGCTGAAACTGTCTCCAGAAACAATCAGATCTCTAAGATATCACCTGTCTGTCCGCTATCTGTCAGTTAGTTATTAATAGGGAGCCGCTGTAGCGTAGTGGCAGAACACCTACCTGGCAGTCCGGTGCATGGGTTTGATCCTCAGTGGGGCAGATTCTCATTGTTACAACTGACCTGGGCTCCCAGGTGGACCCAGGCTAACATAGGTACCCAGAAATGCCTTGGGAAGACAAAATGAAAGACCTGGCACAGACCACATCACCCACTGGGTGCCAGTTGGTCTATCAAATATAACTCTAGCACCATCTACCCAATATACCTACAGTGTGTACAAAGGTCCTATAGTATGGTCTTCAGTGGGTGAGAACCCATATGTACCAGTGAAGACAGTTAGACTGGCCCTACTGGACAGTCTACCCACCATAGGAATAGCTGAAGAATTGGGCTCATGAAGAACTAGGAAGGTACGATAACTGGTCCCTATAGAAGATCAGCTAGTCCTTACAGTGGAGCAGAGACTGGAAGAATAGACTGTAAGCTGTACAAGTTTACTCCTATAGCCTGCCTGGTTATCCAAGCCAACTCTTCTCTGCTATAGTATGTCCCGCAAAGAATGCCTTCATTCACGATCAATTATTTTGAAAACTGTCTGTTGCATCGTTATGAAATTTTTCCAGCCGTCTTATATTTACCCCCACCCAAGGAATATGTCTTTGATAGGTCCAAAAACAACTTAAATCATCGAAAGCGGCGACATTTCTTTGATGTTTTGCTTAAAAATGTTTACAGTAAGGAAAGCCCCGCCAATTCAGATGACACACAAGGCGTATCCGGATTCGTATGGGAGTGGGTGCAATGAAAGAACTAGCTTAAAAGTCAACAGGGTCGGCTGCATTGCACCGGGTTTTTATCCCATATGGCTCAGTTTCTTTCCGCAGCGCGAAAAGCGTCGCACAAAGCACGAACTCCGTAGCTCCTGCGACGATCCTCGGGAGTCTCTGAAAAAATGCACTCGTGAAATGAAGGACGCAGCCCGGAATCGAACATACAACTTTCGGAGCCCGAGTCAGACGGCTTGACCACTTCACCACAGAGAATCCTGAGAGGGGTGTAATATTAGTAAAGACAGAATTTACAGAGGCACGAGGTAAATAATTTGTAAATTAACAGGAAAGTAGAAGGAATATATTTCTTACCTTATTTTTCATTTCCTTCTTGTTTCTTCAGCTGCTGGTTAATAAAAAGTACACAAGTATTCATGTTAGCTTTTTATATTGAGTTCGTGAAAGCTTCCAAATAGCTGTGCGTTAATGTGCGTATGGAGTGACCAGAAATTATACCGCAATGTAGTCATCATGTTTCCATTTTTAAGGATCTGTTCAGCTGTCTGTGTAGTTTCTTCACACATACACATGGGTGACAGACCCGCTTTGAGTCTTCGTGAAAGATTGTCTACTCTGCTGTTTACCGTTCAGAGACGGAACATAATTACCTGTTTTGCACTATTAAAATAGTTGTCAGTGTCTCTGTAGTGGGCTTTCTTCTTAACGACCAAGATGTTGGTCCTCTTTTCATTGAAGTTTATAGATTGATTCGTATGCACGTGTGTTGTCCCCTAATTTGACAACGTGTTTGCTCTCACGTTTCTTGTTATGCCACAATATGTCAGTTTCCACCGCAATATTACTCTTCTGTTGGTATTCAATGCGTTTAGTGTATGTGTGTGTGTTTTTTTCAATACAGTTGTTTGTCACCGCAGAGGGCTTGCGAAATTAAAAATTCATCACTGTAGAATACAAATTGTTGCCATTGACATTATGCAGATGCTGTAATGTTTAGGGCCTGCAATTCGTCTGAATAGTTGGAGCAAAATATCCCAGTAAGTGTGTACGCAGATTAAGGTCTACGATCTGTTCAGACCTTAATCTGCGTCTGACGATTCCAGTAGTTTGATGATTGCTTTCGGTTGCATAAAATTCAATCCATCCTTTCTCCAATAGTCCTCTTCCTCTTTCAACACATGGTCCTCACATTTTTTCCAGTAACTTTTATCAATATTTAATAGCGCGGACTGGTTGATAGATAGACAGACAGACAGACAGAAAGGTAGGTAGGTAGGTAGGTAGAAAGGTAGGTGGGTGGGTGGATGGATGGATGGCTGGCTGGGTAGCTGGCTGGCTGGGTAGGTAGGCAGGCAGGCAGGCAGGCAGGCAGGCAGATAGATAGATAGATAGATAGATAGATAGATAGATAGATAGATAGATAGATAGATAGATAGATAGATAGATAGATAGATAGATAGATACCCGCCAGGAACTGGGCGAAACCGGGCCAAGTCAGCTAGTTTATTTATATAATCACGTTTCATGAAAGAACCCCCATTGGAGACACCTCTGAACAATACCATTTAACTCTGCACTGTTTGTGCCAAAACGAAAACTGTGAGACAATTTCAAAAAAAGCGGGGATGTGTCTTGCTGAAGCTGTAATACTTTTAAAATGATGGAATTAATCCCTGAGCCATAAATTATATACCGCATATAAACAAACATTGAAATCTGCCGTACAATCTCCAGAACAAAAATCTTTTTGTTGGGTGGACATAATGATAAGGTTATATGCTAAATCTCATCATTTTCCCTCAGTTGGTTACTGAGATATTGAATTTTATACTGGGGCAACAACAAAAAAACACACTATAAAAACAGTGAAAGAAAATCTTCTTCAGTGTTCTGTCATACAACTAGACAACAGAAACACAACTACGGCTTTCATTCACTAACTAAGTTCTGATGGTTAACATAACAATGGCCTGTGCTACAACAACCCTTTATTTTATGGAAGTGTCTATTCGTAGGGCCCTGTGAATAAAGAAAGCGTCTATTCGTAGGGCCCTGTAAATAAACAAAGTGTCTATTCACAGGGCCCTATGTGCTGGTCACGTGATTATTCCCGGTCCCGGAAACCCCGACCATTCCTTCCAATGGTTTCTTTTCCTGCTTCCTGCAAACGATACTGAGCGTACTTCCAAAAATGGCGTTAGAGACAGCAAGGAACAGCAACTAGAGTAATTGCTCCAGGGTAATGAAAATGGAGTATTAAACTTTTCTGATATAGAGCATGACCTATTTAGTCTTCAAAATCACTAGGATATTGTGGTTGACCTGATGATGGGGAGGTCCAAGTGGGGATGGCAATCTTCCTCCGCTGACTGATGACTACTCTCAGGTGATGGTGAATTCAAGATCCCACATGTACGTTAAATGCAATCAGCATTAAGTATGTGAGGTGTATCGCTGCAGATACATTGTGTCCAACACCACATGGAAATAGGCCATGGTGATAATTTGTTGTGGACTATTTCAAACAATGTCAGTGATTAATGACCTAAGATAATACTCACATTCCTGGCACAAGTCAGATTGACAGGCATGGTAATTCAGATTGTCTGATTCACGAGCTGTTCATGTGAACTGGCATTAGATTGTACGAGTTGTACAACAAAACTGGACTCTTGACATCAAAGGACACATGCAGTCCCACAAGGCACTACCACCCACATGTTGAATGCACATCAAATGCTGGAAAAGCCCTTAGCCAAGCAGTGTGTCTCGGGGTCGAGCAGTGGCAGAAATGGACCACGCTTTAGTTCCCCCAACACACATGCCGCATGATTGACCAGGCTATTTCAAACTGATGGCTGACCTTTGCCCTGTGTGGCCAATCAATGGGGTCAGCCAGGTTGCCACGCACTGTGTATACATGCAAGCCAGCAACAAAGACCAGTTGGTTTTTGGAGGGTATCTACTCTATCATAAATGGTTACCCCGCTACCTTATTAATATTATAACTGTAAGACAACCCCACCTCTGTTAAACATCCCTATAATTGTATAACACCCTTGATAGTAGGAATTTTTGCTATATTATACTAGTTATTATTGCAGGCACTTATGGTTAATATTTCACAAACATAATAGTTGTCCCTCATGGCATCCTTAAGTATCCTTTCTGGTCAGTTTGTGGGCGTGTGCGTATTGTCGTTATAATAATAGGCATGCAATGAGAGGCACTCTCAGTCATTTCACCATAGGTCCTTTATTTTACTTTTTTTAACAGCTAGCTAATAATAAGGGCATGTTGCTAAGAGACTCATAAACTGAAAAACAAAAAGATGAAATAAACAGTACTGACCCTCACCAATGGATAGTCTCTTAAGATTAATTGTTCACTGGCACATCTTCGAGTTGTCTGAAGTTGTAGATCCATGACACGAAGTCTCAGGCGTTGATTAGCATCTCCAGAATCAATGATCCATGTACAACGGACAGCAGTTCCGGTTGAATTGGGGTAGTATGGTGAGGTTAGCGTTTGAGGTGTGTCCGTTGCGTTGTAGGCCCCACCACAAATGGCTGTCGAGTGAAAGCAAAGGATGTTGTTTGATTTCATGAGATGCTTAACAGTGCACTTGAAAGTTCAGTCATTCACAGATTTCCCAGACCTATTCTGGGTTTTTATAAAGGAACATAATCATGTATTATCAGTCTATGTCATAGGGCAAGATCTAATGATAGGCATGAATGTAAACTGTGGCAAAGGCATTACAAATGCAATCTGCAATCCCACATATCAGGTTCAAAACACAGCTGCGAGTGATTAGAAGCTGATTGACTTGCGCTGGTTTTTATACAATGGCATGAATGGAATGTCAGACATTTAGAAAGTGATGGCAAACTATGCTACTATTTCAAAGGTTAGATACAAATTCTGTCTATATTCCATAGTTGAGGGGTCATGTGGATGATCAACGTGTCTAATGGAGACGCGTTATTAGTGGTGCTAGCTGGTCATGCGTCGACGTACACATGTTCCTGCAGCGAGGCGCTGTCATCGTTTGAAAGTGACAGGTTTGAATCCCAATCGGTAACAATAGCTTTCAATTTTGATGTTGTCTAGTGTGTCCACTAGTCTCTACTTCTTTCTTCTACTTCTATAAGTGCCAAACAATACATGTGTGTTTATTTATGAACTAACATAGTCATGGACAAACCATCCATTCTTAAATCAGCAAGCTAACATACTCACGCACAGACTCATACATTTACATCAGTGAGTTAATGAAGTATCTTCCTACCAACTCTATGTTACCAATGCCAAATCTGGACAATGACAGAAAAAGAGAAAAGAAAAATCACAACAACAGAAATGAGATTCCTGTGAAAAAATACTCAATGTATTAGGAGCGTTCATTTGAAATCCGTTCATGCCACACTGTGCGTAATTGCGTACATTGAACATGATCATGTCATAGTCATATGATAAGTACTGACCAATGAATAAAAGAGCACATGCTTATCGTCCCATGATGCATAGGTTCTGTTTCTGACCGTTGAGAAAATGGCCGCGTTGATCCAAAATCCGTCGAAAGAAGCTCAAAGAGAGGTGATTCAGTTTCTTTCATTTGAAAGACCAGTGGACATTCATCGAAGAATGCCAGCAGCGTACGGTAACAAATGTGTGTCAAAGACAACAGTGACAGACTGGGCACGAATGTTTCGGAAAGGATGTCAGTTCATGACAGATCGTCGATGGGCGGGTCAAGGCATATTGTTGCAACAGGAAAAAACATCGCCAAAATTGATTCAGCAGTACAGATGAACCGTTGTCGAAGCATACATTCACTAGCGAAAGAATTTGATGTGTCAATTGGGACAATTAAGAAGGTCGTTCATAAGAAACTGCAATATCGGAAGGAGTGTTCACAGTGGGTACAAAAAGAGGAACGCGTGGGATGGTGTTTGAACCACTTGCTGCATTACAGAGTGGAGGGCATTTCTCTTCCGCATAGTGGCAGGCGATGAATCATGGTGCCACCACTTTGAGCCAAGCAGCAAAAGAGAGAGCATGCAATGGAAGGATGCTGGATCACCAAAACCCCCAAAATTCAAGTTATAGGTTACCGCTGGTAAGGTTATGATGAGGGCATTTGTTTACCATGAAGGGCTACTGTTGGCCGACTTTAAAGCCATCAAGAATAAACGACCCGGCATGCTTTCTGCGGTGTGATTTTGTTGCACGATAATGCTCGTCCACATGTTGCAAAGATTGTGCAGGAAGCATTAGCTTGGAAGAAGTCACCATGTGATTTTCATTTGTTCAGACCTCTAAAAAAAAGCTCTCAAGGGGCAACAATTTCACACAGATGCAGACGTAATGAACGCGGTAAACACTTGGTTCAGTGAGCAACAACAGTGCGAAGCACAGAGCAAGTTGAGACCTCAGACACATGACTTGTTGAAACATCATACCTGTACAATTAGATATATTTCTTAGATATTTGTTGTAGTATTGAAGACAGATCTCAATCAATCAGGTGCCGTCTCCGCAATGAAGGTTGGCTGCAATGGATCTTCAACACTGTCTGTCTCTCACCCTGATTGTACATTCTGTCAGGCTGATGCTAGTCCAATAGGATGCTTGACTGAATGCTTACAGCAACTTCTTCCGACCAACCCATGGTGCATAATTCATTCAAAATGAATGCTTTGTTTAATTCTACCACACCTGTTAATGTTTCTTTCATGCTTTTGTAATAAAGCCATTGGAATGGGTTTCAAATGAACGACCCTTATATCAAGAAGAGATAAGATCAGAAATGAAGAAATCATGACTAAAGTGGGGGTTTTAGCCGCGCTAAATTTTATTAGAAGGCAGCAAGTGAAATGGTTTGGCCATGCAAGTAGGTTACCAACAGTATACCACAAGAAGCAATGCTGTACAGACCAGATGGAAGCAGAGGAAGAGGCCAACCACGTAAATGATGGACAGAGGGAATAGCAGAGTCCATGGGAATATCGAAACATGAAGCCCATAAGCAGGCACTCTCTTGCTGTTTATGCTTCACCTCGACACTGCAAGGTACAAGAGGAACATGATGACATGAGATGAGAGTTATTGAAGTCATGAACAAACCATCACAATTGACGAGGGAAGTCATTGATTAACATAAATTTTACTAATAACTTTTTTAAAACAATTGTGCGGACCAGAAATGTGTGTGTGTAATTTCTCAACATAGTGCCCCTGCCTGGCAACACACTTTATCCCCCTGTCCACTAGCTTGTTGATGCCTTCTAGGGAACAGTTTGTGGGTGTGGCCTTAAATAAATTTTACGACACCTCCATTACCTCGCTGTCATCTGCATACCTCAGACCCCGTAAATGTTTTTCCAAGGGTCCAAACACATGAAAATCCAATGGTACCAAATCTGGACTGAGTGCTTCAAGATTTCAAATTTCAGAGCACGTAGTGTATCCACTGTATGTGTCCATATGAGGGCGAGCGTTGTCATGCTCCTTTTGAGGGAAAATCTCCTCGCGTTTTGATCATATCATGGGCTTCAATTTGTTCACTAGAGTGTCACTGTATGAAGCACTAGTCACAGCTTCACCCCTTTCCTGGAAATGCACCAGTTTAGGGCCCTTGATATCTCAAAAGATAGTCAACATGACTTTGTCAGTGGATTTCTGCACCTTTAAATTTTTCTTAACTAGACACAACAAGTGTTTTCACTGCAGTGACTATCTCCATACTGAATCATAATTTTTCTGCAGATTTCAGACCCTCTGACCAAAAAAATAAATAAATATTGCCTCGCCCCTCTTCCACAATGCAAGATGATAGTTGGTGGAGGCCATTTTGTAATCACTATTGTACATGCACAAAGTGTTCAATCCTCACAACCTCTACATGAGGTATTGCTTAAGAGCCAGTTTGTGTCCTGAAATAAGATTTTCCTTTGTCTATACTCTTTCATGGGTGGCCATTCTGGCGAAGGGGCTAAGGACTTGTTCGTAACCCTGTATACTCACATACAAAACACAGCTGCGCAAGATTCGGCAGCAGATTGCATTAAGCTGGTTACTTACGGAGGTATGTGAGCCAATCGTTCAGAAAGCAATGGCAAACTACTCAACGTAAAACTTGCCAAGACGTCAACAGCAGCTGTATTGTACTGTAAAAGGATATGCAAAAAAAAAAGAAAAGAAATACTCTTTCATGCACTTTATGATAAAATGTCTGTTACTTAATGACTTTCCCTTGTACAACAGTAGTTAACACAATTGTGTACAGACCATCAATCTCTCCAAATGTAGCATTGAAACCAGCAGAATTCTCACTCCAATCAGTGTAGAAGACAACCAAAACAACATTGGATGAAGCTAGAATTGGATAGCTAGGGGTAGAGTTGCCACATAATTCTGCAATCACTGAGCTGTCTTTGGTCAAACCATCATAAATCTATAAGAATAAACATGCTGTAATAAATATTTCACAGTTGCTATTACACATGAAAGATTTTTAACTACTAATTGCCAATCTGGCAGAGAAGTCTGTATGATGTATGAGATTTGTTTAAAACATACAGGGCCTATCCATGTATTCATTCAGTAGCATATCCCTTGCAGAACCTCGCTCCCATAACAACCATCCTGAAAATTTCTCGATCATAAGCAAGATGTCCCGTGTCCGATACACCCATCTGGTGATCATCCGCAACATCCTGCACCCATCTTCTCTTTGGCCTTCCTCTTTCTCTCTTCCCAGGCATATACCCCTCCATGATTATTCTCTCCAAACTTTCATGACGTTTCAAGTTACCAAAATATTTAAATTTTCTTTGTTTTATCGTCTTTAGTCGCCAAGCTTCTTCAATATTCAGATCTTGCCGTATGGATGCATTTATTCTTTTCTGTATCCAAGATATTTTTAGAACCCGTCTATAGCATTTCATTTATATTTAAAGGCATTAATGCGCTGTTCAGCTTATTTAGTAAGTGTCCAGGTCTCATAGGCTGATGTTGCAATGGGAAAGATGCATGCTCTTATATATATATATATATATATATATATATATATATATATATATATATATATATATATATATATATATATATATATATATATATATTAAGAGCACAAAACTCTAACAACCATTGAAACTATGGATGTGAAAATACAATGACTCATCTGGATGTCTGAAATCTTAATCTCAGTCAAAGTGCTCTCCTTGGGGCTTACACGCTCTCCCAGTGAAGTACAGCCTGAAAGTCACTGTCTGCATTCTGTCTTCTTGTGACTTGAACCAGGTCCTTTCAATTTGGGAAGCAGATAAAAATGTCAGGAGAGTAGATAACCTGACCAACCTGAGGAACTGTGTGTTTGGTCAAGAAAGCCTGAATCAGATGTCAAGAATGCAATCAAACTGACCAGTTTCTGATGGTAAAGTTTGGGAAAATTTCTGAAGTTTCTGGCGGGTTTGGGAGGATTGATAAAACAATGGGATAAGTGCATCAATGTTAGTGGAAATTATGTTGAGAAATAAATGGACAATGTATGTATAAAAATAAACTGGTTTGAAGCTGTTATCGTATTTAGTTATTTTTCTACAGCCGTTTGTGGCTTACATATTAACTTACCCTCGTACGAGCCACAGGCTTGACAAAACAGTGCAATGCAAATCACTGTATGGCGTCATTGACAAGTTTTTGCATGGTTAATCAATGTCACAGGAAGAAGTCCTAATCAATCATCCTTCTACTGCCTCATGTATTCCCATGGCCTAGTGTCTGTACTGTCCTGTATTCACTGTCGTGTATTCCCATGTCCTAGTGTATGTACTGTCCTGTATTCACTGTCGTGTTGCTTAATCCTTGCCTCTTTTCCCAGGACTCCTGCTTTCAATGACTATACTTCTCTCTATACCAGGCTGCTGTTTAATATGGCACATGGGGCATATAGGACCCATGTCCTAGCCTTGAGTTGGATTGGGTATATGGTGCTAGCCCTGCAATTTGATGGACCAATCAGCACGCAGTGAGTAACTTGTCATACATACCGTCAATTTATCATGGCAATGGCCATGGTGAAGTTAATGGACCAATCAGCACGCAGTGAGTAACTTGTTATACATACCGTCAATTTATCAAAGCAATGGTCATGGCTAGGTTGCTGCAAGTCCAAGTCAGTTACTGTTAGTGTTACAACTTTGTTATCATCTGAAAATAGCAGAAATGTTAAATATAATAACAAATAACACAAGATGTGCACAGTCATCAACTACTGCCTTGACCACTGGTGTGGGTGATCATGTGTCTCCATAGCTCCCAGACTCTAGCATTATATCAATACATATGCTGGTATTTCTGAATGCCATTATCGCCCACTCAGCTGGCAAGGCACTTGAAGATGATTATGATGATAACATAACTTAAGTATGATCCTGTGTGGAGCATATATACTTAATCGATCCTATGAAGAAGGGGTACATGAGGAATGTTTAGGAGTGAATGAGTCAAGTATGAGACAGTAGTAGAGGAGGACATGAGGATCACGAATACTGGACAGAGAATGATATCTGGAAGGGCAACAGACACTCCCCAAAGACCCCAGCTTCAAGTGGCGTCGTCAGCAGGATTTCATTCTGCAGATTCGCAGGTCCACATGGCCGAACGGATAAGAACGAGTGTTCTTAAACATCCGGTGTGCTGATGCCGAGGTAAGCGGTTCAACCCCTACACTGGACAGCTGGACTAAAATGTTGACCTGTCGTCCTTGACTTGGGGACGTTAATTACAAGTACCTTTGAAATTGGAGTGAGTTTGCCTGATGGCGAGGGACACTGTTAATAGGGAAAGCTAACAACACTGTCAACGTCTTACGTCACACACAGGCACTCTAGCTTCTTCATACGCACTCAAAGAAACATCAGTTGTGCATATGGTTCTTTCATCATTTATTTCAGGTGAACCTGATATAATTACAAGGTATACACAGGCGGTGGCTGCCTTACATAAATATACAAATGCCGCCTTACATACAATTACAGCACACAGTCAATTACACAAATCCTACACTCGCTATCTTCAACTAGCACTCTCGCAAGCTAAGCATTTGCTCTCGAAAAACACAAGCGTCCTCCCCTGAAACTGTCTGGGTCCCGTCTAACGTTCCCAAACTGGTTGGCTGGACTTGTTGCACTTGACCCCGTGCTGTCCTTAAACCCCGTGCTGTCTTAGCAGTCTCGTTGTACTGCAGTCCGTCCGTACTAAGCTAGGTTATTCAGTGTACTGACGTCTAGTCTGTTCAGGGCAGTGTCCCGTGAACTGGCGTCCCCTCCTAACACCCGGTCTGGTCCTGCCAGTGTCCTGTCTATGACACGTCTGTGTCCCCACCTAAGTCCTGTCTCCACTTTATCTACTGTCCTGTAGATGTCCTGTCTTATGACTATTCTGTGTCTTGACTTATATCCTGTCTCTATTCTATCGACTATACTGTAGATGTCCTTATCTATGTCTTGTATGTCGTTATCTCAGTTGTTCTAACTCTATTCTGTCCCTTTGTCCTTTCTATGTCCTGTACCTACCCTTCAACACTCTGGCAAACACACATGCAAAATTCACTCCATCACTACTATAGTGTGTATGGACTACGCTTGAGTTCAAAGCAAGTGAGCGCAAGGGGGGGGGGGGGGGGAATTCTGCAGATTGTGCAGCCAGTGAGTCGGTCACTTTGTTTGCCTTGAAACAAATCTCCTCTTATTGTCTCCATATTTTTTTTTTTATTTACATTCATATGACCAGTTATGGAATGATAAACTGATAGCTTCTGATGAAGCCTCACTTTAGGAGGTGTAATCACACCCCTATGTAGGTAGCAATGTAGACAAAGATGGGGTTGAGATCAATCATCATTGTGTTGTGTCCTGCTCACTGTGATTGGCTTTCATGCATCTCCATGAATTATTCTCATTATATGACCAAATAACCTGGGAACAAATTGAGATATTAATGTAAGACTACAAAATGCAAGAGGAGCTCTCATAGAACTATATATATGACATTGGTTAAACTGTGATAAAGCTGTGAAAATATACACAATTAAACAATATGAATTGTTGGGAAGCTTTACAAACTACAATTTAAAAAAAACAGTGGATGTTGTGATGAAACGCCTTCATCAGCAAACAATAAACAGAAAACACATTAAAACACAAACAACAGAAATGACACTACAATAACTGCTTTAAGACATAATATTATGGAATCATGTGAAATAAAAATATGCAGAATGGAATAAAATATCTGGCACTTATGTCAGAGGCTTCAAACATAAGTAGGATGAATTCTGACAATGGTCATGTTATATAGCAGACAGCCAGAGAATGTCGTGTGGATGCGGGTACGGTCCAGTGAAAACTGGTATTGATGCAGACAATGAAAAGGATATGCAGCATTTAGTGGAAGCTAATATTGTACACAATGAACAACTAGCGTTAGCATTCAATTGTAAGAACACACAAACTATGGTCATCTCCAAGAAGAAAGAAATACCACAATGTAACATCCAGGTAAATGGGAACATTCTGAAACAGGCAGATAGATACAACTATCTTGAATAAGTCACAACATCTAATGAAAGATACCTTTGGAGATTAAAGCAAAAATGTCCATGGCAAAAGTAACCTTTTGAATAATGGAAAACAATCACCAATAAAAAGCTCTCAGTTGCACTGAGAAGATTGTTAAAGTGCTATATGGAATCTATACCGAAGAAGGTTAACGCAACCCAATCATCAAATGCTCAAATAATCCGGATGTGTCGGCCAAAAGTGCAAATATTGCAGCTCTATTGTAAACAGGCACAATGCAATTACAGCCAAAGAAAAATTTTGGACAACAAAGAAGAGAAGAAGTATTTATACTGTTGTATATATGTGAAACATGGACAATTAGCAGCCACTGTGAGAACAATTTTATGGCAGGGAAATGTGGCTTCTGAGGGAAATGTAAAGAATACCAAAGGTGGGCAGACAAACCAATGAGACAGTCCATTAAGAAATGGATTAAAACTATAAATTTATTAAAGAAATTAGACGCAAACAGTTGAGATGTTACAAGCACATTACGAAGAGAAATGAAAACTTAGTTACATCTGGTCAACTTGATTTAAAATGAGCAGGAGGAAGACAAAGAGATAAATAAATACCTGTATGGCTTCGCCACCTGACATAACCAGGACAAGAAGACAGACTTGAGCAGAGACTCTGGAGAACGTGTGAGAGACTGGTGATTGTGTGTGAGAGAGACTGGTGATTGTGTGTGAGAGAGACTGGTGATTGTTTGGGAGAGAGAGAGTGAAACTGGTGATAGCATGAGAGAAAGACTAGTGATCATATGAGAGAGACTAGTGATCATGTGAGAGAGACTAGTGATCATATGAGAGAGGCTGGTAATAATATCTCATAAAGAGTCTGGTGATCATGCAAGAGACAGAGAGACTGGTGATTGTGTGTGTGAGAGAGAGAGGGAGAGACTGGTGATCCCTATAGAAGGACTGGTGATCGTATGTGAAAGAGAGACTGGTGATCATGTGAGTGAGACTGGTGATCATGTGTGAGAGACTGGTGATCTTCTTCTTCTGCGTTCATCCGGAGGTTTTTTTTTCAGACGTGATTGCGTTGTGCCTGTTTACAGCAGAGCTGCGTTCTTGCGCCGTTAGGCCGACACATCCGACTTCAGCGGGACTGGTGTTCATAAGAGAGAGAGACTGGTGATCGTGTGAGAGAGAGACTGATGATCATGTGAGAGTGAAACTGATGATCATGTGAGAGAGAGACTGGTTATCATCTCAGAGAGCCTGGTGATAATGTCAGAGAGACTGGTGATAGTGCAAGAGAGAGAGAGAGAGAGAGAGAGAGAGACTGGTGATCATGTGAGAGAGGTGACTGATGATTGTGAGAGAGAGAAAGATTGGTGATTGTGTGAGATAGAGACAGGTTATCGTGTGAGAGAATCGTGATCATGCGAGTGAGACTGGTGATTGTGGGAGAGAGAGACTGGTGATTGGGAGAGAGAGATTAGTGATCATGAGAGAGAGAGAGAAAGAGAGAGAGAAAGAGAGAGAGACTGGTGATCATGTTAGAGAGAGACTGGGATCATGAGAGAGAGAGAGACTGGTGATCATGTGAGAGAGAGAGAATGGTGATCATGTAAGAGAGAGAGAAAGAGAGAGAGAGAAAGAGAGAGAGACTGGTGATCATGTGAGAGACAGACTGGTGATCATGTTAGAGAGAGACTGGTGATCATGTGAGAGAGAGACTCTGGTGATCATGTGAGAGAGAGACTCTGGTGATCATGTGAGAGAGACACTGGTGATCATGTTAGAGAGAGACTGGGATCGTGAGAGATAGAGACTGGTGATCATGTGAGAGAGAGAGAATGGTGATCATGTAAGAGAGAGAGAAAGAGAGAGAGAGAAAGAGAGAGACTGGTGATCATGTGAGAGACAGACTGGTGATCATGTTAGAGAGAGACTGGTGATCATGTGAGAGAGAGACTCTGGTGATCATGTGAGAGAGACACTGGTGATCATGTTAGAGAGAGACTGGTGATCATGTGAGAGAGGGACTCTGGTGATCATGTGAGAGAGAGACTGGTGATCATGTGAGAGAGGGACTCTGGTGATCATGTGAGAGAGACACTAGTGATCATGTGAGAGAGACACTGGTGATCATGTGAGAGAGAGACTGGTGATCATGTGAGAGAGGGACTATGGTGATCATGTGAGAGAGACACTGGTGATCATGTTAGAGAGAGACTGGTGATCATGTGAGAGAGGGACTCTGGTGATCATGTGAGAGAGAGACTGGTGATCATTTGAGAGAGACTGGTGATCATGTGAGAGAGAGACTGGTGATCATTTGAGAGAGACTGGTGATCATGTGAGAGAGGTGACTGATGATTGTGTGTGTGTGTGTGTGAGAGAGACTGGTGATCATGCGATACAGAGACTGGTGATCATGTGAGAGAGAGACTGGTGATCACATGAGAGAGAGACTGGTGATCCTGTGAGAGAGAGACTGGTGATCATGAGAGAGAGAGACTGGTGATCATGTGATAGAGAGACTGGTGATCATGTGAGAGAGAGAGACTGGTGATCATGTGAGAGAGAGAGAGACTGGTGATCATGTGATAGAGAGACTGGTGATCATGTGATAGAGACACTGGTGATCATGTGTGAGAGAGACTGGTGATCATGTGATAGAGAGACTGGTGATCATGTGAGAGAGACTGGTGATCATGTGATAGAGAGACTGGTGACCATGTGAGAGAGACTGGTGATCATGTGAGAGAGAGACTGGTGATCATGTGAGAGAGACTGGTGATCATGTGAGAGAGACTGGTGATCATGTGAGAGAGACTGGTGATCATGTGATAGAGAGACTGGTGATCATGTGATAGAGAGACTGGTGATCATGTGAGAGAGAGAGACTGGTGATCATGTGATAGAGAGACTGGTGATCATGTGAGAGAGAGACTAGTGATCATGTGATAGAGAGACTGGTGATCATGTGATAGAGAGACTGGTGATCATGTGAGAGAGACTGGTGATCATGTGAGAGAGAGAGACTGGTAATCATTTAAGAGAGAGACTGGTGATCGTGTGAGAGAGAGAGAGACTGGTGATCGTGTGAGAGAGAGAGACTGGTGATCATGTGAGAGAGAGAGAGAGACTGGTGATCATGTGAGAGAGAGAGACTGGTGATTGTGTGAGAGAGAGACTCTGGTGATCATGTGAGAGAGACACTGGTGATCATGTGAGAGAGGGACTCTGGTGATCATGTGTGAGAGAGAGACTGGTGATCATTTGAGAGAGAGAGACTGGTGATCATGTGAGAGAGGTGACTGATGATTGTGTGTGTGTGAGAGAGACTGGTGATCATGCAATACAGAGACTGGTGATCATGTGAGAGAGAGACTGGTGATCACATGAGAGAGAGATTGGTGATCCTGTGAGAGAGAGAGACTGGTGATCATGTGAGAGAGAGACTGGTAATCATGTGATAGAGAGACTGGTGATCATGTGATAGAGAGACTGGTGATCATGTGAGAGAGACTGGTGATCATGTGAGAGACTGGTGATCATGTGATAGAGAGACTGGTGATCATGTGAGAGACTGGTGATTATGTGATAGAGAGACTGGTGATCATGTGAGAGAGACTGGTGATCATGTGAGAGAGAGAGACTGGTGATCATGTGAGAGAGACTGGTGATCACATGAGAGAGAGATACTGGTGATCCTGTGAGAGAGAGACTGGTGATCATGTGAGAGAGAGAGACTGGTAATCATGTGATAGAGAGACTGGTGATCATGTGATAGAGAGAATGGTGATCATGTGAGAGAGAGACTGGTGATCATGTGATAGAGAGACTGGTGATCATGTGAGAGAGAGACTGGTGATCATGTGATAGAGAGACTGGTGATCATGTGAGAGAGACTGGTGATCATGTGAGAGAGAGACTGGTGATCATGTGAGAGAGAAACTGGTGATCATGTGAGAGAGAGAGAGACTGGTGATCATGTGAGAGAGAGAGACTGGTGATCATGTGAGAGAGAGACTGGGGATCATGAGAGAGAGACTGGGGATCATGTGAGAGAGAGACTGGTGATCATGTGAGAGAGAGTCTGGTGATCATGTGAGAGAGAAACTGGTGATCATGTGAGAGAGAGAGAGAGACTGGTGATCATGTGAGAGAGACTGGTGATTATGTGATAGAGAGACTGGTGATCATGTGAGAGAGACTGGTGATCATGTGAGAGAGAGACTGGTGATCATGTGAGAGAGAGTCTGGTGATCATGTGAGAGAGAGAGACTGGTGATCATGTGAGAGAGAGAGACTGGTGATCATGTGAGAGAGACTGGTGATCATGTGTGAGAGAGACTGGTGATCATGTGAGAGAAACTGGTGATCATGTGTGAGAGAGACTGGTGATCATGTGTGAGAGAGAGACTGGTGATCATGTGTGAGAGAGAGAGACTGGTGATCATGTGAGAGAGAGAGACTGGTGATCATGAGAGAGAGACTGGTGATCATGTGATAGAGAGACTGGTGATCATGTGAGAGAGAGACTGGTGATCATGTGATAGAGACTGGTGATCATGTGACAGAGAGACTGGTAATCATGTGAGAGAGACTGGTGATCATGTGAGAGAGAGACTGGTGATCATGTGAGAGAGAGAGAATGGTGATCATGTGAGAGAGAGAGACTGGTGATCATGTGATAGAGACTGGTGATCATTTGAGAAAGAGACTGGTATTCATGTGAGAGAGGTGACTGATGATTGTGTGTGTGTGAGAGAGACTGGTGATCATGCGATACAGAGACTGGTGATCATGTGAGAGAGAGACTGGTGACCACATGAGAGAGAGACTGGTGATCCTGTGAGAGAGAGAGACTGGTGATGCTGTGAGAGAGAGACTGGTAATCGTGTGATAGAGAGACTGGTGATCATGTGAGAGAGACTGGTGATCATGTGATAGAGAGACTGGTGATCATGTGTGAAAGAGACTGGTGATCATGTGAGAGAGACTGGTGATCATGTGATAGAGAGACTGGTGATCATGTGAGAGAGAGACTGGTGATCATGTGAGAGAGAGACTGGTGATCATGTGAGAGAGACTGGTGATCATGTGATAGAGAGACTGGTATTCATGTGTGAGAGAGACTGGTGATCATGTGATAGAGACTGGTGATCATGTGTGAGAGAGACTGGTGATCATGTGTGAGAGAGAGACTGGTGATCATGTGAGAGAGACTGGTGATCATGTGAGAGAGAGACTGGTGATCATGTGAGAGAGAGACTGGTGATCATGTGAGAGAGACTGGTGATCATGTGTGAGAGAGACTGGTGATCATGTGAGAGAAACTGGTGATCATGTGTGAGAGAGACTGGTGATCATGTGTGAGAAAGAGACTGGTGATCATGTGTGAGAGAGAGAGAGACTGGTGATCATGTGAGAGAGAGACTGGTGATCATGAGAGAGAGGTGACTGATGATTGTGTGTGTGTGAGAGAGACTGGTGATCATGCAATACAGAGACTGGTGATCATGTGAGAGAGACTGGTGATCACATGAGAGAGAGACTGGTGATCCTGTGAGAGAGAGAGACTGGTGATCATGTGTGAGAGAGACTGGTAATCATGTGATAGAGAGACTGGTGATCATGTGATAGAGAGACTGGTGATCATGTGAGAGAGACTGGTGATCATGTGAGAGACTGGTGATCATGTGATAGAGAGACTGGTGATCATGTGAGAGACTGGTGATTATGTGATAGAGAGACTGGTGATCATGTGAGAGAGACTGGTGATCATGTGAGAGAGAGACTGGTGATCATGTGAGAGAGACTGGTGATCACATGAGAGAGAGATACTGGTGATCCTGTGAGAGAGAGACTGGTGATCATGTGAGAGAGAGAGAGACTGGTAATCATGTGATAGAGAGACTGGTGATCATGTGAGAGAGAGAGAGAGAGAGAGAGACTGGTAATCATGTGATAGAGAGACTGGTGATCATGTGATAGAGAGAATGGTGATCATGTGAGAGAGAGACTGGTGATCATGTGATAGAGAGACTGGTGATCATGTGAGAGAGAGACTGGTGATCATGTGATAGAGAGACTGGTGATCATGTGAGAGAGAGACTGGTGAAAATGTGATAGAGAAACTGGTGATCATGTGAGAGAGAGAGAGAGACTGGTGATCATGTGAGAGAGAGACTGGTGATCATGTGAGAGAGAGACTGGGGATCATGTGAGAGAGAGAGAGAGACTGGTGATCATGTAAGAGAGAGACTGGTGATCATGTTAGAGAGAGACTGGTGATCGTGTGAGAGACAGACTCTAGTGATCATGTGAGAGAGACACTGGTGATCATGTGAGAGAGGGACTCTGGTGATCATGTGAGAGAGAGACTGGTGATCCTGTGAGAGAGAGAGAGAGAGACTGGTGATCCTGTGAGAGAGAGAGACTGGTAATCGTGTGATAGAGAGACTGGTGATCATGTGAGAGAGACTGGTGATCATGTGATAGAGAGACTGGTGATCATGTGTGAGAGAGACTGGTGATCATGTGAGAGAGACTGGTGATCATGTGATAGAGAGACTGGTGATCATGTGAGAGAGACTAGTGATCATGTGATACAGAGACTGGTGATCATGTGAGAGAGAGACTGGTGATCACATGAGAGAGACTGGTGATCCTGTGAGAGAGAGAGACTGGTGATCCTGTGAGAGAGAGACTGGTGATCCTGTGAGAGAGAGACTGGTAATCATGTGAGAGAGACTGGTGATCATGTGATAGAGAGACTGGTGATCATGTGATAGAGAGACTGGTGATCATGTGAGAGAGTCTGGTGATCATGTGATAGAGAGACTGGTGATCATGTGAGAGAGAGACTGGTGATCATGTGAGAGAGAGACTGGTGATCATGTGAGAGAGACCTGTGATCATGTGATAGAGAGACTGGTGATCATGTGTGAGAGAGACTGGTGATCATGTGATAGAGACTGGTGATCATGTGTGAGAGAGACTGGTGATCATGTGTGAGAGAGAGACTGGTGATCATGTGAGAGAGAGACTGGTGATCATGTGAGAGAGAGTCTGGTGATCATGTGAGAGAGAGAGACTGGTGATCATGTGAGAGAGACTGGTGATCATGTGAGAGAAACTGGTGATCATGTGTGAGAGAGACTGGTGATCATGTGTGAGAGAGAGACTGGTGATCATGTGTGAGAGAGAGAGAGAGACTGGTGATCATGTGAGAGAGAGAGAGAGACTGGTGATCATGAGAGAGAGACTGGTGATCATGTGAGAGAGAGACTGGTGATCATGTGATAGAGACTGGTGATCATAAGACAGAGAGACTGGTAATCATGTGAGAGAGACTGGTGATCATGTGAGAGAGAGACTGGTGATCATGTGTGAGAGAGAGAATGGTGATCATGTGTGAGAGAGAGAGAGAAAGAGAGAGACTGGTGATCATGTAAGAGAGAGACTCGTGATCATGTTAGAGAGAGACTGGTGATCGTGTGAGAGAGAGAGACTCTGGTGATCATGTGAGAGAGACACTGGTGATCATGTGAGAGAGGGACTCTGGTGATCATGTGAGAGAGAGACTGGTGATCATTTGAGAGAGAGAGAGACTGGTGATCATGTGAGAGAGGTGACTGATGATTGTGTGTGTGTGTGTGAGAGACTGGTGATCGTGCGATACAGAGACTGGTGATCATGTGAGAGAGAGACTGGTGATCACATGAGAGACTGGTGATCCTGTGAGAGAGAGAGAGACTGGTGATCCTGTGAGAGAGAGATTGGTAATGGTGTGATAGAGAGACTGGTGATCATGTGATAGAGAGACTGGTGATCATGTGAGAGAGACTGGTGATCATGTGATAGAGAGACTGGTGATCATGTGTGAGAGAGACTGGTGATCATGTGATAGAGAGACTGGTGATCATGTGAGAGAGACTGGTGATCATGTGATAGAGAGACTGGTGATCATGTGAGAGAGACTGGTGATCATGTGAGAGAGAGACTGGTGATCATGTGAGAGAGAGACTGGTGATCATGTGAGAGAGACTGGTGATCATGTGATAGAGAGACTGGTGATCATGTGTGAGAGAGACTGGTGATCATGTGATAGAGACTGGTGATCATGTGTGAGAGAGACTGGTGATCATGTGTGAGAGAGAGACTGGTGATCATGTGAGAGAGAGACTGGTGATCATGTGAGAGAGAGACTGGTGATCCTGTGAGAGAGAGACTGGTGATCATGTGAGAGAGAGACTGGTATTCATGTGATAGAGAGACTGGTGATCATGTGATAGAGAGACTGGTGATCATGTGAGAGAGACTGGTGATCATGTGAGAGACTGGTGATCATGTGATAGAGAGACTGGTGATCATGTGAGAGACTGGTGATTATGTGATAGAGAGACTGGTGATCATGTGAGAGAGACTGGTGATCATGTGAGAGAGAGACTGGTGATCATGTGAGAGAGACTGGTGATCACATGAGAGAGAGAGACTGGTGATCCTGTGAGAGAGAGACTGGTGATCATGTGAGAGAGAGAGACTGGTAATCATGTGATAGAGAGACTGGTGATCATGTGAGAGAGAGAGAGAGACTGGTAATCATGTGATAGAGAGACTGGTGATCATGTGAGAGACTGGTGATTATGTGATAGAGAGACTGGTGATCATGTGAGAGAGACTGGTGATCATGTGAGAGAGAGACTGGTGATCATGTGAGAGAGACTGGTGATCACATGAGAGAGAGAGAATGGTGATCATGTGAGAGAGAGACTGGTGATCATGTGATAGAGAGACTGGTGATCATGTGAGAGAGAGACTGGTGATCATGTGATAGAGAGACTGGTGATCATGTGAGAGAGACTGGTGATCATGTGAGAGAGAGACTGGTGATCATGTGAGAGAGAGACTGGTGATCATGTGAGAGAGAGAGAGAGACTGGTGATCATGTGAGAGAGAGACTGGTGATCATGTGAGAGAGAGACTGGGGATCATGTGAGAGAGAGAGAGAGACTGGTGATTATGTAAGAGAGAGACTGGTGATCGTGTGAGAGACAGACTCTAGTGATCATGTGAGAGAGACACTGGTGATCATGTGAGAGAGGGACTCTGGTTATCATGTGAGAGAGAGACTGGTGATCATGTGAGAGAGAGAGAGACTGGTGTTCCTGTGAGAGAGAGAGAGAGACTGGTAATCGTGTGATAGAGAGACTGGTGATCATGTGAGAGAGACTGGTGATCATGTGATAGAGAGACTGGTGATCATGTGTGAGAGAGACTGGTGATCATGTGAGAGAGACTGGTGATCATGTGATAAAGAGACTGGTGATCATGTGAGAGAGACTGGTGATCATGCGATACAGAGACTGGTGATCATGTGAGAGAGAGAGACTGGTGATCACATGAGAGAGAGACTGGTGATCCTGTGAGAGAGAGAGACTGGTGATCCTGTGAGAGAGAGACTGGTAATCGTGTGATAGAGAGACTGGTGATCATGTGAGAGAGACTGGTGATCATGTGATAGAGACTGGTGATCATGTGTGAAAGAGACTGGTGATCATGTGAGAGAGACTGGTGATCATGTGATAGAGAGACTGGTGATCATGTGATAGAGAGACTGGTGATCATGTGAGAGAGAGACTGGTGATCATGTGAGAGAGAGACTGGTGATCATGTGAGAGAGACTGGTGATCATGTGATAGAGAGACTGGTGATCATGTGTGAGAGAGACTGGTGATCATGTGATAGAGACTGGTGATCATGTGTGAGAGAGACTGGTGATCATGTGTGAGAGAGAGACTGGTGATCATGTGAGAGAGACTGGTGATCATGTGAGAGAGAGACTGGTGATCATGTGAAAGAGAGACTGGTGATCATGTGAGAGAGACTGGTGATCATGTGTGAGAGAGACTGGTGATCATGTGAGAGAAACTGGTGATCATGTGTGAGAGAGACTGGTGATCATGTGTGAGAAAGAGACTGGTGATCATGTGTGTGAGAGAGAGAGAGACTGGTGATCATGTGAGAGAGAGACTGGTGATCATGAGAGAGGAGAGAGGTGACTGATGATTGTGTGTGTGTGTGAGAGAGACTGGTGATCATGCAATACAGAGACTGGTGATCATGTGAGAGAGACTGGTGATCACATGAGAGAGAGACTGGTGATCCTGTGAGAGAGAGAGACTGGTGATCATGTGAGAGAGAGACTGGTAATCATGTGATAGAGAGACTGGTGATCATGTGATAGAGAGACTGGTGATCATGTGAGAGAGACTGGTGATCATGTGAGAGACTGGTGATCATGTGATAGAGAGACTGGTGATCATGTGAGAGACTGGTGATTATGTGATAGAGAGACTGGTGATCATGTGAGAGAGACTGGTGATCATGTGAGAGAGAGACTGGTGATCATGTGAGAGAGACTGGTGATCACATGAGAGAGAGATACTGGTGATCCTGTGAGAGAGAGACTGGTGATCATGTGAGAGAGAGAGAGAGACTGGTAATCATGTGATAGAGAGACTGGTGATCATGTGAGAGAGAGAGAGAGAGAGAGACTGGTAATCATTTGATAGAGAGACTGGTGATCATGTGATAGAGAGAATGGTGATCATGTGAGAGAGAGACTGG
Source organism: Cepaea hortensis (assembly GCA_963921405.1). Classification (NCBI taxonomy): domain Eukaryota; kingdom Metazoa; phylum Mollusca; class Gastropoda; order Stylommatophora; family Helicidae; genus Cepaea; species Cepaea hortensis. The sequence continues at coordinate 63,784,700 of OY992897.1, read as the reverse complement.
TGATCATGTGATAGAGAGACTGGTGATCATGTGAGAGAGAGACTGGTGATCATGTGATAGAGAGACTGGTGATCATGTGAGAGAGACTGGTGATCATGTGAGAGAGAGACTGGTGATAATGTGATAGAGAAACTGGTGATCATGTGAGAGAGAGAGAGAGACTGGTGATCATGTGAGAGAGAGACTGGTGATCATGTGAGAGAGAGACTGGGGATCATGTGAGAGAGAGAGAGAGACTGGTGATCATGTAAGAGAGAGACTGGTGATCATGTTAGAGAGAGACTGGTGATCGTGTGAGAGACAGACTCTAGTGATCATGTGAGAGAGACACTGGTGATCATGTGAGAGAGGGACTCTGGTGATCATGTGAGAGAGAGACTGGTGATCCTGTGAGAGAGAGAGAGACTGGTGATCCTGTGAGAGAGAGAGAGAGAGACTGGTAATCGTGTGATAGAGAGACTGGTGATCATGTGAGAGAGACTGGTGATCATGTGATAGAGAGACTGGTGATCATGTGTGAGAGAGACTGGTGATCATGTGAGAGAAACTGGTGATCATGTGTGAGAGAGACTGGTGATCATGTGTGAGAAAGAGACTGGTGATCATGTGTGAGAGAGAGAGAGACTGGTGATCATGTGAGAGAGAGACTGGTGATCATGAGAGAGAGGTGACTGATGATTGTGTGTGTGTGAGAGAGACTGGTGATCATGCAATACAGAGACTGGTGATCATGTGAGAGAGACTGGTGATCACATGAGAGAGAGACTGGTGATCCTGTGAGAGAGAGAGACTGGTGATCATGTGAGAGAGAGACTGGTAATCATGTGATAGAGAGACTGGTGATCATGTGATAGAGAGACTGGTGATCATGTGAGAGAGACTGGTGATCATGTGAGAGACTGGTGATCATGTGATAGAGAGACTGGTGATCATGTGAGAGACTGGTGATTATGTGATAGAGAGACTGGTGATCATGTGAGAGAGACTGGTGATCATGTGAGAGAGACTGGTGATCATGTGAGAGAGACTGGTGATCACATGAGAGAGAGATACTGGTGATCCTGTGAGAGAGAGACTGGTGATCATGTGAGAGAGAGAGAGAGACTGGTAATCATGTGATAGAGAGACTGGTGATCATGTGAGAGAGAGAGAGAGAGAGAGACTGGTAATCATGTGATAGAGAGACTGGTGATCATGTGATAGAGAGAATGGTGATCATGTGAGAGAGAGACTGGTGATCATGTGATAGAGAGACTGGTGATCATGTGAGAGAGAGACTGGTGATCATGTGATAGAGAGACTGGTGATCATGTGAGAGAGACTGGTGATCATGTGAGAGAGAGAGAGAGACTGGTGATCCTGTGAGAGAGAGAGAGAGACTGGTAATCGTGTGATAGAGAGACTGGTGATCATGTGAGAGAGACTGGTGATCATGTGATAGAGAGACTGGTGATCATGTGTGAGAGAGACTGGTGATCATGTGAGAGAGACTGGTGATCATGTGATAGAGAGACTGGTGATCATGTGAGAGAGACTGGTGATCATGTGATACAGAGACTGGTGATCATGTGAGAGAGAGAGAGACTGGTGATCACATGAGAGAGACTGGTGATCCTGTGAGAGAGAGACTGGTGATCATGTGATAGAGAGACTGGTGATCATGTGAGAGAGACTGGTGATCATGTGAGAGAGAGACTGGTGAAAATGTGATAGAGAAACTGGTGATCATGTGAGAGAGAGAGAGAGACTGGTGATCATGTGAGAGAGAGACTGGGGATCATGTGAGAGAGAGAGAGAGAGACTGGTGATCGTGTAAGAGAGAGACTGGTGATCATGTTAGAGAGAGACTGGTGATCGTGTGAGAGACAGACTCTAGTGATCATGTGAGAGAGACACTGGTGATCATGTGAGAGAGGGACTCTGGTGATCATGTGAGAGAGAGACTGGTGATCCTGTGAGAGAGAGAGAGAGACTGGTGATCCTGTGAGAGAGAGAGAGAGACTGGTAATCGTGTGATAGAGAGACTGGTGATCATGTGAGAGAGACTGGTGATCATGTGATAGAGAGACTGGTGATCATGTGTGAGAGAGACTGGTGATCATGTGAGAGAGACTGGTGATCATGTGATAGAGAGACTGGTGATCATGTGAGAGAGACTGGTGATCATGTGATACAGAGACTGGTGATCATGTGAGAGAGAGAGAGACTGGTGATCACATGAGAGAGACTGGTGATCCTGTGAGAGAGAGACTGGTGATCCTGTGAGAGAGAGACTGGTGATCCTGTGAGAGAGAGACTGGTAATCATGTGAGAGAGACTGGTGATCATGTGATAGAGAGACTGGTGATCATGTGATAGAGAGACTGGTGATCATGTGAGAGAGTCTGGTGATCATGTGATAGAGAGACTGGTGATCATGTGAGAGAGAGACTGGTGATCATGTAAGAGAGAGACTGGTGATCATGTGAGAGAGACCTGTGATCATGTGATAGAGAGACTGGTGATCATGTGTGAGAGAGACTGGTGATCATGTGATAGAGACTGGTGATCATGTGTGAGAGAGACTGGTGATCATGTGTGAGAGAGAGACTGGTGATCATGTGAGAGAGAGACTGGTGATCATGTGAGAGAGAGTCTGGTGATCATGTGAGAGAGAGAGACTGGTGATCATGTGAGAGAGACTGGTGATCATGTGATAGAGAGACTGGTGATCATGTGATAGAGAGACTGGTGATCATGTGTGAGAGAGACTGGTGATCATGTGATAGAGAATGGTGATCATGTGTGAGAGAGATTGGTGATCATGTGTGAGAGAGAGACTGGTGATCATGTGAGAGAGAGACTGGTGATCATGTGAGAGAGAGACTGGTGATCCTGTGAGAGAGAGACTGGTGATCATGTGAGAGAGAGACTGGTATTCATGTGATAGAGAGACTGGTGATCATGTGATAGAGAGACTGGTGATCATGTGAGAGAGACTGGTGATCATGTGAGAGACTGGTGATCATGTGATAGAGACTGGTGATCATGTGAGAGACTGGTGATTATGTGATAGAGAGACTGGTGATCATGTGAGAGAGACTGGTGATCATGTGAGAGAGAGACTGGTGATCATGTGAGAGAGACTGGTGATCACATGAGAGAGAGAGACTGGTGATCCTGTGAGAGAGAGACTGGTGATCATGTGTGAGAGAGAGACTGGTTATCATGTGAGAGAGAGAGACTGGTAATCATGTGATAGAGAGACTGGTGATCATGTGAGAGAGAGAGAGAGAGACTGGTAATCACGTGATAGAGAGACTGGTGATCATGTGATAGAGAGAATGGTGATCATGTGAGAGAGAGACTGGTGATCATGTGATAGAGAGACTGGTGATCATGTGAGAGAGAGAGACTGGTGATCATGTGATAGAGAGACTGGTGATCATGTGAGAGAGACTGGTGATCATGTGAGAGAGAGACTGGTGATCATGTGAGAGAGAGACTGGTGATCATGTGAGAGAGAGAGAGAGACTGGTGATCATGTGAGAGAGAGACTGGTGATCATGTGAGAGAGAGACTGGGGATCATGTGAGAGAGAGAGAGAGAGAGACTGGTGATTATGTAAGAGAGAGACTGGTGATCATGTTAGAGAGAGACTGGTGATCGTGTGAGAGACAGACTCTAGTGATCATGTGAGAGAGACACTGGTGATCATGTGAGAGAGGGACTCTGGTTATCATGTGAGAGAGAGACTGGTGATCATGTGAGAGAGAGAGACTGGTGTTCCTGTGTGAGAGAGAGAGAGACTGGTAATCGTGTGATAGAGAGACTGGTGATCATGTGATAGAGAGACTGGTGATCATGTGAGAGAGAGACTGGTGATCATGTGATAGAGAGACTGGTGATCATGTGAGAGAGACTGGTGATCATGTGAGAGAGAGAGAGAGACTGGTGATCCTGTGAGAGAGAGAGAGAGACTGGTAATCGTGTGATAGAGAGACTGGTGATCATGTGAGAGAGACTGGTGATCATGTGATAGAGAGACTGGTGATCATGTGTGAGAGAGACTGGTGATCATGTGAGAGAGACTGGTGATCATGTGATAGAGAGACTGGTGATCATGTGAGAGAGACTGGTGATCATGTGATACAGAGACTGGTGATCATGTGAGAGAGAGAGAGACTGGTGATCACATGAGAGAGACTGGTGATCCTGTGAGAGAGAGACTGGTGATCATGTGATAGAGAGACTGGTGATCATGTGAGAGAGACTGGTGATCATGTGAGAGAGAGACTGGTGAAAATGTGATAGAGAAACTGGTGATCATGTGAGAGAGAGAGAGAGACTGGTGATCATGTGAGAGAGAGACTGGGGATCATGTGAGAGAGAGAGAGAGAGACTGGTGATCGTGTAAGAGAGAGACTGGTGATCATGTTAGAGAGAGACTGGTGATCGTGTGAGAGACAGACTCTAGTGATCATGTGAGAGAGACACTGGTGATCATGTGAGAGAGGGACTCTGGTGATCATGTGAGAGAGAGACTGGTGATCCTGTGAGAGAGAGAGAGAGACTGGTGATCCTGTGAGAGAGAGAGAGAGACTGGTAATCGTGTGATAGAGAGACTGGTGATCATGTGAGAGAGACTGGTGATCATGTGATAGAGAGACTGGTGATCATGTGTGAGAGAGACTGGTGATCATGTGAGAGAGACTGGTGATCATGTGATAGAGAGACTGGTGATCATGTGAGAGAGACTGGTGATCATGTGATACAGAGACTGGTGATCATGTGAGAGAGAGAGAGACTGGTGATCACATGAGAGAGACTGGTGATCCTGTGAGAGAGAGACTGGTGATCCTGTGAGAGAGAGACTGGTGATCCTGTGAGAGAGAGACTGGTAATCATGTGAGAGAGACTGGTGATCATGTGATAGAGAGACTGGTGATCATGTGATAGAGAGACTGGTGATCATGTGAGAGAGTCTGGTGATCATGTGATAGAGAGACTGGTGATCATGTGAGAGAGAGACTGGTGATCATGTAAGAGAGAGACTGGTGATCATGTGAGAGAGACCTGTGATCATGTGATAGAGAGACTGGTGATCATGTGTGAGAGAGACTGGTGATCATGTGATAGAGACTGGTGATCATGTGTGAGAGAGACTGGTGATCATGTGTGAGAGAGAGACTGGTGATCATGTGAGAGAGAGACTGGTGATCATGTGAGAGAGAGTCTGGTGATCATGTGAGAGAGAGAGACTGGTGATCATGTGAGAGAGACTGGTGATCATGTGATAGAGAGACTGGTGATCATGTGATAGAGAGACTGGTGATCATGTGTGAGAGAGACTGGTGATCATGTGATAGAGAATGGTGATCATGTGTGAGAGAGATTGGTGATCATGTGTGAGAGAGAGACTGGTGATCATGTGAGAGAGAGACTGGTGATCATGTGAGAGAGAGACTGGTGATCCTGTGAGAGAGAGACTGGTGATCATGTGAGAGAGAGACTGGTATTCATGTGATAGAGAGACTGGTGATCATGTGATAGAGAGACTGGTGATCATGTGAGAGAGACTGGTGATCATGTGAGAGACTGGTGATCATGTGATAGAGACTGGTGATCATGTGAGAGACTGGTGATTATGTGATAGAGAGACTGGTGATCATGTGAGAGAGACTGGTGATCATGTGAGAGAGAGACTGGTGATCATGTGAGAGAGACTGGTGATCACATGAGAGAGAGAGACTGGTGATCCTGTGAGAGAGAGACTGGTGATCATGTGTGAGAGAGAGACTGGTTATCATGTGAGAGAGAGAGACTGGTAATCATGTGATAGAGAGACTGGTGATCATGTGAGAGAGAGAGAGAGAGACTGGTAATCACGTGATAGAGAGACTGGTGATCATGTGATAGAGAGAATGGTGATCATGTGAGAGAGAGACTGGTGATCATGTGATAGAGAGACTGGTGATCATGTGAGAGAGAGAGACTGGTGATCATGTGATAGAGAGACTGGTGATCATGTGAGAGAGACTGGTGATCATGTGAGAGAGAGACTGGTGATCATGTGAGAGAGAGACTGGTGATCATGTGAGAGAGAGAGAGAGACTGGTGATCATGTGAGAGAGAGACTGGTGATCATGTGAGAGAGAGACTGGGGATCATGTGAGAGAGAGAGAGAGAGAGACTGGTGATTATGTAAGAGAGAGACTGGTGATCATGTTAGAGAGAGACTGGTGATCGTGTGAGAGACAGACTCTAGTGATCATGTGAGAGAGACACTGGTGATCATGTGAGAGAGGGACTCTGGTTATCATGTGAGAGAGAGACTGGTGATCATGTGAGAGAGAGAGACTGGTGTTCCTGTGTGAGAGAGAGAGAGACTGGTAATCGTGTGATAGAGAGACTGGTGATCATGTGAGAGAGACTGGTGATCATGTGATAGAGAGACTGGTGATCATGTGTGAGAGAGACTGGTGATCATGTGAGAGAGACTGGTGATCATGTGATAAAGAGACTGGTGATCATGTGAGAGAGACTGGTGATCATGCGATACAGAGACTGGTGATCATGTGAGAGAGAGAGACTGGTGATCACATGAGAGAGAGACTGGTGATCCTGTGAGAGAGAGAGACTGGTGATCCTGTGAGAGAGAGAGACTGGTAATCGTGTGATAGAGAGACTGGTGATCATGTGAGAGAGACTGGTGATCATGTGTGAGAGAGAGACTGGTGATCATGTGAGAGAGAGACTGGTGATCATGTGAGAGAGAGACTGGTGATCCTGTGAGAGAGAGACTGGTGATCATGTGAGAGAGAGACTGGTAATCATGTGATAGAGACTGGTAATCATGTGATAGAGAGACTGGTGATCATGTGAGAGAGACTGGTGATCATGTGAGAGACTGGTGATCATGTGATAGAGAGACTTGTGATCATGTGAGAGACTGGTGATTATGTGATAGAGAGACTGGTGATCATGTGAGAGAGACTGGTGATCATGTGAGAGAGAGACTGGTGATCATGTGAGAGAGACTGGTGATCACATGAGAGAGAGAGACTGGTGATCCTGTGAGAGAGAGACTGGTGATCATGTGAGAGAGAGAGAGACTGGTAATCATGTGATAGAGAGACTGGTGATCATGTGAGAGAGAGAGAGAGACTGGTAATCATGTGATAGAGAGACTGGTGATCATGTGATAGAGAGAATGGTGATCATGTGAGAGAGAGACTGGTGATCATGTGATAGAGAGACTGGTGATCATGTGAGAGAGAGACTTGTGATCATGTGATAGAGAGACTGGTGATCATGTGAGAGAGACTGGTGATCATGTGAGAGAGAGACTGGTGATCATGTGAGAGAGAGACTGGTGATCATGTGAGAGAGAGAGAGACTGGTGATCATGTGAGAGAGAGACTGGTGATCATGTGAGAGAGAGACTGGGAATCATGTGAGAGAGAGAGAAACTGGTGATTATGTAAGAGAGAGACTGGTGATCATGTTAGAGAGAGACTGGTGATCGTGTGAGAGACAGACTCTAGTGATCATGTGAGAGAGACACTGGTGATCATGTGAGAGAGGGACTCTGGTGATCATATGAGAGAGAGACTGGTGATCCTGTTAGAGAGAGAGAGAGACTGGTGATCCTGTGAGAGAGAGACTGGTAATCGTGTGATAGAGAGACTGGTGATCATGTGAGAGAGACTGGTGATCATGTGATAGAGAGACTGGTGATCATGTGTGAGAGAGACTGGTGATCATGTGAGAGAGACTGGTGATCATGTGATAAAGAGACTGGTGATCATGTGAGAGAGACTGGTGATCATGCGATACAGAGACTGGTGATCATGTGAGAGAGAGAGACTGGTGATCACATGAGAGAGAGACTGGTGATCCTGTGAGAGAGAGAGACTGGTGATCCTGTGAGAGAGAGAGAGAGACTGGTAATCGTGTGATAGAGAGACTGGTGATCATGTGAGAGAGACTGGTGATCATGTGATAGAGAGACTGGTGATCATGTGTGAAAGAGACTGGTGATCATGTGAGAGAGACTGGTGATCATGTGATAGAGAGACTGGTGATCATGTGAGAGAGAGACTGGTGATCATGTGAGAGAGAGACTGGTGATCATGTGAGAGAGACTGGTGATCATGTGATAGAGAGACTGGTGATCATGTGTGAGAGAGACTGGTGATCATGTGATAGAGACTGGTGATCATGTGTGAGAGAGACTGGTGATCATGTGTGAGAGAGAGACTGGTGATCATGTGAGAGAGACTGGTGATCATGTGAGAGAGAGACTGGTGATCATGTGAGAGAGACTGGTGATCATGTGTGAGAGAGACTGGTGATCATGTGTGAGAGAGACTGGTGATCATGTGTGAGAGAGACTGGTGATCATGTGTGAGAAAGAGACTGGTGATCATGTGTGAGAGAGAGAGAGACTGGTGATCATGTGAGAGAGAGACTGGTGATCATGTGATAGAGACTGGTGATCATGTGACAGAGAGACTGGTAATCATGTGAGAGAGACTGGTGATCATGTGAGAGAGAGACTGGTGATCATGTGAGAGAGAGAGAATGGTGATCATGTGAGAGAGAGAGACTGGTGATCATGTGATAGAGACTGGTGATCATTTGAGAAAGAGACTGGTATTCATGTGAGAGAGGTGACTGATGATTGTGTGTGTGTGTGAGAGAGACTGGTGATCATGCGATACAGAGACTGGTGATCATGTGAGAGAGAGACTGGTGACCACATGAGATAGAGACTGGTGATCCTGTGAGAGAGAGACTGGTGATCATGTGAGAGAGAGAGACTGGTAATCATGTGATAGAGAGACTGGTGATTATGTGATAGAGAGACTGGTGATCATGTGAGAGAGACTGGTGATCATGTGATAGAGAGACTGGTGATCATGTGAGAGACTGGTGATCATGTGATAGAGAGACTGGTGATCATGTGAGAGAGACTGGTGATCATGTGAGAGGGACTGGTGATCATGTGAGAGAGACTGGTGATCACATGAGAGAGAGAGACTGGTGATCCTGAGAGAGACTGGTAATCATGTGATAGAGAGACTGGTGATCCTGTGAGAGAGAGACTAATGATCATGTGAGAGAGAGACTGGTAATCATGTGATAGAGAGACTGGTGATCATGTGATAAAGAGATTGGTGATTATGTGAGAGAGACTGGTGATCATGTGATAGAGAGACTGGTGATCATGTGAGAGAGAGACTAGTGATCATGTGATAGAGAGACTGGTGATCATGTGAGAGAGAGACTGGTGATCATGTGATAGAGAGACTGGTGATCATGTGAGAGAGACTGGTGATCATGTGAAAGAGAGACTGGTGATCATGTGAGAGAGAGACTGGTGATCATGTGAGAGAGAGAGAGAGAGACTGGTGATCATGTGAGAGAGAGACTGGTGATCATGTGTGAGAGAGAGAATGGTGATCATGTGTGTGAGAGAGAGAGAGAAAGAGAGAGACTGGTGATCATGTAAGAGAGAGACTCGTGATCATGTTAGAGAGAGACTGGTGATCGTGTGAGAGAGAGACTCTGGTGATCATGTGAGAGAGACACTGGTGATCATGTGAGAGAGGGACTCTGGTGATCATGTGAGAGAGAGACTGGTGATCATTTGAGAGAGAGAGAGAGACTGGTGATCATGTGAGAGAGGTGACTGATGATTGTGTGTGTGTGTGAGAGACTGGTGATCGTGCGATACAGAGACTGGTGATCATGTGAGAGAGAGAGACTGGTGATCACATGAGAGACTGGTGATCCTGTGAGAGAGAGAGAGAGACTGGTGATCCTGTGAGAGAGAGACTGGTAATCGTGTGATAGAGAGACTGGTGATCATGTGATAGAGAGACTGGTGATCATGTGAGAGAGACTGGTGATCATGTGATAGAGAGACTGGTGATCATGTGTGAGAGAGACTGGTGATCATGTGATAGAGAGACTGGTGATCATGTGTGAGAGACTGGTGATCATGTGATAGAGAGACTGGTGATCATGTGAGAGAGACTGGTGATCATGTGAGAGAGAGACTGGTGATCATGTGAGAGAGAGACTGGTGATCATGTGAGAGAGACTGGTGATCATGTGATAGAGAGACTGGTGATCATGTGTGAGAGAGACTGGTGATCATGTGATAGAGACTGGTGATCATGTGTGAGAGAGACAGGTGATCATGTGTGAGAGAGAGACTGGTGATCATGTGAGAGAGAGACTGGTGATCATGTGAGAGAGAGACTGGTGATCATGTGAGAGAGAGACTGGTGATCATGTGAGAGAGACTGGTGATCATGTGTGAGAGAGACTGGTGATCATGTGAGAGAAACTGGTGATCATGTGTGACAGAGACTGGTGATCATGTGTGAGAGAGAGACTGGTGATCATGTGAGAGAGAGAGAGACTGGTGATCATGTGAAAGAGAGAGACTGGTGATCATGAGAGAGAGACTGGTGATCATGTGATAGAGAGACTGGTGATCATGTCAGAGAGAGACTGTGATCATGTGATAGAGACTGGTGATCATGTGACAGAGAGACTGGTAATCATGTGAGAGAGACTGGTGATCATGTGAGAGAGAGACTGGTGATCATGTGAGAGAGAGAGAATGGTGATCATGTGAGAGAGAGACTGGTGATCGTGTGATAGAGACTGGTGATCATTTGAGAAAGAGACTGGTATTCATGTGAGAGAGGTGACTGATGATTGTGTGTGTGTGTGAGAGAGACTGGTGATCATGTGATACAGAGACTGGTGATCATGTGAGAGAGAGACTGGTGACCACATGAGATAGAGACTGGTGATCCTGTGAGAGAGATACTGGTGATCATGTGAGAGAGAGAGAGACCGGTAATCATGTAATAGAGAGACTGGTGATCATGTGAGAGAGACTGGTGATCATGTGATAGAGAGACTGGTGATCATGTGAGAGACTGGTGATCATGTGATAGAGAGACTGGTGATCATGTGAGAGAGACTGGTGATCATGTGAGAGGGACTGGTGATCATGTGAGAGAGACTGGTGATCACATGAGAGAGAGAGACTGGTGATCCTGAGAGAGACTGGTGACCACATGAGATAGAGAGACTGGTGATTCTGTGAGAGAGAGACTGGTGATCATGTGAGAGAGAGAGACTGGTAATCATGTGATAGAGAGACTGGTGATCATGTGATAAAGAGACTGGTGATTATGTGAGAGAGACTGGTGATCATGTGATAGAGAGACTGGTGATCATGTGAGAGAGAGACTGGTGATCATATGATAGAGAGACTGGTGATCATGTGAGAGAGAGACTGGTGATCATGTGATAGAGAGACTGGTGATCATGTGAGAGAGACTGGTGATCATGTGAAAGAGAGACTGGTGATCATGTGAGAGAGAGACAGGTGATCATGTGAGAGAGACTGGTGATCATGTGATAGAGAGACTGGTGATCATGTGAGAGAGAGACTGGTGATCATGTGTGAGAGAGAGAATGGTGATCATGTGTGAGAGAGAGAGAGAAAGAGAGAGACTGGTGATCATGTAAGAGAGAGACTGGTGATCATGTTAGAGAGAGACTGGTGATCGTGTGAGAGAGAGACTCTGGTGATCATGTGAGAGAGACACTGGTGATCATGTGAGAGAGGGACTCTGGTGATCATGTGAGAGTGAGACTGGTGATCATTTGAGAGAGAGAGAGACTGGTGATCATGTGAAAGAGGTGACTGATGATTGTGTGTGTGAGAGACTGGTGATCGTGCGATACAGAGACTGGTGGTCATGTGAGAGAGAGAGACTGGTGATCACATGATAGACTGGTGATCCTGTGAGAGAGAGAGAGAGACTGGTGATCCTGTGAGAGAGAGACTGGTAATCGTGTGATAGAGAGACTGGCGATCATGTGATAGAGAGACTGGTGATCATGTGAGAGAGACTGGTGATCATGTGATAGAGAGACTGGTGATCATGTGTGAGAGAGACTGGTGATCACGTGATAGAGAGACTGGTGATCATGTGAGAGAGACTGGTGATCATGTGATAGAGAGACTGGTGATCATGTGAGAGAGACTGGTGATCATGTGAGAGAGAGACTGGTGATCATGTGAGAGAGAGACTGGTGATCATGTGAGAGAGACTGGTGATCATGTGATAGAGAGACTGGTGATCATGTGTGAGAGAGACTGGTGATCATGTGATAGAGACTGGTGATCATGTGTGAGAGAGAGACTGGTGATCATGTGAGAGAGAGAGACTGGTGATCATGTGAGAGAGAGACTGGTGATCATGTGAGAGAGAGACTGGTGATCATGTGAGAGAGACTGGTGATCATGTGTGAGAGAGACTGGTGATCATGTGAGAGAAACTGGTGATCATGTGTGAGAGAGACTGGTGATCATGTGTGAGAGAGAGACTGGTGATCATGTGAGAGAGAGAGAGACTGGTGATCATGTGAGAGAGAGAGACTGGTGATCATGAGAGAGAGACTGGTGATCATATGATAGAGAGACTGGTGATCATGTGAGAGAGAGACTGGTGATCATGTGATAGAGACTGGTGATCATGTGACAGAGAGACTGGTAATCATGTGAGAGAGACTGGTGATCATGTGAGAGAGAGACTGGTGATCATGTGAGAGAGAGAGAGAATGGTGATCATGTGAGAGAGAGACTGGTGATCATGTGATAGAGACTGGTGATCATTTGAGAAAGAGACTGGTATTCATGTGAGAGAGGTGACTGATGATTGTGTGTGTGTGAGAGAGAGACTGGTGATCATGTGATACAGAGACTGGTGATCATGTGAGAGAGAGAGACTGGTGATCATGTGAGAGAGAGACTGGTGATCATGTGTGAGAGAGAGAATGGTGATCATGTGTGAGAGAGAGAGAGAAAGAGAGAGACTGGTGATCATGTAAGAGAGAGACTGGTGATCATGTTAGAGAGAGACTGGTGATCGTGTGAGAGAGAGACTCTGGTGATCATGTGAGAGAGACACTGGTGATCATGTGAGAGAGGGACTCTGGTGATCATGTGAGAGTGAGACTGGTGATCATTTGAGAGAGAGAGACTGGTGATCATGTGAGAGAGAGACAGGTGATCATGTGAGAGAGACTGGTGATCATGTGATAGAGAGACTGGTGATCATGTGAGAGAGAGACTGGTGATCATGTGTGAGAGAGAGAATGGTGATCATGTGTGAGAGAGAGAGAGAAAGAGAGAGACTGGTGATCATGTAAGAGAGACTGGTGATCATGTTAGAGAGAGACTGGTGATCGTGTGAGAGAGAGACTCTGGTGATCATGTGAGAGAGACACTGGTGATCATGTGAGAGAGGGACTCTGGTGATCATGTGAGAGTGAGACTGGTGATCATTTGAGAGAGAGAGAGAGACTGGTGATCATGTGAAAGAGGTGACTGATGATTGTGTGTGTGAGAGACTGGTGATCGTGCGATACAGAGACTGGTGGTCATGTGAGAGAGAGAGACTGGTGATCACATGATAGACTGGTGATCCTGTGTGAGAGAGAGAGAGAGAGACTGGTGATCCTGTGAGAGAGAGACTGGTAATCGTGTGATAGAGAGACTGGCGATCATGTGATAGAGAGACTGGTGATCATGTGAGAGAGACTGGTGATCATGTGATAGAGAGACTGGTGATCATGTGTGAGAGAGACTGGTGATCACGTGATAGAGAGACTGGTGATCATGTGAGAGAGACTGGTGATCATGTGATAGAGAGACTGGTGATCATGTGAGAGAGACTGGTGATCATGTGAGAGAGAGACTGGTGATCATGTGAGAGAGAGACTGGTGATCATGTGAGAGAGACTGGTGATCATGTGATAGAGAGACTGGTGATCATGTGTGAGAGAGACTGGTGATCATGTGATAGAGACTGGTGATCATGTGTGAGAGAGACTGGTGATCATGTGTGAGAGAGAGACTGGTGATCATGTGAGAGAGAGAGACTGGTGATCATGTGAGAGAGAGACTGGTGATCATGTGAGAGAGAGACTGGTGATCATGTGAGAGAGACTGGTGATCATGTGTGAGAGAGACTGGTGATCATATGAGAGAAACTGGTGATCATGTGTGAGAGAGACTGGTGATCATGTGTGAGAGAGAGACTGGTGATCATGTGAGAGAGAGAGAGACTGGTGATCATGTGAGAGAGAGAGACTGGTGATCATGAGAGAGAGACTGGTGATCATGTGATAGAGAGACTGGTGATCATGTGAGACAGAGACTGGTGATCATGTGATAGAGACTGGTGATCATGTGACAGAGAGACTGGTAATCATGTGAGAGAGACTGGTGATCATGTGAGAGAGAGACTGGTGATCATGTGAGAGAGAGAGAGAATGGTGATCATGTGAGAGAGAGACTGGTGATCATGTGATAGAGACTGGTGATCATTTGAGAAAGAGACTGGTATTCATGTGAGAGAGGTGACTGATGATTGTGTGTGTGTGAGAGAGAGACTGGTGATCATGTGATACAGAGACTGGTGATCATGTGAGAGAGAAACTGGTGACCACATGAGATAGAGACTGGTGATCCTGTGAGAGAGAGACTGGTGATCATGTGAGAGAGAGAGACTGGTAATCATGTGATAGAGAGACTGGTTATCATGTGATAGAGAGACTGGTGATCATGTGAGAGACTGGTGATCATGTGATAGAGACTGGTGATCATGTGAGAGAGACTGGTGATCATGTGAGAGGGACTGGTGATCATGTGAGAGAGAGACTGGTGATCATGTGAGAGAGAGACAGGTGATCATGTGAGAGAGACTGGTGATCATGTGATAGAGAGACTGGTGATCATGTGATAAAGAGACTGGTGATTATGTGAGAGAGACTGGTGATCATGTGATAGAGAGACTGGTGATCATGTGAGAGAGAGACTGGTGATCATATGATAGAGAGACTGGTGATCATGTGTGAGAGAGACTGGTGATCATGTGATAGAGAGACTGGTGATCATGTGAGAGAGACTGGTGATCATGTGAAAGAGAGACTGGTGATCATGTGAGAGAGAGACAGGTGATCATGTGAGAGAGACTGGTGATCATGTGATAGAGAGACTGGTGATCATGTGAGAGAGAGACTGGTGATCATGTGTGAGAGAGAGAATGGTGATCATGTGTGAGAGAGAGAGAGAAAGAGAGAGACTGGTGATCATGTAAGAGAGAGACTGGTGATCATGTTAGAGAGAGACTGGTGATCGTGTGAGAGAGAGACTCTGGTGATCATGTGAGAGAGACACTGGTGATCATGTGAGAGAGGGACTCTGGTGATCATGTGAGAGTGAGACTGGTGATCATT
Organism: Cepaea hortensis; assembly: GCA_963921405.1. Taxonomy (NCBI): domain Eukaryota; kingdom Metazoa; phylum Mollusca; class Gastropoda; order Stylommatophora; family Helicidae; genus Cepaea; species Cepaea hortensis. The sequence continues at coordinate 63,769,379 of OY992897.1, read as the reverse complement.
TGAGAGAGAGAGAGACTGGTGATCATGTGAAAGAGGTGACTGATGATTGTGTGTGTGAGAGACTGGTGATCGTGCGATACAGAGACTGGTGGTCATGTGAGAGAGAGAGACTGGTGATCACATGATAGACTGGTGATCCTGTGAGAGAGAGAGAGAGAGAGAGAGACTGGTGATCCTGTGAGAGAGAGACTGGTAATCGTGTGATAGAGAGACTGGCGATCATGTGATAGAGAGACTGGTGATCATGTGAGAGAGACTGGTGATCATGTGATAGAGAGACTGGTGATCACGTGATAGAGAGACTGGTGATCATGTGAGAGAGACTGGTGATCATGTGATAGAGAGACTGGTGATCATGTGAGAGAGACTGGTGATCATGTGAGAGAGAGACTGGTGATCATGTGAGAGAGAGACTGGTGATCATGTGAGAGAGACTGGTGATCATGTGATAGAGAGACTGGTGATCATGTGTGAGAGAGACTGGTGATCATGTGATAGAGACTGGTGATCATGTGTGAGAGAGACTGGTGATCATGTGTGAGAGAGAGACTGGTGATCATGTGAGAGAGAGAGACTGGTGATCATGTGAGAGAGAGACTGGTGATCATGTGAGAGAGAGACTGGTGATCATGTGAGAGATTGGTGATCATGTGTGAGAGAGACTGGTGATCATGTGAGAGAAACTGGTGATCATGTGTGAGAGAGACTGGTGATCATGTGTGAGAGAGAGACTGGTGATCATGTGAGAGAGAGAGAGACTGGTGATCATGTGAGAGAGAGAGAGACTGGTGATCATGAGAGAGAGACTGGTGATCATGTGATAGAGAGACTGGTGATCATGTGAGAGAGAGACTGGTGATCATGTGTGAGAGAGAGAATGGTGATCATGTGTGAGAGAGAGAGAGAAAGAGAGAGACTGGTGATCATGTAAGAGAGAGACTGGTGATCATGTTAGAGAGAGACTGGTGATCGTGTGAGAGAGAGACTCTGGTGATCATGTGAGAGAGACACTGGTGATCATGTGAGAGAGGGACTCTGGTGATCATGTGAGAGTGAGACTGGTGATCATTTGAGAGAGAGAGAGACTGGTGATCATGTGAGAGAGAGACAGGTGATCATGTGAGAGAGACTGGTGATCATGTGATAGAGAGACTGGTGATCATGTGATAAAGAGACTGGTGATTATGTGAGAGAGACTGGTGATCATGTGATAGAGAGACTGGTGATCATGTGAGAGAGAGACTGGTGATCATATGATAGAGAGACTGGTGATCATGTGAGAGAGAGACTGGTGATCATGTGATAGAGAGACTGGTGATCATGTGAGAGAGACTGGTGATCATGTGAAAGAGAGACTGGTGATCATGTGAGAGAGAGACAGGTGATCATGTGAGAGAGACTGGTGATCATGTGATAGAGAGACTGGTGATCATGTGAGAGAGAGACTGGTGATCATGTGTGAGAGAGAGAATGGTGATCATGTGTGAGAGAGAGAGAGAAAGAGAGAGACTGGTGATCATGTAAGAGAGAGAATGGTGATCATGTTAGAGAGAGACTGGTGATCGTGTGAGAGAGAGACTCTGGTGATCATGTGAGAGAGACACTGGTGATCATGTGAGAGAGGGACTCTGGTGATCATGTGAGAGTGAGACTGGTGATCATTTGAGAGAGAGAGAGACTGGTGATCATGTGAAAGAGGTGACTGATGATTGTGTGTGTGAGAGACTGGTGATCGTGCGATACAGAGACTGGTGGTCATGTGAGAGAGAGAGACTGGTGATCACATGATAGACTGGTGATCCTGTGAGAGAGAGAGAGAGAGAGAGAGACTGGTGATCCTGTGAGAGAGAGACTGGTAATCGTGTGATAGAGAGACTGGCGATCATGTGATAGAGAGACTGGTGATCATGTGAGAGAGACTGGTGATCATGTGATAGAGAGACTGGTGATCATGTGTGAGAGAGACTGGTGATCACGTGATAGAGAGACTGGTGATCATGTGAGAGAGACTGGTGATCATGTGATAGAGAGACTGGTGATCATGTGAGAGAGACTGGTGATCATGTGAGAGAGAGACTGGTGATCATGTGAGAGAGAGACTGGTGATCATGTGAGAGAGACTGGTGATCATGTGATAGAGAGACTGGTGATCATGTGTGAGAGAGACTGGTGATCATGTGATAGAGACTGGTGATCATGTGTGAGAGAGACTGGTGATCATGTGTGAGAGAGAGACTGGTGATCATGTGAGAGAGAGAGACTGGTGATCATGTGAGAGAGAGACTGGTGATCATGTGAGAGATTGGTGATCATGTGTGAGAGAGACTGGTGATCATGTGAGAGAAACTGGTGATCATGTGTGAGAGAGACTGGTGATCATGTGTGAGAGAGAGACTGGTGATCATGTGAGAGAGAGAGAGACTGGTGATCATGTGAGAGAGAGAGAGACTGGTGATCATGAGAGAGAGACTGGTGATCATGAGAGAGAGACTGGTGATCATGTGAGAGAGAGACTGGTGATCATGTGATAGAGACTGGTGATCATGTGACAGAGAGACTGGTAATCATGTGAGAGAGACTGGTGATCATGTGAGAGAGAGACTGGTGATCATGTGAGAGAGAGAGAGAATGCTGATCATGTGAGAGAGAGACTGGTGATCATGTGATAGAGACTGGTGATCATTTGAGAAAGAGACTGGTATTCATGTGAGAGAGGTGACTGATGATTGTGTGTGTGTGAGAGAGAGACTGGTGATCATGTGAGAGAGAGACTGGTGATCATGTGAGAGAGAGACAGGTGATCATGTGAGAGAGACTGGTGATCATGTGATAGAGAGACTGGTGATCATGTGATAAAGAGACGTGATTATGTGAGAGAGACTGGTGATCATGTGATAGAGAGACTGGTGATCATGTGAGAGAGAGACTGGTGATCATATGATAGAGAGACTGGTGATCATGTGAGAGAGAGACTGGTGATCATGTGATAGAGAGACTGGTGATCATGTGAGAGAGACTGGTGATCATGTGAAAGAGAGACTGGTGATCATGTGAGAGAGAGACAGGTGATCATGTGAGAGAGACTGGTGATCATGTGATAGAGAGACTGGTGATCATGTGAGAGAGAGACTGGTGATCATGTGTGAGAGAGAGAATGGTGATCATGTGTGAGAGAGAGAGAGAAAGAGAGAGACTGGTGATCATGTAAGAGAGAGACTGGTGATCATGTTAGAGAGAGACTGGTGATCGTGTGAGAGAGAGACTCTGGTGATCATGTGAGAGAGACACTGGTGATCATGTGAGAGAGGGACTCTGGTGATCATGTGAGAGTGAGACTGGTGATCATTTGAGAGAGAGAGAGACTGGTGATCATGTGAAAGAGGTGACTGATGATTGTGTGTGTGAGAGACTGGTGATCGTGCGATACAGAGACTGGTGGTCATGTGAGAGAGAGAGACTGGTGATCACATGATAGACTGGTGATCCTGAGAGAGAGAGAGAGAGAGAGAGAGAGAGAGAGAGAGAGAGAGAGACTGGTGATCCTGTGAGAGAGAGACTGGTAATCGTGTGATAGAGAGACTGGCGATCATGTGATAGAGAGACTGGTGATCATGTGAGAGAGACTGGTGATCATGTGATAGAGAGACTGGTGATCATGTGTGAGAGAGACTGGTGATCACGTGATAGAGAGACTGGTGATCATGTGAGAGAGACTGGTGATCATGTGATAGAGAGACTGGTGATCATGTGAGAGAGACTGGTGATCATGTGAGAGAGAGACTGGTGATCATGTGAGAGAGAGACTGGTGATCATGTGAGAGAGACTGGTGATCATGTGATAGAGAGACTGGTGATCATGTGTGAGAGAGACTGGTGATCATGTGATAGAGACTGGTGATCATGTGTGAGAGAGACTGGTGATCATGTGTGAGAGAGAGACTGGTGATCATGTGAGAGAGAGAGACTGGTGATCATGTGAGAGAGAGACTGGTGATCATGTGAGAGAGAGACTGGTGATCATGTGAGAGAGACTGGTGATCATGTGTGAGAGAGACTGGTGATCATGTGAGAGAAACTGGTGATCATGTGTGAGAGAGACTGGTGATCATGTGTGAGAGAGAGACTGGTGATCATGTGAGAGAGAGAGAGACTGGTGATCATGTGAGAGAGAGAGACTGGTGATCATGAGAGAGAGACTGGTGATCATGTGATAGAGAGACTGGTGATCATGTGAGAGAGAGACTGGTGATCATGTGATAGAGACTGGTGATCATGTGACAGAGAGACTGGTAATCATGTGAGAGAGACTGGTGATCATGTGAGAGAGAGACTGGTGATCATGTGAGAGAGAGAGAGAATGGTGATCATGTGAGAGAGAGACTGGTGATCATGTGATAGAGACTGGTGATCATTTGAGAAAGAGACTGGTATTCATGTGAGAGAGGTGACTGATGATTGTGTGTGTGTGAGAGAGAGACTGGTGATCATGTGATACAGAGACTGGTGATCATGTGAGAGAGAGACTGGTGATCATGTGAGAGAGAGACTGGTGATCATGTGTGAGAGAGAGAATGGTGATCATGTGTGAGAGAGAGAGAGAAAGAGAGAGACTGGTGATCATGTAAGAGAGAGACTGGTGATCATGTTAGAGAGAGACTGGTTATCGTGTGAGAGAGAGACTCTGGTGATCATGTGAGAGAGACACTGGTGATCATGTGAGAGAGGGACTCTGGTGATCATGTGAGAGTGAGACTGGTGATCATTTGAGAGAGAGAGAGAGACTGGTGATCATGTGAGAGAGAGACAGGTGATCATGTGAGAGAGACTGGTGATCATGTGATAGAGAGACTGGTGATCATGTGAGAGAGAGACTGGTGATCATGTGTGAGAGAGAGAATGGTGATCATGTGTGAGAGAGAGAGAGAAAGAGAGAGACTGGTGATCATGTAAGAGAGACTGGTGATCATGTTAGAGAGAGACTGGTGATCGTGTGAGAGAGAGACTCTGGTGATCATGTGAGAGAGACACTGGTGATCATGTGAGAGAGGGACTCTGGTGATCATGTGAGAGTGAGACTGGTGATCATTTGAGAGAGAGAGAGAGAGACTGGTGATCATGTGAAAGAGGTGACTGATGATTGTGTGTGTGAGAGACTGGTGATCGTGCGATACAGAGACTGGTGGTCATGTGAGAGAGAGAGACTGGTGATCACATGATAGACTGGTGATCCTGTGAGAGAGAGAGAGAGAGAGAGACTGGTGATCCTGTGAGAGAGAGACTGGTAATCGTGTGATAGAGAGACTGGCGATCATGTGATAGAGAGACTGGTGATCATGTGAGAGAGACTGGTGATCATGTGATAGAGAGACTGGTGATCATGTGTGAGAGAGACTGGTGATCACGTGATAGAGAGACTGGTGATCATGTGAGAGAGACTGGTGATCATGTGATAGAGAGACTGGTGATCATGTGTGAGAGAGACTGGTGATCATGTGAGAGAGAGACTGGTGATCATGTGAGAGAGAGACTGGTGATCATGTGAGAGAGACTGGTGATCATGTGATAGAGAGACTGGTGATCATGTGTGAGAGAGACTGGTGATCATGTGATAGAGACTGGTGATCATGTGTGAGAGAGACTGGTGATCATGTGTGAGAGAGAGACTGGTGATCATGTGAGAGAGAGAGACTGGTGATCATGTGAGAGAGAGACTGGTGATCATGTGAGAGAGAGACTGGTGATCATGTGAGAGAGACTGGTGATCATGTGTGAGAGAGACTGGTGATCATGTGAGAGAAACTGGTGATCATGTGTGAGAGAGACTGGTGATCATGTGTGAGAGAGAGACTGGTGATCATGTGAGAGAGAGAGAGACTGGTGATCATGTGAGAGAGAGAGACTGGTGATCATGAGAGAGAGACTGGTGATCATGTGATAGAGAGACTGGTGATCATGTGAGACAGAGACTGGTGATCATGTGATAGAGACTGGTGATCATGTAACAGAGAGACTGGTAATCATGTGAGAGAGACTGGTGATCATGTGAGAGAGAGACTGGTGATCATGTGAGAGAGAGAGAGAATGGTGATCATGTGAGAGAGAGACTGGTGATCATGTGATAGAGACTGGTGATCATTTGAGAAAGAGACTGGTATTCATATGAGAGAGGTGACTGATGATTGTGTGTGTGTGAGAGAGAGACTGGTGATCATGTGATACAGAGACTGGTGATCATGTGAGAGAGAGACTGGTGACCACATGAGATAGAGACTGGTGATCCTGTGAGAGAGAGACTGGTGATCATGTGAGAGAGAGAGACTGGTAATCATGTGATAGAGAGACTGGTTATCATGTGATAGAGAGACTGGTGATCATGTGAGAGACTGGTGATCATGTGATAGAGACTGGTGATCATGTGAGAGAGACTGGTGATCATGTGAGAGGGACTGGTGATCATGTGAGAGAGACTGGTGATCACATGAGAGAGAGAATGGTGATCCTGAGAGAGACTGGTAATCATGTGATAGAGAGACTGGTGATCCTGTGAGAGAGAGACTGGTGATCATGTGAGAGAGAGAGACTGATAATCATGTGATAGAGAGACTGGTGATCATGTGATAAAGAGACTGGTGATTATGTGAGAGATACTGGTGATCATGTGATAGAGAGACTGGTGATCATGTGAGAGAGAGACTGGTGATCATGTGATAGAGAGACTGGTGATCATGTGATAGAGAGACTGGTGATCATGTGATAGAGAGACTGGTGATCATGTGAGAGAGAGACTGGTGATCATGTGATAGAGAGACTGGTGATCATGTGTGAGAGAGAGATTGGTGATCATGTGTGAGAGAGAGAGAGAAAGAAAGAGAGAGACTGGTGATCATGTAAGAGAGAGACTGGTGATCATGTTAGAGAGAGACTGGTGATCGTGTGAGAGAGAGACTCTGGTGATCATGTGAGAGAGACACTGGTGATCATGTGAGAGAGGGACTCTGGTGATCATGTGAGAGAGAGACTGGTGATCATTTGAGAGAGAGAGAGACTGGTGATCATATGAGAGAGGTGACTGATGATTGTGTGTGTGTGAGAGACTGGTGATCGTGCGATACAGAGACTGGTGATCATGTGAGAGAGACTGGTGATCACATGAGAGACTGGTGATCCTGTGAGAGAGAGAGAGACTGGTGATCCTGTGAGAGAGAGACTGGTAATCGTGTGATAGAGAGACTGGTGATCATGTGATAGAGAGACTGGTGATCATGTGAGAGAGACTGGTGATCATGTGATAGAGAGACTGGTGATCATGTGTGAGAGAGACTGGTGATCATGTGATAGAGAGACTGGTGATCATGTGAGAGAGACTGGTGATCATGTGATAGAGAGACTGGTGATCATGTGAGAGAGACTGGTGATCATGTGAGAGAGAGACTGGTGATCATGTGAGAGAGAGAGACTGGTGATCATGTGAGAGAGACTGGTGATCATGTGAGAGAGACTGGTGATCATGTGTGAGAGAGAGTGGTGATCATGTGAGAGAGACTGGTGATCATGTGTGAGAGAGACTGGTGATCATGTGAGAGAGACTGGTGATCATGTGAGAGAGACTGGTGATCATGTGTGAGAGAGAGACTGGTGATCATGTGATAGAGAGACTGGTGATCATGTGATAGAGAGACTGGTGATCATGTGATAGAGAGACTGGTGATCATGTGAGAGAGAGAGAGACTGGTGATCATGTGAGAGAGAGACTGGTGATCATGTGATAGAGAGACTGGTGATCATGTGATAGAGACTGGTGATCATGTGTGAGAGAGAGACTGGTGATCATGTGAGAGAGAGACTGGTGATCATGAGAGAGAAACTGGTGATCCTGTGAGAGAGAGACTGGTGATCCTGTGAGAGAGAGACTGGTGATCCTGTGAGAGAGACTGGTGATCATGTATGAGAGAGACTGGTGATCATGTGATAGAGAGACTGGTGATCATGTTTGAGAGAGAGATTGGTGATCATGTGTGAGAGAGATTGGTGATCATGTGTGAGAAAGAGAGAGATTGGTGATTACGTTATAGAGAGACTCTGGTGATCATGTAAGAGAGAGACTGGTGATCATGTAAGAGAGAGACTGCTGATCCTGTGAGAGAGAGACTGGTGATCATGTATGAGAGAGACTGGTGATCATGTGATAGAGAGACTGGTGATCATGTTTGAGAGAGAGACTGGTGATCATGTTTGAGAGAGAGATTGGTGATCATGTGTGAGAGAGTGATTGGTGATCATGTGTGAGAAAGAGAGAGATTGGTGATTACGTTATAGAGAGACTCTGGTGATCATGTAAGAGAGAGACTGGTGATCATGTAAGAGAGAGAGACTCTGGTGATCATATAAGAGAGAAACTGGTGATCATGTTGAATGTCACCTGATCTGTTTTCATTGTACAGTGAGCATTTAATGAGATCTACAGAAAATATGCCAGGGATACTGGTTGGTGGTGCAACAAAACCCAAGTAGGTTATCAGCTGCCAACCCTTCCCCCGATCTTGTTACAACCCATGTTGGGAATAGGGGGAAGGAACATTGGGAAACCGAGATCCATGTAGGGATATTTTACATGCTTCATTGGGCTCAATTCTAGAAATCCTAGTGAACTACGAATCCCGTAAAAAGAATTCACCGATTCTCAGGATTTCTGTAATTCTGTTTCAAATGTCCAGCCTCAATTTGTGAAAGACGACCTTCTCACTTTGTTCCGGAGAAAATACGCCAGAGTGAGCTTTTAGAAACATTAAAACCATTCTAAGGTTAGAGATTTAGCACATTTGTCAATCACTTCGAAAGAGAAGACACAAGCTTTTGGAGCAGCCATATGTAATGCGTCTATGTTCAATTAACAGATGGTGATCTACAGCTGACTTCAAGGATAGTGTGTTTATTCTCCATAAGAAGGTAAATGCGCTTTTTATTATAAGAGTCGTGATCTATATTGCTAGGTTGAGAAAGTTCTTGGCAAATGTCCTACTTTGGCCACTTCACTGTGTTCCGTCCAGTGCTACACACTTGACCCAGATTTCTGCTGGGCGATTCAATCCTAGAAACCCGAGGCAGTTAATATTAATTCAATACTGTTTTATTAACGTAATTGATAGAAACCATCGGCACGGAACTACAATATGCCTGATGGCCTATTTCATGGCATTCCTTATACCGAACTCTTTAATTTGAATCCATACAAGGGATAGCTAGAGAGAAGGAAGAAATTATCAACATCAAGTGCCGTGTTGGAGATCTTAAGGATCACTTGCTCATTCTTAAGTGATCCATATCCAATCATATAATAGGACTCAAACCTGGTGTATTAGTCATCATCTCATCTAATCTCATCATGTTCTTCTTGTACCTTGCGGTGTTGAGGTAAAGTATAAACATCGTGAGAGTGCCCGATTATGGGCTTCATATATCGATATTCCCATGGACTCTGCTATTCCCTCCGTCCAACGTTTACGTGGTCGGTCTATTCCTCTTTTCCATCTGGTCTGTACATCATTGCTTGTTGTGGTATGCTGTTGACTGGTAATCTACTTGCATGGCCAAACCATTTGACTTGCTGCTTTCTAATAAAATCTAGTGCTGCTTTAACCCCCACTTTAGTCCTGATTTCTTCATTTCTGATCTTATCTCTTCTTGAAACGCTGAGTATTCTTCTCAGGAACCTCATTTCTGTTGTTGTGATTTTTCTTTTCTCTTTTTCTGTCATTGTACAGGTTTGGCATTGGTAGCACAGAGTTGGTAGGAAGATTGTGTTGTAAAGTGCTTTCTTAGTAGTTATTGATACATGTTTGTTCTTTAGTATTGGTGCCATTTGTCCAATGAGTTGATTTGCCTTATTGCACCTATTCAATCTCATCTTCTGATATGCCATTTAATGATATTATACTTCCTAGTACTTAAACTCTTTACTTGTGTCAAGGGATGCTCGTTTATGTGAATTGTTGTTGTTTGTTCTTCTTTAGTTATAGTCATTAACTCTGTTTTGCTTGTGCTAATTTTCATGTTATGTTCCCTATTAGTTCAGGTAATTAATGCAGGTTGTCTTCACAAGCGATGATCCTGTTCAAACTTTTTAATGAAGTGATAACCTTCGCTTAAACGTTTATGGCAGCACATTAAGTCATGAACTACCAACCTTTCTAACTATTAATAAATGTAATACAGAGAGGATTGTTTAACCGCTTAGACTCTTTCCTACAGGATACTATCTATATCTCCGTAAATATATACACAATATTGGGGGAAGCCAACGTCTGTTTCTATAAATAACACGTTAAAATAAACCAGGGATCAACCAGAAGGACATGGAAAGGAATATCAAGACTAAACGGTCAAAGTATTCACTAATAATTTTCCTATAACTCTTCTAGATAAGTTAAGACAGGGTTTATGTAAAGATCTGGTTTCTGAGAAAAGGGAGGGTGGTCAGACGACATAGGATTCTACCTTGAATAACCATTCCAGTCTCAACACTCTACTAGACAGGGACATATTCCCAATGGGGTAAAAGAAGATGAAGTCTAGACATTACTGTCATGATCTTCTGTCAGGTCTACGCACGGTACCCAGTGGACAGGTATATATTAATTTAACCTGCAGAGAGAGATTTGAGACTTGAAACCCAGAGAAGGGAAGAGAGTCTCAGGTCATGTTCAGACTGGGCTGGTTCAGATGACTATCCCTGAGTTATTTGTTTCAGGTAACCCCTTTTTGAGAAGTTTTTGTCAAGAGGAAAATTTGAAATGGAGGTAGATGGGGAGTCAACCTGGAAGATGGCTGCAGACCTTTGCTGACAGGTGCTAACCCTAGCTCATCCTCAAGAAGCAAGCTTTGTCAGCTTAATATTTGTGCTTTCAACCTAAAGTAAGGGATAGTTAATGCCAGCACTTTGAAGAGGCAGACTACTAATTCAAATGATTACAATCCTCGTGTCAACCTTCATGGAAGGAGATAGTCTGCATGTTGTTGGAACAGAATTTAGTGTTGAGAAACTATATATGGTGAACAGTGCCTTTCCTCAAACAAACATTAGTCTTATGAATGTTAAGTATGGAATCCAGTTTGGCTTCTGAGTTCTCCGAACACAGTCCAGGACCTGACCTCAGTTCCAGAGTGTTCCAATTTTCATCAAGAGAGGAAGCCACAACTTAAATCACAAGATCCTAGTCTGTCCTCCCGGACCAGAACGGACCAAAGAAGGTTCATGACTTCTCTGTTGCCTGTGATGAGCATAACTACTGTTTCGAGGTAAGTAATCTGAAAATTAATTATATATCTGTATCAAGTCCTATGGGGACACAGAACTTTCCAATGGGGAATAGTTAGTGGATAATCTTCGATCAGTGTAGGGGTATCTTTGCAGTCATCCCTGTCACGGAATGCCCCGATTTGCACCAGACTGCCTCTCGTTCCACAAAAAACAGGGGATGAATGACAGAAGAAGGAATGGCATTCTCTTTGATAAAGAAGCTGGGGCAAGGTTATTACAAGCATTGTACAAGACCACTGAGCCGTGACGTAAGATTACTTACAAGGACGCAGCTATTGTTAGACAAGCAGTGGGTGTTACCCCAGAGTTGTCAACTTCACAGTCTAATTGCTCAATGGAATGTGAAACTGACCAGTGGCCGGCAATTAAAACCGGCCAGGCATGAAATTAATGCAGGTAGACGTGCCAAGACCCAGACACTCAGCCGACCGTGAAGGCTGACTGCCTTGTGAAACAGATTGAGGGCTGGCAATTAAAACAAGACTGTGTGAATTGAAATTGCACAGACTGGCCACAGCTGGCAGGAGATTACCATGGTCAATGGTGAGAACCAGACCAGCAAATGAGATAAGAGCAATTAAAAATCAGTATATATGTTAGGGGATTTGGCTGTTCAAATAAGACTAAGTCAGATATTTGAACAGGTATGAACTATCTCAATATATATGTTCTGTATTCATATGTTTGATTCTTAGGTTGTTTAGATATCCCTATGAATCTTAATAACTCTGCAAAAGTCTTTTAGATGTACTGACTTTCAGCCGATGTCTGACTCTGGTTATTTTCAATGAAAGCTAATATTTTCTCTCGTGTCTGTATAGTTGTCTTACTATATCATGCTTACTAACAAGTAAGACTGTCATGATATGCATATGTTCAATTGATGTTTGTAGGCATGTTTATACTCATGTTTCTAGGCATAATTTTCGTTATACTCTTCTGGACATGCATTCGGCAGACTTTATTTGGTATTGTCAGCTGGTTGTCCCATCTATGGAAATTATTAGTTTCTCAGTTTGTTGTAGATAATTATATTACTACCCTTTTTGCATTCATACTACTTAGGTAGGAATACCTGTATATGTATAATGTTTAAGTATATGTTGGATATATTTATTTGTCATATGCAAACCTACCAATATGAATAGTGTTATGCCATTTTGTTTGTATGCACAGCACACATTGGCATACTGTCTATTGATTGTGTTTGAAGCAGAGGTGTAGTGGTGCAGACCTTACCCACAATTGGTATTGGGTATATGGTGCTTAGCCCTTCCAGTGTGTGGTGTACGAGCATGCATCGTAACTCACAGAGACTGATCACAGCACTTAAGCCCAGATATTCTTATGACACCACTACCTACCCTTTGATCTGCAAAACCAAAGTCTGAATGGAGCGGCTGTAAGGAACTGGGTATCCAAATTAGTGAAATGTACTTAGAACATTTCATTCCTCATGACGGGACATTATAAGGGATGGCAGGATTTGTAACTACAGGCGTGTTAGACTGGAAAAGTCCTTCTCAGAGTCAACAGTAATAGAGAGGTATAGAGGGAGATAGGAGGAGAGTGAACACAGTAAAGCTGAAAGAGAGACTCGGCCAGACTGGTCATTGTATGTGGGGGTGATAGATTGTATGTATTACTTAGGATTGTACTGATGTAGAACTAGATAATACACATTCTTGATTATCTCTTCCAAGCTCTCAACAAGAGTGCCTACATATAGATCTCAAGAACGAGGAATGATCAGGTAGCATCACGGCTGGCAGGTGACCAGAACACTGGTGGGCTAATCTTACTGGAGCGTAGGTGTTTACTGAACCTAAGCAGAACCCTACTGTCGCGTATCTCACTTGTAACCCGGACACAGATCCAGACAGGATACAAGAAACTTTTGAGTTATGTGTTAACTATTCATCATTTAACTTACATGATTGTTATATGTCATAAACCTATATGATTTCATCAACATCATCATGATAACCATTGAACAATATTGATAGTAATTAGTTTGTTTTAAACTCATAGTTATCTGTTATTTTCCAATTGTGCATATGTTTTTGCGTGTGTACATTGGTGGGGGATTATTTAGACAACAGGGAGGGGAAATGTCAGGTGTAAAACTGGCACTGGGCTGGTAGTCAATTCATAGACTTAAACCTAGTTCATTTAACCTTCTCCTTCCCACTCCTTGGCAAATATCAAGACCAGCTGATTTCCTTTTTTGTTTACGAGCCACTTGTATCTGTACTCTTTAATATTCAGGGGCGTAATCTTTATTTCAGCCATATAGATTTTGTCCCAAGTCAATTTCTGACTATTTGGGGTGACCCGCCAGTGATAGTACATTCAACTAGGCCGTGACGCACCCGAACTTCTGAAAATCCCCACCAATTTTGCCACAGGTGGACATAATATAAATAACTTATGTTATGCTGATGATACCATCTTGATAGCAACAAGTCAGAAGGCACTACAGGAAACAAAAGATATAGTGGTTGTAGAAACTGAAAAAGAAAATGGGCCTTAGCTTGAATAACAAGGGGACAAAAGTAATGGTGATATCAAAGAAACAGACTGTACCAATGTACAATTAACATAAATGGAGTTATTATGGGGGAAGTGGGATCAACACCTTGTGCCACATTTATTGAAAGACAGAAGATCAAGTGGTTTGGCCATGTCGTTAGAATGCAACAACAGCAACTACCATCACTGGCCTTACATCAAAGATCATCTGCGACGAGACCACGAGGACAACCAAGAAGAAAATGGATTGACGACATCAGAGACATTGTACAACCACACGGAATGACACTATCCAGTGCTGTCCACTGGGAGCTGGAACGCAAATTATTCCTCCCCACGATGCTTGACGGCAGAAGTGGAAGATGATGATGATGATGATGATGGGGAAAGTGTAGAAATTCAAATACCTAGGCACATGGATAACATCAGATTGAAGATGCATCACAGATATAAAGTACAGATTCATTCATTCATTCAGTAGTATGTTCTTTGCACAACCTCGCACCCATAACAATTTTCCAAAATACTTCTCTGTCATGAGCAAGATGTCCCACATCCGATACACCCATGTGGAGATCATCTGCCACAAACGGGACCCATCTTCTCTTTGGCCTTCCTCTTCCTCTCTTTTCAGGCATATACTCCTCCATTATTGTTCTCTCCAAACTTTGATGTTTCAGGTGACCAAAATATTTAAATTTTCTTTGTTTTATGGTCTTCAGTAGCCAACCTTTTCAATATTCATATAACATTTATACTCGAGGGCATTTATACTCAAAGACATTTATATTCAAAGGCATTTATGCGCTGTTCAGCTTGTTTATTAAGTGTCCGGGTCTCACTGGCGTATATTGCAATGGGAAAGATGTATGCTCTTAAACATCAAATTTTTTTGTTCTATTTGTCCCCCGCCACAGTTTATTCAGTTGTTTTAGTTTTTGAAAAGCAATAGATATTTGTCTTTTAATTTCTTTCATTGTGTCAACATTGTTGGTAATTATTGACCCAGGATATTAAAAATTTTCCACCACCAATTTTTCCTCATTAACATATATTTCTTTCTCCATAGTGGTTTTATCTGTATGCATTATCTTTGTTTTTGCAATGTTAAGATATAGGTTGTGATTTTCACTATTCTTTTGGATTGAGGCAATTAGTTTTTCTATACCATTCTGTGATGTGGATAATAATACTGTATCATCAGCATATCGAATCTCTGGTATTTCATGATCACCAATATTTAGGGCATCATATTGCTCCATGGCTATATCATCTCTGACATTTCTCATTATATTTTCGGCATACAGGGTAAACAAATAGGGGGACAGCACACAGCCCTGACGGACTCCATGCTTGATGTCAAACAAATCTGATGTCTCGCCATCTATTCTAACCACTGCTTGTTGATCTAGATAGAGCATTTTTATGGGTTGTACTATATGTGATGGAAAGCCTATTTGCCTCATCATTTCCCAGTTTCTGATGTTGTACAGGTAAATGCTTTTGAATAATCCACAAACATGAGAATAGGTTTACATTAAATTCTCTCCACTTCTCTATTATTAAACACACATTGTGTATGTGATCTCTTGTTCCTCTTCCTTGTCTAAATACAGCTTGAACCACGTTAATCTCTTCTTCCATTTTCTTATGAAGTCTTCCTATTATGATTTTTAGTAGAATTTTACTTGCATGACTGATCAGGGCGACAGTTCTATAGTTGGTGCATAATTTCAGTTTACCATTTTTTGGTACTGGAATGAATACAGTTCTTTTTCAATCTGTTGGCTATATACCGGATTTCCATATCTTTTACATAATGTGAGATAGATTTGTATGCTCTCTTCACCTCCTGCTTTAATTAGTTCAGCTGGCGATTTACCATTCTTCAGGTTCTTTTCTCCTCCAGCTCCAATTTCGAAAAAAAACAAAAAACTTTCCACCTTGTTTCAACCAGCCCGTGCGGCATCGGTTATAATAGCAGTGGTTCATGGTGCGTGGATTATTATTTCTCTGCGTGCCAGTGAAAAGCTGGCTTATCTGTTGTGCAGTTTATGTCTGTGACGTCAGCTTAGGGGATTCGTTGGCCGGCAAGTTTTCCTTTTGTGTGTTTTGAGGCAGTTTCTTCTGTCATTGTTGGCTTCTGGCTCGTCTAATATGTCACCGTTTAGTTGAAGGTTGGCTTTCCCTTGAAACTATTCGTAGCTGTGAATGGGATGCTGGCTACTTCTTGAGGTTTTGCTGTTGTTTTAGTCTTGGCTTTATTTTGCGTCTCTTTGCTTCCTCCTCTATGTATTGTATCAATTAGCTTTTCAATGCTCTCTACCCAGTCATCATCCTTTGGTTTTTTTGTGTTCTTTTCCGCGACTTTGGTTGTTTTAGCTTGGGTTGACTCTTTCTCAAATTTTAGTAGTTTTCTCTCATCCTGAATTGCCCGTAGTATCTCTTCATTCTTCTTTACTGTCAGCGCCATGTGCTCCACCTCTTGTCTTATGTTTCTCTGGGTCTCTTTAATTTCGGCAAGCATCTTTTCAATGTCGCTGGTAGGTGCCGGTCTTTGTAGCAGCTTGACTTGTTTCTTCAACTCGTCAATCTCCCTCTGCAGCCGTTCTCTTTCAGTTTGCGAGATGCCCGTGGCTGTCTCGCACCTCCGCATTGCGTCTTTAAATGGAGTCTTGGTGACAGTGGCGATTCTCAACACATCCTTGTGTCTTTGGAGGTATGGACAACCCAGGTATCGAGCTCCGTGATGTCCCCTGCAGTTGGCGCACTTACGTTTCCTGTTAGGCGCCCTGAAGTCCACGTCCAGCTTGGCTAACGGACACTCACTGAAAGCGTGATGCTCGGCGCAGTAGTGGCAGATGTCAGTTTTGCTGCGGCATAGTGCTCTGCTGTGTCCGGCCCTCTGGCATCTGGAGCATTGGGTGATCTTGGGTATAAATCCCTCGGGCTGTTGTAGTCTTTGTTTTATCGACACCTGTTGTGGGATCTCACAACCCTTAGACGTCACACCGCCAGCGTTGTAGGGATCCCTGAGTAGGTGTTGATCCGCTGTGCCTTCAGGATTCTGATGTGGCAGTTTTCTTTCTGCAGCTGTTTTAGAATTTCGTCATCTGATAGCTCCACTTGGACACGTTTTACCACCCATTTGGCTGTCTTGGAGTCGGTGTTGCCGGCTCTGGTGTCTTTCTCCTCCTCCTTCTCAGCTGTTTTGGCTCTTGTCTGTGGTGGGCTGATCTCGGTCTGAATCGTGGTAGCTTCAGTTGAGTTGACTGTAGTTACGTGGTCTTTACTGCAGCTTACAGGTAGTTTCACATTGGTCTTCTGTCCAGTCTTGGTGGCTCCCACGCTACACATCTTGCTTGGCTGTGCTTTTTTATAGTTTTTGCGTGCCATTCTCCCCCATATCAGGTAGCTTGAAATTATAAGGTGTGTTGGCTTGATAGCGCTGAGAAGTGCTGTCAAGCGAATTGCCCATACACTTTTATTGCCCATACAATTTCATCTCATGAAGGTTCAGGTTCTGTTGTCATTGATTCATGTATCTCATTCACATCCTCAGTTATTCATATCATACATTAAAGTTCAGATTAGTGCTAGCAAAAACTGCATTTTATAAAATGAAGATCATCTTATGTATTAAATACTTGTCACTGAAAGTTATAGAAAGAATTCTTGCATGTTTCATAAAACCAGTTTTAATACATAGCTGTGAATCCCGGGCAATAATAAGCACCAAAAAAAATCCGAATAGAATTTAGAAACATGGCTATATAGAAGAATGCTGAAAATTCCTTAGACAACCAAACTGAGTAATTTAAACGTTTCGAAAGTAGTCAAGACACAAAGACAACTAGTCACAAACATCAGAAGAGGCAGTCATCATCTTTGGCTCTGCAGAAAAAAAACCTATGGGATAGAACCCAGTGCAATGAAATTGATCCTCTTGACTTTAACCCCTGTTTCTTTTGCTGAAGTTACAGAGTTTGTGCTTTGTGCAGCGCTTTTGGCGGGTCGCCCTGTGGAAAGAGACTTGTGGGATAAAACCCGGGTAATTGAATTCCATCGACGATGAACTGTGTTTTTCGTGGAGGACTTTAGTGTTGGCACTCTGGTGGTGGCATTATGTACAGTGTACCTGTGCAGGCTGTTGGCATGCCGAGACTCCTGTCTATTCCATTGTTCACATGGGGCAGTGAGGAGCATTTTGTATATTCATTGGCACAGAAATTGAGCATAATGGGGATGACCCTTTGCCATGAAGTTGGAACCACGACTAACTAACTAACTGTTTTTCTTAACAGATTCAGCACCAAACAGAAAGTAGTTTTAGAACACACAAAAATGGCAGGAAAATTGGAAGTAGTGGTGTGGCACAGTTATGACTTAAAAGCTATTTATATGGCAGCAGGCTTGTTTTATAAAATATCATATTAAAGAGTGGCTGCAAAGGGAAGATGGGTAATGATATTTTAACTATAGTTTAAAAAATCATTCAAATAATGTTAAGTTATCAAATATGTATTGACAAAAAAAAGGTACATAATTCACAATTTTCACTTAACAAGGCAAATTTCTCTCATTTTGAGAAGATAATCCAATTAAATTCAGTTAATAAATATAAATACAACACATATCTTCATAAACATCACAAGAACTGACACTCAGTACTATCAGTATCAGAATATAATTATAACATCATACTGTGAAGCATATCATTTTCACACAAAAGGGAAAAAGTCAGGAAAACACTGGGCTGTTTTGTACTTATTAGAATGAGAACCAATACACTATTTTCTATTTAGTTATACATATTTAAATACTGCTCAGCTTATCTGTGATAGGCAAAATAAACTTAGAGGCAGAAATGTGGCCCATTAGAGGAAACATAGTTTAACACATATCATCATATGATGTTGAACTTTCACTGTCAGTTTTATTTTCTCTATCTTCTTCTTCTTCTTCTTCAACATTCCGAGCCATTAAGATTCTTTACTGCAGATACAAGCCGTCTCCATTCGTCTCTCTGGCTGACCTTCTCTTGCCTGTCGCTGACTCCAAGTGTTTGTAGGTCTGTATGTATATTATTTCTCCACCATATTCTTGGTCAACCTCTGGGTCTACAGTCGTTTATTTCCAGAGTGTAAGCGAGTTTTGTTTCCCTATTATCTTTCATTCTTTCTATATGCCCCGGCCATTGCAGTCTATTAGCCTTCATGATACCAGTGATTAGCCGGGACTTAAACAAATCATAAATGTCTTTGTTGCTTCTTCTTTTCCACTCTCCACTTTGTGTATCCCTAATGGGCCCAAAGATGTGTCTTAAGACTTTGTTCTCAAAGGTTTGTAACAAGGCTTCGTCTCCTTTAAATGTACTCCTGGTTTCGGAGCCATACAGCACAACTGGTCTAATCAGTGTTTTGAAAATTGTGATTTTGGTGTTACGAGATAGCGCATTTGATTTTAGCGGATGTTGTAGTGTATAGTATATCTTATTTCCAGAGTTGATTCTAGTTTGTATTTCTTCCCTTATTATGTTGGAGCAGTTGAAGATTGTACCCAGGTATTTGTATATTTCTGTTCTTTTAATGGTCATATTATCTATTTGTATGTGGCCAGAGTTTTCTTTCTCTATCACCACCTGCTAAATAATTTAACTGAATAACTACATTACTTCTCACACTATCAATATCAGAATTTTTCAAAATACTCTTTAAATCAGAATCACTGTCATCAAAACTTGTGTCAAACAACAATCTGCATGATTAAACAATGCTACGCATGTCGTAAGAGCCAGCTCAGGGGGATTCCGCATGTGTGTTCCTGTGACCCTGAAAGGAAGCAAACAATAGTATCACACTGTTACCTACCATGCAGGTCGTAAGAAGCCATGAAGGAGGGTTTCATGTGGGGCCGGCTTCCTCACCCCTTACAAAAACTATAGCTGCAAAACAAATCATAAACAAGTCCAAAGATAAAGAAAACAGAATAACCAAGCCAACCAGGGGGAAGGAGGAACTTCTAGAAGAGATATGGCGTGATGCAGAGACAATCACAAGGAGTTCTGGGTGGTAAACTATTTTTCTTTTCACCCAGGAACATCTAAACACACATGGGAGAAGAAGTTTAAAGGCGGTTTAAAGACGAGAAGATCAACACTTCAGGGCACCGGTTTTATTCCATATTCCTCGGTCTCTTTTCACACCACAGCCTGCCAAAAGTGTCTCTCACAGCATGCATTCCAGAAGAGAAGAATAAACAGAAATGAATAATATGGGGAGGACCTGTGGGTTAGCTAAGGACTGGAAGGCTTTGAGTGAGTGGGTTGAGGCCTATACCCCAATGGGGAATAAGGGACAACAGAAGAAAAAACAGAGTTAATTTCCACTTACTGACAAATATTAGCCATTCACAATTCATTTGGTCCTCATAACGTCCATCACCATCTGCATCCAGAGATGTAATTATTCCGCTAGACTGCCGCAGCACTCCACCACATCCAGCAGCAGGGCCTAAACAATTTTAAATACAACAGAATACAAAGCTATAAAGTATTACTATTACAAACTTTCAACATAATTATAAAATTGCCCATGTGAGAATAATAAAATGTCTGCTCCTGTCTCCATTGGGAGCAATTTCTGCCTGTCTGAGTAGTGGGTGTCTAACTCAGCAATTCTCAGAGAATAGTATAACTAGAAAACTCAGAGCCTGGAACCCAAAAAGCAAATGAAATAGAGCTAGACCTAAAAACTCATGGAGAAGAGAAATAGAATCAGTGTGACGAAACGCTAGGGCAATATCAGAATTTATTTCTCATCCCACAAGAAAGGAATAAACAATCAAGAGGAATGAGAAGATTGGAAAATAAAACACCACCCTGCTTGGCATTTACAATTTTATGAAGCAAAATTGTGCCCAGAGGAACCACCCATGCACAAAAGTAATCAGTCTGCTTTCTGAAAAGGTTGTAAAATCTCATTCGTGACCAGTCTAGGTGAAGAGGTTTTAGAGGTGCGAAATTCCTACTTCACAAAATGCTGAAATACACCAGTTAACATGTTGCGGAAGTCCAGACTGAGGAGAGACTTTCAACCAGACAAATGTGTGAACTTATAGACGATGGTTGGAGCCTGACACCTATTTTCCAAACACAGATAAATAGTTAAAATGTTGACAAACAGGGAAGGTGAGTGTAGACAGCAGATTGGAATGTATTGCACAACATCGATTGCATCTCCGAGCAGTGGCCAAAGCATGTATCAGATGCATTGTGTGGCCGGTAAAAAGAAGACTTACAGGTGAAACTAGTCCATAGTGAAAGTAGAGGAGGAGTTAAAGAATACTGGACACGAGACGTCCAGGTAATCATCCAAAGTGAAAAGGGGAGGAGTTTAGAAGAAAATCACGTTAGGGATGAAAACAGTATTAAACCCATGGGCATTGCCAACAAAAATTCGGATACAAGCACATTATAGCTTACCCGGGAAGCTTTCTGGTGAGACATTACAGTCTCATTTCGCCCAACATCAGTAAAGAGTCTAAAAGCAGAATTCCTACCTGTAAACTCAGGCAATACTCCCTGGCCTAGAGGTTAGTGACTTTCTCCGTAATCCCATGTAAACTCGTAAATAACGTGACATGTGCGAGAACTGGTAGCGGTTCTCTCCACGTCTGTAACTTACAGGGTATGTGAGCCGGCTGCTCAGAAAGCAATGGCAAACTACTGCGCGTAATCTTGCCAAGAAATCAACAATCAGCTGAAAGATGCTGATGTTGACAGCACAAACAAAAATACCAATAGATTGTTTATCAATTGTCTTCTGTTGTGAAGGTCTGCTTTAGTTTTCTGTTGTTTCTGTGTACTCTTCCAAACTTCAGCTTCTGGATTTTCTTTGTTGCTTTTTGTTCCAGCTCTAGCCTTTATGGTATAACTATGAAAACTGTTTTCTCATTGTTGTATGTGATAATTTGGAGAAATCCAACATGTTTTTTCTGACTTATATATGTTTATGTGAATATATGTTACGTGAATATATGTTATGAGATGTGAAGACAGATGGATACTACCCATTCTTATTTGTTTCATGACAGCTTTCATAGGAGCAATCCACTCACATAATGGAGCGGCTGATCCTCGTGCAAGAACCCATTGGAAATCTTGCAAGCTGAATGTGCAATGTGCCTCACAGTGGAGCATGAACTCAGGTTTTTCGTCTGTTGTGCCAATAAGTTATGCACATTTTATTTTCTACATGGTGTATATACCATTTGATCATACATCATTCTCTTAATGCTTACCACCAGCATATCAAAACATCAACTAGAATCATCATCATCATCATATTAACATTACAACACATTTGATTTATTCATATCATACATTCTGTTGAATGATTATGAAAAGTTAATACATACAGTGGGAGTTTGCTAAAACTCATAGTTCTTCCATATTTCTAACTGTATGTAAATATTTGTGTAAACCCTTTTAAATTACAGTTTGCGGGGGAAATATATATTTCCAGGAGAGGATAAGTCGGGAGGTAATTTGCGCTATGCAGTTAAAACATTTAGTTGCATGTCCTTCACAGGATATAGCAGTCAACCCCAGCATTTTGGCTGCTCGTGATTCCTGGGCAAGTTTAACGTTGAGTATTTTGCAACTGTTTTCTGAACGACCGGCACCTATACCTTTTTAGAAAAAACCAGCATCGCTGTGTTTCAAACCCGGGTATATGGGATTACGAATCGCGCCCATAACCCCTTCACCATGGGGGCCACAGTGCTTATGCAAAAATCTTATTCTGCATATCTAAATTCCTCTTTCTCACTCCTGGGGGTACCAAGATCAGCTGCATCTAACCTTTCAACATGCCATTTCTTGGCTGTTTTCTTGAGTATCCAGGGACTGTTTCTTCAATCAGCAAACAAGAGACTTTTGTCCCAAGTTTTCTCCTTTGGATCTGGAGTGTAAGAGATCTGAACCTGCACCCATAACAGAACACCAGTGTGAGAAAATTGACTTCTAACAATCATAAATAAACAATATGGGAAGGACATAGACAGAGCTGCATGGTATAGCTAAAGATAGGAGTGCCTGGAGTGAGTTGGTTGAGGGCCTGTGGGATAGAGAACAAAAGTAGAATATATGTAAAATAATAAATAAACATGAACAATATCAAAGTTGGGCGTGAAGTTTCCACAGATCTCTGTCAGGGTTTCTAACTGACTGTGTATCACCATTATGTAAAATAAAAAATAAACAATTACCAAAGTTGGACGTGTAGTATCCGTAGAAGCCAATCGAAGTGTCTGAAGAAGCAGACACAGTAAAGTACAGGTGGTTTCCTGTGCTCGTAAAAGCTTCTGGAATATTCTCCCGGTTTCCGCAATAACGGCCAAACATGGGTGAGTCTGTGTCAGGTCCATCGTAAATTGTCACATGATCATCCTGGCATTGTGGACTGGCCGCAATTTCAAAGTGATAAAATCTGGCAATTGTGAGAAAAATGTATCCTTGATTATACTTCTTATATGAGTTTTATTGTTCTTAAACTTCTACTTCTTCTTTGGCCTTAAGACTGGAGTATAGGCCCACAACCAGGCATGCTAAGCCTTTACAAGCCAATTCATGGCTGGTCAGATGTTGGTCTATGGGGTGAGATAGCCAGTCACAGTCCAACACTCTTTAGTCACCTTGCACATCACACTCAGGAGGCCTACAGCGTTACTATTCTTTACTTCCCTTTGGGGCCCCAGTAACACACAGGTGTTCTCACATAAATATTCTTGCTCAGTTCAACTGGTATAGTCCAAACTCACACTCCTTTAGACCAAGCATCGATAATTCACTTACAAAAGATACAATTCCAGCTCACAATTTTTTCCTTCATATTCAGCGTGCCCTGGGGGTTTCAAGCGCTCATGTATAAACTTTCTATGATGACCGCGGTATGGGATTAGTTCCCCATGCAGGGCAATTGGACTTAAATGTTGACTTCTCATCCTTGACGTTGGGATGTTAATTACAAGTACCTCAGAAGTCAGAGTGGGTTTGCCTGATGGTGGGGATTACTGATAACAGGGAAAGCTAACTCACATACAGAAATAAATCCAGTGCACTTCCTAGTAGTAGCAGCACATGTGTGAACTATGTTGGAGTTCAAAATGATCAATAAAAAACAAGAAAACACAAAAATATTTGATAAGTGTATATAAAAGTTGCATATCCTTTACAGGACGTAGCAGTCAACTCCAGCATTTTTGGGCTGTTTGTGATTCCTGGGTAAGATTTCATTCAGTAGTTTGCCATTGCTTTCTGAACGACCAGCACTCATACCATTGTAGGGAAACCAACACAAGGCAGTCTGCTTCCAAATCACTCACAGCTGTGTTTCAAAGGCAGTATGCGGTGTTCGTAACATCTCTGCCAGAGAGCCGGCATATATAAGGCACTCTTTACAATCACATTATAAGAAGAGAAAAGCTGCAACGTATTGTAACAACTGACAAGATTTAAGCACACAGAAAACGATACAGACTAACAGATTATTTTTAATAATGAAGACACAAACAAATAGGTTGCACAGTTTAATGCCTGGCATATTTAACTGCATCTTGGCATACTGCACAAGTCACTAACATAAAACACAGAAAACCAAGGAGTCCTTCAAGCTGACATATACAACACACTTGTTCCCAAGGTAATTTACCACGTCAATTTCAAACTGCCTATGATGCAGTGCAATATGCCAGGCAATAAACTGTGCAACCTAATGTTTATGATTTCATTATTCAAATTCACTATCGGAAAACATTCATTTGAAGAGATTATTGTCGGCATTTTATTTTGTCATGGACAAATATCAGCATGAGAATGGATAAATTATTAATGTGATGCCACCAAATGTGCCTGGCAATAAACTGTGCAACCTACTGTTTGTGGCTTCATTATTCAAATGAGAAGAGGGGGGGGGGCATCCACGTGAGCGAACAGTAAAACAGGGACCATTTATAGACAATACTATGTGACACCATTGAAATGGATGTGGAAATAAAAGGGTTGGAGAAAGATTGGATGTTTTTTCTTTAATAGAGGACATGGGCAACATCAAACATTACATGTGCACAAATGGGGAAAAACATGGCTACGAGTGGACAATAGGAGAAGCATTAGAAACATTGAAGTGGTCACAAAGAGGCATCATAGCCAAATATCACTTGTGACAAAAGCATAGAGTAAAACAAGGAACGGCTAGAAATGATCAAGCGTTTTTTTCGAGTTTGTGGCAGATAGTACCAGGGAATTCTTATGAGGTGGCCAAACCATTTACTCTGGTATTTACAAACTCATTTACATATGCCTGGTTTCAGACCTAGTCATCATCTAATTTTCTTTCATAATTCTTCTGATGGTTACTCACACAGCTCGTCTAGGGCATCTCCATCTCCGTTCTTATGATTTTGTGCTCATTTACATTAAACCAGGGCTTTTGTTTTGGCAGTAAGCTTTCTGTTCTCCCAAACTCTCTTTGTTAACCTGTTCATTGTTGTTGATGCCTTACCAATCCTGATGTTGATTTCCTGATCTAGGGATAATTTGCTATTTACCTCTGATCCTAGAAATAAGAAATGGTCAACTATCTCAAGCTCTGCGTTGCCAATAAATATTGATGGCAACCCATTTGCACCTTATGTCATAATGTGTATCTTCTCACTGCTAATTGTTAAACCAAATTAAGAACAGGCATGGAGAATGCAGATAGTAGGCGCTGTAATTCTTCCTCAGAGTGGGTCATACTTGCAGCATTGTCTGCAAAAAGCAACTCTCTAATCAGTGCCCTCATAATTTTGGCCTTGGTTTTCAATCTCTGAGCACTGTAGAGGCCACAATCTCCCCATACCTATTCAACATATATGCAGACAATATAATCAGCACCATTAAAACATAATGAGACCAGGGACAATTTTGATTCATTCATAAATAGTGGAAATCCAATTCCAGAACTTAGATATGCAAATGATACAATTTGTCTCTCAACATTGCTAAACAATAAGAAGAGTTGATCTCATCTGCCAAGAGACATAGCGAAAATCAAAATAATGTGCACAGACAAAACTATATACTAACCACAGAGATCACAACAAACTTTGAATACCTGGCCACCATTACCAAGAACAATGTGGAATGCTCACATAAGTCACATGCAGGTTGGCCACAGCACTGCAGAGGTTAGACAGTATTAACAATCTATAGCACAACATCATAGCTGAATTGAGTTGAGCCAAACACTGGCATCACATCACTTGGGATGTGTGCTCCGTCCTCATGTTCAACAGTCAGCAAAGAGCCCCAGTACTACTGGTACCAGCTGCAGTCCGATTATGTATCCATCTGGCCTTAGCTTGGAGTTCTGACTGTCGGCCAGATCCTCTGGGCACTCCCTGCAGCACCATTCTCTCTATCTGTGATGATCTATCTGTTCTTCTAGACCAGGGGTCACCAAACTTTTTTAACGGTGGGCCAGACAAAATGACGAGCGCGGGCCGGATACTCATTCTG
Organism: Cepaea hortensis; assembly: GCA_963921405.1. Lineage (NCBI taxonomy): Eukaryota > Metazoa > Mollusca > Gastropoda > Stylommatophora > Helicidae > Cepaea > Cepaea hortensis. Next base: position 63,742,968 of record OY992897.1, on the reverse strand, counting down.
TACAATATTTGCGCTGGTCTCCATGGCGAAGGTCTTACGGACGCAGTTCGTAATCCCGTATACCCGCGTTCGAAACACAACTGTGCGCGATTTGACAGCAGACATCGTTGCGCTGGTTTTTTTACGCCATGGTATGGGTGCCGGTCGTTCATAAAGCAATGGTAAACTACTGAACGTAAACTTGCCAAGACATCAACAACAGCAGAAAATGCTGGTATTAATTGCAAACGTCCTGTAAAGGATATACGACTAACTTCAACAATACTTGCAAGCCAGAACGAAAGCTCTAGGGAAAAAACGAAAAACTAAGTTAATCATGGGTGAATGGCGTGTAAAACACAAAAAACAAAGACAACCAACAAAATGACCGAAATGACAATTTTGACAGCCAGGTAGGATCTGACAGCTGTGGATCAGTTCTATTTTTTCAGTGAGGAAAACATCTATCTTGTTTCAAAGCTTGTAAAAATGAAACAGGACTTTACCGCAGTTGAACCACCTCTCTGATGTGTGTTAAGGCAAGTTACAGAAATCAGAGTCAATTTCTTCAAGAAAAGTCTGGAATTGACGGTAATTGAGTGCATGCCATCGAATGAAGTTCACAGCAGAAACGGTTGGTTTCCATCCATCCATCTTGTGCTATGCCGGTAAGCGTGGGCGGTCATGTTTTGCCATCTCACTCGATCACCAGAGTTGTGGATCAGCTCCGTGTTTCTGTCTCGACCATGCAAAGAGGCCAAACCATCCAGATATTAGCTTCTAGGTCTTCCTCTTGGTCTGTTCCCTTCGATCTTACCAGTTGTCACCAAGTTCTCCAATTCATTTCTTCTCATAACATGCCTAAAACATTTTGACTGTCTGCGTCTAATGTCTCTAATCAGTTTACGATCTTCGTTTGTTTCTTGAAGGACCTGTTCATTGGTCTTTCTGGCTGTCCATGGTATTCTTTGCATTTTCCTCAGAAACCACATTTCTACAGCCATTAGATGTTTTTCAGCTTGACTGCTCATTGTCCATGCTTCACATCCATATAAAAGTACAGGTTCTATGTAGCACCTCAACACTCTTTTTCTCGTTTCAGTTGACATCTTTTTATTGGTCAGTATGTTTTTCATCTTGCTAAAGGCAAGACAATGAGGAGACAATGACTACGGTCACTGACCAGTATGGTCACTGCTAGGAAGGAAAGAAATGGCAAACTACCTTCTTTATAGATGCCAAGAAAATCATGTTGTGTGGATTGGTTTCAGTACACAAGAAATATCTAGGTCTTTCTCACAGATTGCTTGCTGATGTATGATGCAGTGTATGAACAGAGCGCCCCGAATTTACAAATCTTGCAACTGAGTCCTGATCTGCTCCATCAGACCCTTCCTCAATCCAGACATCTTTTTTCTTCCATCAAGTATCACACGTAAAAGCTGATTCCACTGAAGGTTATTGTCTTGCACAACTGTTTGCTCTTTCATGAAAATGTCTTTTCCAGTTATTGTTCCATGCATGCTGCAAACGGATGCCAACTCTTCCATTATCTGAAAGTCCAAATTGACACCACGAATGAACACGAGAAGTTGTGACATTCTCGAGAGATCAGTAGACTCATTGAGCGCCAGAGAATGCCACAACAAGTTCCTAGTTGTCTCACGTATCTGTAGCCCTACGTTCTCTCCAAGTTCTTCTGTTCTTCGCACAACTGAACTTGCAAAAAGGCTGATAGTTCCAAACAAATAGACTTTCCCAGGACACAAGTCTTTTGCTGCTTCCATCATACACTCTTTGATGAAGTTGCCATCAGTAAAAGGTTTTCCTCTTCTGCCATCCTATTCACTATTTTGTAACTTGTTCGAGTGACAGATTCATTTTCAGCAAACTTTCTCGTGAAGAGATTTCTTTGTATTTCTAAACCACGTTTGGTGGACTCATATTTCTCAGAGCGTAACTTTCCAGAAAACTTTGAATATGTTGATAGATGTTTTGTTTTGTCGTGACGCCGAAGATTGTGCTCTTTCAAAACGGCAACACTTTTGCAGCATATTTCGCAAGTTGTTTTCTGGTCCTTTCTTTCCACAAAGTGCTTTACTCCCCATTCTACCTCAGGTCCTGTATGACATCACACTGATGTTGGACTTTACCGCAGTATGTCTTCATCTGACATACAGGACTTCATGCTGGAGTTCACAGCCAGCGAACACAAGCAAGCAAACAAACTCCCCATTCTTAATTGAAGACGTGACATAATTAAAATCATATTGAAAAACAAGAAAAGCAGAGGATTACGGGTCATTTGTGAAGCTAGGACTCACCAAAGATACATATAAAGTTGATAGCTACCTTTGGAAATAGAATATATCTTATAATAAAGTTTGCAAAATAAATAAATAGGGCCAGCCTAAATAAACAGCCTAGAGCAGAGCTTTTCAACCGGGGTTCCGCGAGTGGCAGCCAGAGGTTCCGCCAAAACTGACCGAAATCGCCTAAATGCAACATTTCTGCCCATCTGGTTTATTACATAAAGTAGGACAGACACTTGGATCATCGCACAGAGTTCCCTGAGCAACGTAAACATTTGCGTAAGGATCTGCTCCAGCAGAAAGATTGAAAAGCACTGGCCTAGAGACCAGCTCGATTAACACCTTGACCGGGGAATTCTTCCGAGCTGGGGATAATATTTTCGTAATAACACGAGGCTTCTTTGGTATTTTTATGCTATGTTTGCTACTTTATTGCCTCTATTCACACTTGTAGTTTACTTACCTATCACTGTCCAAAAAAAAAGAAATCCTTGTTACATACCTATAAAATGGATTACTGGCAAAAAGAAGTAAATATGTCTGGAGCATTGGACCTGTTTTGACAGCCGGGCGCATCTGGTGAGGGAAAGATGCGCGTGTGTTGCCATTCAGAGCGTAGGCGGCACTACAACTAGCCGGGAGGGGGGTGGACAGACTTCGGGTGGTCGCGAAATAAGCAAACATTACAATAAACAAGAAACTCTAGATACAATAATTTATAATTGAAATAGTAAATTTAAGACACATAGCAGCTAGGAGGTCTCTGCACGATGAAGATCTCCTATTATTCTAAACATAATAATTACATTTAAATTGTGTCACAACGTCTCGTGTTTCATAAGTTATATCAAGCAAGTTCAAGTACCGTCGGTGGGCCGGATGAAATGACGTCGCGGGCCGGATCCGGCCCGCGGGCCGTAGTTTGGTGACCCCTGTTCTAGACTATACACACAGTTCTAAAGGGCACCGGCCGTGTCTGCCTTATCATGCACCAATACCCCAGTGTCTGCCTTATCATGCACAGACACAGCCAATAGCATAACACCAGGAAACAAAGAAATATTTTTGAGAACGTACGTCTTTTCTGTGGCAACATGTGAATTGAGTCATAGACCATTTCACATTTACTAAAGAAGAAAAATGGGGCTTTTGAGCTAAACTGTTACAGAAATGTTCTTAGAATATTGTTGATCAGGAAGAAGAAAAAATAACAAATTCTACAAGATCTCAACATTGAAGAAACCATGTTTACAAATGACACCATGTCTGGAACATAGAAATAGTCTGACCATACTAAACGTCACAGTGGCTGGGACAGAACTGATAGAAGGCATGGTTTCTAGAAGAGGTGGCAGGGGTTGGCCTGTACACAGATGGACACGATATTGTAGATAACACGGGCACACAGCAGGAGAAATGTCCAGAGACTGAGAAACCTGGAGGGCCGTGATTACAGCATTATTCTAAAAAGGACCTGTTACACATTGAAGGTGATGAGATTTTGGCCCATGCACTCCTTCACCATTTCTTCAGAACGTCATTCTCCCCCTCCCCCCTCCTCTTTCGTATTTCCAGCCTATAAATCCCCCCCCCCCCCCCTTTACACAGCATACGTAAAAATGGAAGCTAAATTTAATAACACATACTAGAACAAGTCTAGACGTCTACATAAAACGTGATTTGTGGGCCTACTTACAGTATAAAATGAATTTCAGAAGGGCGAGAAGTACACAACTGTAAAGTATGGAGGGAAAAACGATATCAAGTAATCGGTTCTTGTATTAACACAGTCTTTTTTTTTTTTAATGTTGCATATACCTTATAGGACGTTGCAGTCAACACCAGCATTTTTAAGCTGCTGTTGATGTACTATAGTGTGTTTTTTTTTGGTTGCCTCAATATAAAATTCAATATCTCAGTAACGAACTGAGATAAAATGATGAGATTTAGTATATAACGTTATCATTATGTCCACCCAACAAAAGAATTTTTGTTCTGGAGATTTTACAGCAGATTTCAAAGTTAGTTTATATAGTATATTAATTATGACTTAAAGATTACGTCCATGATTTTAAGTTTTACAGCTTCAACAAGACTCGACCCCCATTATTCAAAATTTTCACGTGACTTTCGTTTTGAAACAAACAGCGCGAAGATTCAGAGGTGTCTCCAAATGTGGGTTCTTTCATGAAACGTGATTATATAAATACACTAGCTGACAAGGCCCAGTTTCTGGCGGGAATCAATCAATCAATCAATCAATCAATCAATCAATCAATCAATCAATCTATCTATCTATCTATCTGTCTGAATGCCTGCCGGTCGGCTGACTCATCCACCAACCGACCGACATCTATCTGTCTGTCTGTCTGTCTGTCTGTCTGTCTGTCTGTCTGTCTGTCTGTCTGTCTGTCTGTCTGTCTATCTATCTATCTATCTATCTATCTATCTAATCTATCTATCTGTCTGCCTGTCTGCCTGCCTTCCGGCCCACCCACCCACCCACCGACCGACCGACGTACCGATATCTATCTATCTATCTATCTATCTATCTATCTATCTATCTATCTATCTATCTATCTATCTATCTAATCTATCTGTCTGTCTGCCTGCCTGCCGGCCCACCTACCCACCGACCGACCGACCGACAGATATCTATCTATCTATCTATCTAATCTATCTATCTGTCTGTCTGTTTGTCTGTCTGCCTGCCTGCCTGCCTGTCGGCCCACCCACCCACCCACCGACCGACGTACCGATATCTATCTATCTATCTATCTATCTATCTATCTAATCTATCTGTCTGTCTGTCTGCCTGCCTGCCTGCCGGCCGGCCCACCCACCGACCGACCGACAGATATCTATCTATCTATCTATCTATCTATCTATCTATCTATCTATCTATCTAATCTATCTATCTGTCTGTCTGTCTGCCTGCCTGCCTGCCCACCCACCCACTGACCGACCGACCGACCGACATACCAATATCTATCTATCTATCTATCTATCTATCTGTCTGTCGGTCGGTCGGTTGGTCGGCCGGCCGGCCGGCCCGCCCACCCACCGACCTACTGACCGACCGACGTACCGATATCTATCTATCTAATCTATCTATCTATCTATCTATCTATCTATCTAATCTATCTGTCTGTCTGCCTGCCTGCCTGCCGACCCACCCACCCACCGACCGACCCACCCACCCACCCACTCAGCCAGCCATCCATCCACCTATCTTTCTGCCTACCTACCTACCTACCTTTCTGTCTGTCTGTCCGGGCCGCGTCATTCATTTTATTCGGAGACTCCCGAGGGTCATCGCTGGAGCTACGGAGTTCGTACTTTGTGCGACGCTTTCCGCACTGCGGAAAGAAACTGAGCCATATGGGATAAAAACCCGGTGCAATGCAGCCGATTCTGTCGATTGTAAGCTACTTCTTTGATTGCACCCACTCCCATACGAATCCAGATACGCCTTTGTTTGTCATCTGAATTTGCAGGTCCTCATTACCGTAAACATAACTTTTTTAGCAAGAAATCACTAGTTGTTAAGCAAAACATCAAAGGAATGATGCCGCTTTTAATGATTTAAGTTGTTTTTGGACCTATCAAAGACATATTCCTTGGGTGGGGGTAAATATAAGACGGCTGGAAAAATTTCATAACGATGCAACAGACAGTTTTCAAAATAATTGATCTTGAATGACGGCATAAATTTCCGGACAGACTATAGGCAAGATTACGTTCAGTAATTTGCCACTGCTTTATGAGCGACAGACTCACATACCCCCATAGGTAACCAACGTGGCACGATCCAACACAGAAAAAGACAATCTTGAAATAATCTTAATTCCCCCTTGGATACCTCAAAATCACCCCCCCCCCCCTCCCCACCGGTTGAGAACCACTGATATAATCTGTTACATATTGAGGATGAAGATTCTCTCTCTCTCTCACTCACTCACTCTCACGCACGCACACACATATAAACTGTATGAATAAAGACTGTATACATGAGCTTACATATCTTTCTTCTTCTGCCATTTAACCCCCATTGGGATTTAGACCTTCAAACAAACTGTCCTATCTGTTGTTATCTCCTGTTGCTCCCCTCCATTTCTTCCCAAAATTCTTTATCTTCTCCAGGTGTTTTTAGGTCTCAAGCTATTTCCTTTGCATTGTGGGTCCCAGACAAAAGAGTCTCTAGTTATATTGACCTTAGGTTTTCTCAGTGTGTCCTATCTTGAGGGTTCCAGACAAAAGAGTCTCTAGTTATATTGTCCTCAGGTTTTCTCAGTGTGTCCTATCTTGAGGGTTCCAGACAAAAGAGTGTGTAGTTATATTGTCCTCAGGTTTTCTCAGTGTGTCCTATCTTGAGGGTTCCAGACAAAAGAGTCTCTAGTTATATTGTCCTCAGGTTTTCTCAGTGTGTCCTATCTTGAGGGTTCCAGACAAAAGAGTGTGTAGTTATATTGTCCTCAGGTTTTCTCAGTGTGTCCTATCTTGAGGGTTCCAGACAAAAGAGTGTGTAGTTATATTGTCCTCAGGTTTTCTCAGTGTGTCCTATCTTGAGGGTTCCAGACAAAAGAGTCTCTAGTTATATTGTCCTCAGGTTTTCTCAGTGTGGTTTATTAGCAGTTCTGTTAGTTCTCCATGTTTCTAAACTATATAATATCCTGTATAGGACTTACTAATGGCAGTTTGAACAATGCATATATGTACTTAGAATGCTAGCAAGAAAAAAAACAACCTTAACTTAGTCCAATGTGTTTACTTCAGTGTGATATAACAACAAAAAACTATGTGAAAGTAGTCAGATGTGTTAACTTCAGTGTGATATAACAACAACGAACTATGTGAAAGTAGTCAGATGTGTTAACTTCAGTGTGATATAATAACAACAAACTATGCGAAAGTAGTCAGATGTGTTAACTTCAGTGTGATATAACAACAAACTGTGAAAGTAGTCAGATGTGTTAACTTCAGTGTGATATAACAACAACAAACTATGCGAAATTGGTCAGATGTGTTAACTTCAGTGTGATATAACAACAAACTATGTGAAAGTAGTCAGATGTGTTAACTTCAGTGTGATACAACAACATCAAAATGTGTGAAAGTAGTCAGATGTGCTTACCGCAGTGTGATGATCCTGCCTGGAGCGACAGTGATGTTCCATGAGCAGTTCACGCTATTTATGAATCTTCCAATACCATAAGGTGCAAGTATGTGATTTGAATGGTTATTGAACACACCACCACATACTGTGGATAACAAATTGAAGCAAACCACAATAAATTCTTATTTGTTATAACATTGTGATGGAAACTGTCAAATTTTACAGGTAATAACACCGTCATATAAATTGGTAATTGGTAATGTTGCTGATAGCATTGTGATAGAGGCTGACAAATGTTGTTGCTGATAACATTATGATAGAGACTGGCAAATGTTGTGTTGTTGATATCACTGGCATAGAAACTGGCAAATGTTGCTGATAACATTGTGATAGACTGGCAAATGGTGTGCTTGTGATAACACTTTGATAGAAACTAGCAAATGTTGTTGATGATAACATTGTGATAGAGTCTGGCAAATGTTGCAGGTGATGATAACATTGTGACAGACACTGGAAAATATTGCAGGTGATAATAGGGTAAGTTAATAAGTAAGCCACAAATGGCTGTAGAAAAATAACTAAAAATTATAACAGCTTGAAACCAGTTTATTTTTATACATACATTGTCTCTTTATATCTCCCAAACCTGCTGCATAGAACTGCGTGCCCTGTTCTCATTTACCTGCCATCCCACAGAACTATGTGACTTACTTATTGACTCTCCCTCATAACGTTTTCTATCCAGCTAAGCACTGCTTTACGGGACAAACATTTGTCAGCATAAACACCGAAAACCCACCTTGGTGGGAGACATTTCGCGAATGACGCCGAAGTTGAATGTGAAGTGAAAATATGGTTTAGACAACAGAGCACGCAGTTCTATGCAGCTGGTTTGGGAGGACTGATAAAACGATGGGATAAGTGCATCAATGTTGGTGGAGATTATGTTGAGAAATAAAGGGACAGTGTATGTATAAAAATAAACTGGTTTCAAGTTGTTTCAAGTGGCTTCCGTATTGACTTCTCGTAAGTTGTTCGGTTGAGTAGGTTCAAGAAACTCCATAACAGCACCGGAACATTTCCATTCATGGTCCATCCTCATCTTCAACAGCCAGCCAAGATTCCCAATACTAATGGTATCAGTTGTAGTCTGATTATGTGTGCGTCTGACCTGTCCTCGGAGTCCTGAGTGTCGGCCAGTCTGGTCACTCCCTGCCACACCGTCTCTCCAGGTAATGATTAATCTGTTTCCCCCCCCCCCCCCCCCCCCCCACTATACACATGATCCCCAAGGGCCCTGACCACATCTGCCCCATCATGCACCACAACACCACCCAGCGGTGCAGACCCCGCCAGTCTGTCCTCCACCTTGTTTCCCACATCACCAGCATGTACTGGGGAACACATCCAACAGATGCTCTCTATCTTTGATGTTGTAACTGAAGCATGTCACTCTGCACAAAGTATGTCTGCCTTCACCTTTCTCAGCATGCTGTTTAAGTCTGTTACAATCATGACATGTGTCTGCTGTTTGTCCTCCAACCAGCAGAACGCCTCAGTGACTGCCTCTACCTCTATTTTCAGACGAGATGTTGTGGTATCATATGCCAGGCCATCCTGCACTAAACATCATCAATTATCCTTCACTATGAATCCCCAAGCACTTCTTCTCCTTCTTAGTACAGAGACAATTTATGTAGGTGATGACATTGCCTAGTTGTGAATTGTCATGAATTAATTCTTGCACCTCTCCTGGTCCAATGTTGTTATGATCCTGCACAGGTCAGACTTGTCCTTTGGCATTCTAGCCCACTCCTTTGCAATGTTCTCAAGCATGCACACCTCTGATTGTATCTGCCTGAGCCATCCATGATTTTTCTCTGAACAGCCTGTGGCCATAACAACTGTGACCAGGGCGTCATGCAAGAGATGTCCCTTGCTTGCAGCCACTCAGAGATATGTGTCATGACCCTGTCATGACAGAGGTGATGTGGTCACTACCATAAGGTGTATTGGACATGTGGTGTTAGACCCACATTTGTGTAGACTGTCATGACAGAGGTGATGTGGTCACTACCGTAAGGTGTATTGGACATGTGGTGTATTGGACATAAGGTGTACTGGACAAAAGGTGTACTGGACATGTGGTGTTAGACCCACATTTGTGTAGACTGTCATGACAGAGGTGATGTGGTCACTACCATAAGGTGTATTGGACATGTGGTGTATTGGACATAAGGTGTACTGGACAAAAGGTGTACTGGACATGTGGTGTTAGACTCACATTTGTGTAGGCTGTCATGACAGAGGTGATGTGGTCACTACCATTAGGTGTATTGGACATGTGGTGTTAGACCCACATTTGTGTAGACTGTCATGACAGAGGTGATGTGGTCACTACCATAAGGTGTATTGGACATGTGGTGTTAGACCCACATTTGTGTAGACTGTCATGACAGAGGTGATGTGGTCACTACCATAAGGTGTGTTGGACATGTGGTGTTAGACCCACATTTGTGTAGACTGTCATGACAGAGGTGATGTGGTCACTACCATAAGGTGTATTGGACATGTGGTGTTAGACCCACATTTGTGTAGACTGTCATGACAGAGGTGATGTGGTCACTACCATAAGGTGTATTGGACATGTGGTGTTAGACCCACATTTGTGTAGACTGTCATGACAGAGGTGATGTGGTCACTACCATAAGGTGTATTGGACATGTGGTGTTAGACCCACATTTGTGTAGACTGTCATGACAGAGGTGATGTGGTCACTACCATAAGGTGTATTGGACATGTGGTGTTAGACCCACATTTGTGTAGACTGTCATGACAGAGGTGATGTGGTCACTACCATAAGGTGTATTGGACATGTGGTGTTAGACCCACATTTGTGTAGACTGTCATGACAGAGGTGATGTGGTCACTACCATAAGGTGTATTGGACATGTGGTGTTAGACCCACATTTGTGTAGACTGTCATGACAGAGGTGATGTGGTCACTACCATAAGGTGTATTGGACATGTGGTGTTAGACCCACATTTGTGTAGACTGTCATGACAGAGGTGATGTGGTCACTACCATAAGGTGTATTGGACATGTGGTGTTAGACCCACATTTGTGTAGACTGTCATGACAGAGGTGATGTGGTCACTACCATAAGGTGTATTGGACATGTGGTGTTAGACCCACATTTGTGTAGACTGTCATGACAGAGGTGATGTGGTCACTACCATAAGGTGTATTGGACATGTGGTGTTAGACCCACATTTGTGTAGACTGTCATGACAGAGGTGATGTGGTCACTACCATAAGGTGTGTTGGACATGTGGTGTTAGACCCACATTTGTGTAGACTGTCATGACAGAGGTGATGTGGTCACTACCATAAGGTGTATTGGACATGTGGTGTTAGACCCACATTTGTGTAGACTGTCATGACAGAGGTGATGTGGTCACTACCATAAGGTGTATTGGACATGTGGTGTTAGACCCACATTTGTGTAGACTGTCATGACAGAGGTGATGTGGTCACTACCATAAGGTGTATTGGACATGTGGTGTTAGACCCACATTTGTGTAGACTGTCATGACAGAGGTGATGTGGTCACTACCATAAGGTGTATTGGACATGTGGTGTTAGACCCACATTTGTGTAGACTGTCATGACAGAGGTGATGTGGTCACTACCATAAGGTGTATTGGACATGTGGTGTTAGACCCACATTTGTGTAGACTGTCATGACAGAGGTGATGTGGTCACTACCATAAGGTGTATTGGACATGTGGTGTTAGACCCACATTTGTGTAGACTGTCATGACAGAGGTGATGTGGTCACTACCATAAGGTGTATTGGACATGTGGTGTTAGACCCACATTTGTGTAGACTGTCATGACAGAGGTGATGTGGTCACTACCATAAGGTGTATTGGACATGTGGTGTTAGACCCACATTTGTGTAGGCTGTCATGACAGAGGTGATGTGGTCACTACACGCTGGCTGCCTTGACTTCCCAAGACACTTCCTGCAACCATTTTAGTCTGTGTTGAACTGGAAGACCAGGTACATTTTAAAATCTGCCTCCATGTGAATTGAAACCATCAGGCTGTCGTCTAGCCACTACTCCCCTATAGTTCCCTGGTAAGGAAGCATATAAGACTGAATCATATTGGCCGAAACGAACAAGGATATAAAGCTTCTTGAAATAATTACCTAATTGTAAGTTAAACAATCTTACCATATGAATAATAGTAAGCTTGAAATCCTTTATACTGCTCCGAGCCATCTGTCCTGAACTGAATAGTCATTTGGCTTACAGCAAAGAGGTAGTCTGGTCTGTTGTTGCCGCAGAATGTCCCCAGATGTGTCAAATTTCTGTTTTCCTCAGAAACTGTGACACCTGTAGAAGCATTTCCTTGCCACACCCGTAAGTAGTCATTCTGGCAACCATGTCCATCTGTTTTGTGTTATTGATTTTATTAATTTTTCACATAGTAATTGTAAAAAAAATGTTTTCTGTTCACAACCAACTCTCTTGCTACTCTCATTTTTATAAATGTTGCTACAATAGCTACCATTCCCAATTCTATAATGCTACTACAAATACAACTGCTGCTACTCATACTTTTAGTGTCTTTCATAATCCATGTTATTTATATTTGATCACAAGCTGCAGATATTAACGCTTCTAGCTCCAACCAATGTGTTATGTGTATTCGGCTCTTTCTCATGAATCCCGTTTATCGCCAAATGTGTTTCATTGATTTATTACATTTGGTCAACATATACAAAGAAAACTGCCTTCCCCAGTAACCACCTCAACTATGTAGATAGTTAGTTATAGTATGTCCCGAAAAGAATGCCTTCATTCACGATCAATTATTTTGAAAACTGTCTGTTGCATCGTTATGACATTTTTCCAGCCGTCTTATATTTACCCCCACCCAAGGAATATGTCTTTGATAGGTTCAAAAACAACTTAAATCACCGAAAGCAGCGACATTTCTTTGATGTTTTGCTGAAAAACTAGTGATTTCTCGCTAACAAATTTATGTTTACAGTAATGAAAGCCCCGCCAATTCAGATGACACACAAGGTGTATCCAGATTCGTAGGGGAGTGGGTGCAATGAAAGAAGTAACTTAAAATCGACAGGGTCGGCTGCATTGCACCGGATTTTTATCTCATATGGCACAGTTTCTTTCCGCAGCGTGGAAAGCGTCGCACAAAGCGCAAACTCCGTACCTCCAGCGACGACCCTTGGGAGTCTCTGAAAAAATGCACTCGTAATATGAAGGACGCAGCCCGGAATCAAACATACAACCGTCGCAGCCCGAGTCAGACAGCTTGACCACTTCACCACGGAGAATCCCGAGAGGGGTGCAATGTGTAATATTAGTAAAGATAGAGAATTTACAGAGGCATGGGGTAAATAATTTGTAAATTGACAGGAAAGTAGAAGGAATATATTTCTTACCTTATTTTTCATTTCCTTCTTGTTTCTTCAGCTGCTAGTTAATACTGTGTACACAAGTATTCGTGTTACTTTTTTATATTGAGTTCATGAAAGCTTCCAAATAGCTGTGCGTTAATGTGCGTATGGAGTGACCAGAAATGATACCGCAATTTAGTCCATCATAATTCCATTTTTAAGGATCTGTTCAGTTGTCTGTGTAGTTTGTTCACACGTACACATGGGTGACAGACCCGCTTTGAGTCTTCGTGAAAGATTGTCTACTCTGCTGTTTACCGTTCAGAGATGGAACATGATTACCTGTTTTGCACTATGAAAATAGTTGTCAGTGTCTCTGTAGTGGGCTTTCTTCTTAACGACCAAGATGTTGGTCCTCTTTTCATTGAAGTTTATAGATTGATTCGTATGCACGTGTGTTGTCCCCTAATTTGACAACGTGTTTGCTCTCACATTTCTTGTTATGCCACAATATGTCAGTTTCCACCGCAATATTACTCTTCTGTTGGTATTCAATGCGTTTAGTGTGTGTGATTTTTTTTTTTTTTTTTTTCAATGCAGTTGTTTGTCACCGCTGAGGGCTTGCGGAATTAAAAATTCATCACTGTGGAATACAAACTGTTGCCATTGACATTATGCTGATGCTGTAATGTTTAGGGCCTGCAATTCTTCTGAATATATGTAGCAAAATATCCCAGTTGGTGTGCACGTGGATTAAGGTCTGCGATCTGCTCAGACCTTAATCTGTGTCGGACGATTCCAGTAGGTTGATGACTGCTCTCGGTTGCATAAAATTCAATCCATCCTTTCTCCAATAATCCTCTTCCTCTTTCAACACATGGTCCTCACATTTTTCCAGTAACTTTTATCAATATTTAATAGCGTGGACTGGATTAGTATCCTGACGTCAGACAATTTGAATATAGTATTGTCAGCTGCCACCTGTCCTTTAATTTTAGCCCACACAAGTTCTATAGGGTTAAAATGAGAATGGTACGCCGGAAGTCTCAAGCACCCATGACGATGCTCTTCTATCAACTTGTCGATTTGATATTTCTTGCTTTTTGGTGTCTGTTTTACAAGGGACAACAATTCTAGCTTGAAAAACGTTTCTGGAAATGGTATGATTTCCATTCGGAGTCATATCTTTATTGCTCCCTTTGTGCTCGATGCTGTAGGTATTTTGTCTTCTTGGGCAACAACATTGATATCATGCATTGTCCATAATTGGACACGACGGTCTATCTAGGGATGGAAGCACAGTATTCTCGAGCCAATCTCTAAATACATTACCATTCATCTTATTATGATAATCCCTATTGTCTGTATGCTTTGACACGAACACGAGCCCAGCATTCTGTTGTAAGCCATTATGCGTATTACCAGCATGGGCCATGACCAAAAGTTGTCCTATACTACTGGGCACATATCGCTTCATCTGTCCATCCACTGATTGCCATTCCTTATCACTTGTGTGGTGCGCATTGATCCACATTTCATCCAAACACACTATGCCATAATTTTCTTTGCGCATTTCCCTTATTTCACGTAGGTATCTGCTTCTCATGGCTCCTAAATGCGGTTGCTCGCAAAGATTATTTCTACCGCCCTTGTACTTTCAAATAGTGAAGATAATGTCCTTAAAATTTTCCACAAAGTTGTTTTGGATAGCTCTATGTTATTGTTCTTTCTGAACCAAACCCTAAGTTTTCTTACAGTCACTGTTTCTTTGGCATCCAGCATTTTTATAATCTATATCTATAAAACAGAATGTATGTATGTAGGTGGGTGGGTGGGTGGAGATGTATTGGATGCGTTCAATAATGGTCCATCCGATTGAGATGAAATTTTCTACACGTCTTCTTTTCATTCCCGTGCAACCAACTGTCATAGTTTTTTAGTGTAGAATCAGTTATTTACTTACTAAAATTTAATAATTAAATTACATGACTTAACATAAGAATAAATATATAAAGGGACATAACTTTTAGTAGCATTGCTATATCTTAGGTTAAGTCCCCTGGCTATAGATAGATAGATAGATAGATAGATAGATAGATAGATAGATAGATAGATAGATAGATAGATAGATAGATAGAGAGGGTGGGATAGACGGAGGGAGAGACGGACGGACAGGCAGGCAGATAGACAGACAGATAGATAGATAGGCAGACAGACAGCCAGGCCGAGTCATCAGACAGACAGACAGACAGACAGACAGACAGACAGGCAGGCAGACGGGAACGGGAACTTATATGACTACTTATATGAATTAAATGAGATGCTCCCCATCAGGGGCTGGGCGAAGCCGGGCCGGGTAAGACAGACAGACAGACAGACAGACAGACAGACAGACAGACAGACAGACAGACAGACAGACAGATAGATAGTTGGGAACGGGAGCTTATATGACTACTTATATGAATTAATAAATGAGATGCTCCCCACCAGGGACTGGGTGAAGCCGGGCCGGGCCGGGTCAGACAGACAGACAGACAGATAGACAGAAAGTCAGGAATGGGAGCTTATATGACTCCATCCATCATGTGCCATGCCGGTAAGCGTGGGCGGTCATGTTCTGCCATCTCACTCGATCACCAGAGTCGTGGATCAGCTCCGTGTTTCTGTCTCGACCATGCCACAAGGCCAAGCCATCCAGGTACTTGCTTCTAGGTCTTCCCCTTGGTCTGTTCCCCTCGATCTTACCAGTTGTCACCAAATTCTCCAATCCATTTCTTCTCATAACATGCCCAAAAAATTTTGACTGTCTATGTCTAATTTCTCTAATCAATTTACGATCTTCATTTGTTTCTTGAAGGACTTGTTCATTGGTCTTTCTGGCTGTCCATGGTATTCTTTGCATTTTCCTCAGAAACCACATCTCTACAGCCATCAGATGTTTTTCAGCCTGACTGCTCATTGTCCACGCTTCACATCCATATAAAAGTACAGGTTCAATGTAGCATCTCAACACTCTTTTTCTCGTTTCAATTGACATCTTTTTATTGGTCAATATGTTTTTCATCTTGCTAAAGGCTACTTTTGCCATGGCGATTCTTGTTCTAATCTCTTCAAGGCATCTCCCATCAGATGTTATTACTGTTCCGAGATAATTGTACCTGATCACTTGTTGAAGAATATTCCCATTTACTTGTACATTACATTGTGGTATTTCGTCCTTCCTAGTGACGACCATAATCTGTGTCTTTTTACAATTTAATTCTAACCCTAGTTGTTCACTGTGTGTACAACTAGGGTTAGAATTAAATTGTAAAAAGACACAGATTATGGTCGTCATTAGGAAGGACGAAATACCACAATGTAATGTACAAGTAAATGGGAATATTCTTCAACAAGTGAGCAGGTACACTTATATGACTACTTATATGAATTAAATTAGATGCTCCCCACCAGGAGCTGGGCGAAGCCGGGCCGGGTCAGACAGACAGACAAGCAGACAGATAGATAGATAGATAGATATAGATAGATAGATAGATAGATAGATAGATAGATAGATAGATAGATAGATAGATAGATAGATCCCCGCCAGAGCCTGGGCGAAGCCGGGCCGGGTCAGCTAGTGCTGGATAATCCTGGATATAAAATCCAAAATTTTTATAATTTTATGATCCTCCATGGCGAAGTGGTCAAGCCTTTTGACTCGGGCTCCAAAGGTTGTGGGTTCGATTCCGGGCCGCATCCTTCGGTTCATGAGTTAAATTTTTCTGAGACCTCTGTGGGTCATCGCTAGAGCTGCGGAGTTCGTGCTTTGTGCGATGCTTTCTGCGCTGCGGAAAGAGACCGAGCCATATGGGATAGAACCCGGTGCAATGAAGTCGACCCTGTCGTATATCAAGCGACTTTTTAAAGCATTTTTATAATAGCTCGCCTTACGACATCTTTGTCAAAGCTGTCTACAATAATCTGTCTACCTACCGTTTGGTTATTGCGTGGTGGTTTAATTCCAGATTCTTGCACCCATCGATGAAATGCCCTTTTACTCAAACCCAATGCGTGCATTGTTCTTATTTTGGAATTTGTAATAGTATAAAACAGTTTCCTGCGATCAGCTCCTTGACAAAAATATGTGAACTACTTCATAGCGATTCTTTGAAGTGTATAATTTCGCATTCAATCCCATTGAAAAATATTCACACATTTCAATGTTAGCGCTAAGTGGTAAGATTTAAAAAAAAACAACAACATATTAATCAGGTTTCATGAAATAACCCACATTTTCAGACACCTCTGAATGAACAGTTCTAATTTAAACAACGCGGGGAGTTGGCATAAGGCCAATTCCGTGAAAAAACGTACAATATTCAACACTGAGCAGTGATTGTCTGGCTACGCTGTAATACATTTACAATTATGAATTTCATCTCAGACTCGTAAATTATATACCGCATATAAACAAACTTTTAAATCTGCTGTGAAATCTCCAGAACAAAAATTTTTTTGTTGGGTGGACATAATGATAAGATTATATACTAAATCTCATAATTTTCCCCCAGATGGTTACTGAGATATGGATGTTTATATTGGGGCAAAAAAAACAACAACAGACTATAGCTGTGGTTCCAACTTCACTGCAACAGGTCACCCCATAATTGCTCCATTCCTGTGCCATCGAATACAACACAAAATGCACACACATGCATATGCTCAACTCACTTGCTGGGCGACAGAATCGCATACTACAAGTTCAAATGACGAAAATGGATAAGCAAACCATAAGCAAACAACATTTCAAGGCCCTAAAGGATTGCTTGCCTATCCACTATACTGGGCATCTCTCTCTCTCTCTCCCCCCCCCCCCTCTCTCTCTCTCTCCCTCCCGCCTACATGCGTGTATGTGAGTGCGCATGTACATGTTTTAATATTTAAAATTACTTCAGTCAGAAGAATTCTGACCACTGTGTTGTATATTCAGTTGAAAGAATTCATTACACTATTTCATTATATGTTGACATTTTCTTTCTAGAGTATGAATGTGATACAGTAAAATATTCCAGGCAATACATTGTGCAATTAGTATTAAGTGGTGAAATATTCCAAAGGCCTCATATGTAAGGTATTGTTGCTGTACTCCTCACTCAACCATTTTGTTTTCTGTGTTCTCTGTTCCTTCACTGTTATGCTATTATTGCATTCCTACAAATACACACATCATTATTCACTGATCCTGACTGCATCTTGATCTGCCTACACTGTTAGCAACTTACAGGTTGTGGATACATCCACTATGACATCACAATCTGTGTATTATCTGTGCATTTTCTTTTCTGGCTTCCTGCTTTACAACCTGACTTCTGCCAGAATTCACACTTTTTATGTGTGTAGTCTTAGTGTTAAATGTCACATGCGTTTTTTGTTTGTTCATTCTGCTTATTATTTTTCACATCTTAAGTCCTGGTGTGTTCACTGCAGCGCCTTTTTGTGATGTTTGTATGTTGTTGCATTTTCTTGTTGCTGTTTGCTTGTGAAGGCTGGTCATCTTAGCAACCTCTGTCCCCTATTTTGTGTGTGAAGCTGGAAAACACTTGTGTGTTATAAGTGTTTCCTAATTTACAATATGACAGATACAATGCAATTTTACCATTTCAAGTATATGAGTAACTTTTGTTCACTCATCTGCCATTTCCACTCCTCTATCTGTGTACTCCTCCCTTTCTTTGCCCTACCACTCATATCACAACTAGTGAGACTGGACTTCCCCAAGCCCTACTTCCCTGACATACTTCTGACTCAAAGAGTTAGTGGTTTCAGTTTGATTTCTGCACATGAGGGTTGTTCCATTTCATTGCCAATTCTGATGGCTGAAGCACATCAGCTAAGCGACTTTTAAATATTTAAAAAAAAAATGTAGTTGTATTTGAAATGAAACCTAAAGACTAAGTGTCATGGCATGGCAGACAAGGTCCTGAGCCTAGTGTAAGATCGAAGCTCTGATAGGTAGACAGTCAGAGCACAGCTTTGCTGATCCAGTAGTTTCTGCAGCCAAATGTATTGGTGATACCTTTTCTGTGGAGTAGCTAGGCAGGCCAAGAGAAGGATCATGCTGCATGGGCAAGACATGGTCTCTATAATTCAGCCCAGGTTTTGTGCTACGGAGAGATATACCTTTATGCCTGGCCCCTGCCAAGGGTTGCAGTTATTATGCCTTATTTAAAGCACAATATAACAAACTATCATCTGTAAAGACGACCAGGTGTCAGTGAGTGTATTAGTGTCTGTTTGTTGTTTGTGTGCTGAAGAAATGTCAATTCTGTCATTTTTGATTGTGTTTTTGTACAGTTGAAAATATTCCACTTGTGTTAATTGACTCCTCATAGAAAAGAATGGTCACAGTCTTTGTAATCAACAGTATGTCCTTGTCTGTGCAATTTGAAAGAGATAAAACCATATGTAACCAGAATACTCACATACCTTCCAATTCAAAATCATTAAAACCGAATCTAATGTATGATCCGGAACTAGGACTGATAATGTAGTCACAACTCAGATTGGCAGCATAAAGGTTAGGATACCCAGGTGAAATGATTTGGCCATACACTTGCATAAACACACCACCGCACGCTGAAAATTGAATAAAAAGTTACACAACATGAGATGACATCATTGTAGTAAAGTAAAGGTCGGGCTACACAGGGCATATGGTGCCACCAGCACACAATGGGTGAAGTGGACAATACCATGCTGGCTGCATGTATTTGACACCCACCAGCACACAATGGGTGAAGTGGACAATACCATGCTGTGCTGGCTGCATCTATTTGACACCCACCAGCACATAATGGGTGAAGTGGACAATACCATGCTGGCTGCATCTATTTGACACACACCAGCACACAATGGGTGAAGTGGACAATACCATTCTGCCTGCATCTATTTGACACCCACCAGCACACAATGGGTGAAGTGGACAATACATGCTGCCTGCATGTATTTGATACCCACCAGCACACAATGGGTGAAGTGGACAATACATGCTGCCTGCATTTATTTGATACCCACCAGCACACAATGGGTGAAGTGGACAATACATGCTGCCTGCATTTATTTGACACCCACCAGCACACAATGGGTGAAGTGGACAATACCATGTTGGCTGCATGTATTTGACACCCACCAGCACACAATGGGTGAAGTGGACAATACCATGCTGTGCTGGCTGCATCTATTTGACACCCACCAGCACACAATGGGTGAAGTGGACAATACCATGCTGGCTGCATCTATTTGACACCCACCAGCACACAATGGGTGAAGTGGACAATACCATGCTGCCTGCATCTATTTGACACCCACCAGCACACAATGGGTGAAGTGGACAATACATGCTGCCTGCATGTATTTGATACCCACCAGCACACAATGGGTGAAGTGGACAATACCATGCTGGCTGCATTTATTTGACACCCACCAGCACACAATGGGTGAAGTGGACAACACATGCTGCCTGCATGTATTTGACACCCACCAGCACACAATGGGTGAAGTGGACAATACATGCTGGCTGCATGTATTTGACACCCACCAGCACACAATGGGTGAAGTGGACAATACCATGCTGGCTGCATGTATTTGACACCCACCAGCACACAACGGGTAAAGTGGACAATACCATGCTGGCTGCATTTATTTGATACCCACCAGCACACAATGGGTAAAGTGGACAATACCATGCTGGCTGCATGTATTTGACACCCACCAGCACACAATGGGTAAAGTGGACAATACCATGCTGGCTGCATGTATTTGACACCCACCAGCACACAATGGGTGAAGTGGACAATACATGCTGGCTGCATGTATGTGACACCCACCAGCACACAAGGGTGATGTGGATGCTGGCTGCATGTATTTGACACCCACCAGCACACATTTGTATAGACCAATCAGCACTCAGAGGTCATGTGGTGAACATCAGGCTGCCCCCCCCCCCCCCCCGAAATTTCCTGGTAGCCATGTCAGGCAAGGTCAACCTTGGAGCCCTGGTCAGTTTTCTAGAACATTCTAAAACACCCCAAAAGTGGACTAAACCCCTGCCCGCTGGGAGACGAGTATCTAGACACTATGCTACCATATATTTCATTCCCCCCCCCCCCCCCCCCCCCCCCCCCCCCCGCATATCCTTTACAGTTAAGCGCTGTCAACATCAGCATCTTTCAGCTGATCATTGATTTCTTGGCAAGATTACGCTCAGTAGTTTGCATATTTCATATACAGAGTTCAATTTATGTGTTGTTTTAAAAAAACCTATACTGATGTTTTTTTTATAAATGAACTATTCAAACACTATAATCGGGACCAAATGGTGTGCACATTACAAGTTCCAATTTCACCATTGTGATTCTGCTGCCTGCTGTTGCATACAGTGTGCTTGTTTTGTCCGAACAGGTCTAAGCTGTGGAGCACTAATTTATGTTGTTTAGCTGAAGTTATGTGAACTGTTTAAACAATTACCAAATTATTTCATTTTTAACTAAGTAACCCAATTACCATCATGTCCACTTATCAAGTCCCCTGCAGAAGGTCGCTCTTCTCATGGCCTGAAGGAATGACCCAATTATCCTATCTCATACATTTTCATGCTCAAAGTGTCTTCAATGTCCTGTTCATGCTGAGGGACAAGATTTTGATCCATCAGATATGAAATATAAATGTGAGAATGTGCACTGTAATGGTGACATCCTACAGACAACACCAACAATCATATGTATATTGTGTAGTGACTGCTCTAGGTCACACAGAATTTCATCCTCAACTATTGCAAACATCTCACAGACAACACCAACAATCATATTCTGTTCACTGAGTGGTGACTGCTCTAGGTCACACAGAATTTCATCCTCAACTATTGCAAACATCCCACAGACAACACCAACAATCATATTCTGTTCACTGAGTGGTGACTGCTCTAGGTCACACAGAATTTCATCCTCAACTATTGCAAACATCTCACAGACAACACCAACAATCATATGTATATTGTGTAGTGACTGCTCTAGGTCACACAGAATTTCATCCTCAACTATTGCAAACATCTCACAGACAACACCAACAATCATATGTATATTGTGATATTGTGTAGTGACTGCTCTAGGTCACACAGAATTTCATCCTCAACTATTGCAAACATCCCACAGACAACACCAACAATCATATTCTGTTCACTGAGTGGTGACTGCTCTAGGTCACACAGAATTTCATCCTCAACTATTGCAAACATCTCACAGACAACACCAACAATCATATGTATATTGTGTAGTGACTGCTCTAGGTCACACAGAATTTCATCCTCAACTATTGCAAACATCTCACAGACAACACCAACAATCATATGTATATTGTGTAGTGACTGCTCTAGGTCACACAGAATTTCATCCTCAACTATTGCAAACATCTCACAGACAACACCAACAATCATATTCTATCCACAGAGTGGTGACTGCTCTAGGTCACACAGAATTTCATCCTCAGCCATTGCAAACATCCCACAGACAACACCAACAATCATATTCTATCCACAGAGTGGTGACTGCTCTAGGTCACACAGAATTTCATCCTCAGCCATTGCAAACATCCCACAGACAACACCAACAATCATATTCTATCCACAGAGTGGTGACTGCTCTAGGTCACACAGAATTTCATCCTAGGCCATTCCAAACATCCTCCAGGCAATACCAACACAATACCTTGGAGTGCCAGAGTAACTAACAACAACTGACTGGAAGAGGCTAATGAAAATAGAACATTATATACAGCTATAAGAAAGAACTGAGTGCGTTGTGTAATGGCTTGGACATTATGCTGGAAATGCCATGAAGGCGGTTGGACAAGGGCTTGTATGTTAGCTCTCAGCATTCACTATGGTGAGGAGAGACTGGCCACCTACCCACAACTTACTGAGGCCTATATATTGTGATGGTTCTAACACTTCACATACCCGCATCCTGCTATGGAACATAATTTTCTTTATACAGAAAAGAGACAAATGGTGTTCTCTGTAATGTAATGAGAACTGTAGAGAACATGATGATGACTGGCTGGGAAGATCTGCTGTAGAAGAGGCAGAGACAGTCCAACAGAAATCATGTTGGATGATCTGAGATGGTGGCATGAAGGAATACCATTGATACAACTCATTCAGAATATCAAGGACCAAGATCTGTAGAGCTGCATAAATGCCTACCTGTGTTGGCACAGTACATGATGATGATGATGATGATGCCCTTGGCTAAAAAAAGAGATCCAGTTCCTTGTTAAAAGATGTTGCTCCTCTGCTATCTATCCACCTTTAGCAGTACTTGCATGTTCCAATAATCCTAAGAGTTATGCTGACGGCAGCGCAGCAGTTGGGTCTCCTATGTTGGACAAATCAATGGGTAAGGACCAGATGAAGAGATACACAAACCTGCTGCCTTGTACCTACATTGGAAACAGTCAAAAGGCTAAGGAAAGCAAACATGATGAAATGATGTGCTGGAGAAAACAGATGAAGAGAAGCATGCAGGAGGCAGACAACAAGTGGGTGAGCAACATCAGACGATAGACTGGAAGAAGCCTGTCTGAATGCACCATGAAGGCACAGGACAGATGGTGCTGGAGATTCACTGCAGCCCACCTTCAATATGGAGATGCCACTTCACAATGATTAAGAATACTTCACTGGATAATTGAAATAAAAAATATCAGCTTACCAACATCCCAACTGGCAGAAAATCCATTCCCATTTGTTGTTGCGTCGGACTGGAAGACAACAACTAATCTGGTGGAAGATGACCTCAGGTCTGGAGGTTCTATGTTGTGACACCAGCGACCCAGGCTGATTAGTGTTCCGTTGGTGAGTGCATCAAAAACCTGCAATGCAATAAAGAAGGGAAATTTATGGAATGGATTTGAAAGTAGCCTGCAAGTAAGAAAAGGAGTGTTATTTCTATGTAAAGGCTGAAACTCCCTCAGTGGGCAATGCATGACTGAGAGGTTAGTGCCTGCCTTGGGCTCTGAAGGAACTGGGTTAGGTCCGTGCATAGAGAATGTTTCCAAGAACCAATGGTACCTAATGATATCACATGTCCCCCTGACCTCTGCCCTAGTGAGAGCAGATACCTAGCCTTCTCACATAAGGGCAATAAACAGGAGGTCTCATGTGCAGGTTAAAAGTCCTACAGCAGTTGGAAACTTTACAGAGTATGTCATAAGGCCATGGCCCTTGCAAAACTGTTAGGAAAAGTAAACCAACCCATGGATAGATAGAGCTCATTACTATGGGAGTCTGGTGAATTATTTTCCACAAACCACCAAAACTTGCCTGAGAGCATCAACTGGGATATGTTTAACCCTTTACCAGGCAAATCGATCGAAAGCGTCCTTACCCCGGAATGGGCAAACCGTCCCAAAGCGTCCGAGCTACTACTAGCATTGTAAAAGTGCAATCTTGCGGCTTTCCAAGACTCCCGATTGTTTACTTTCGGTTTCACCGATAGCTTGACAACATGGCCGCCATTTGCATACATTGCAAGCATGTTCTTTAAATTTGAACGGGTTTGTAAAATAGTTTTGGGGGTTTTTATGCTTTGTATTTCAAAATGGATTTCGACGATTCTTCAAGTGGTAGCCGAGATTTCGCTGGGTTCAATTTAAGTGACATTGAAGGGCAAGAAGTTGACTAATAATTGGCTAGATATCAGTGATCAATGTTAGCAGTCGTCAGTCGGACTTTAAAGAAAGTGATTCTGATTCTGAAAATGCGTTTGTAAATTGACGTATAAATGACTGACAGTCACAAACAATATGTTCTTCTTCTTCTCCAGCGTTCCGAGCCATTGAGGTTCTTTGCTGCAGATACAATCCGTCTCCATTCGTCTCTCTGGTGGACCTTCTCTTGCCAGTCGTTGATTCCAAGTGCTTGTAGGTCTGTATATGTATTATCTCTCCACCGTCTTCTTGGTCAACCTCGGGGTCTACGGTCATTTATTTCCTGAGTGTAAGCGAGTTTTGTTTCCCTATTATCTTCCATTCTTTCTATATGCCCCAGCCATTGTAGTCTATTAGCCTTCATGATATCAGTGATTAGCGGGGACTTAAACAGATCATAAATGTCTTTGTTACTTCTTCTTTTCTACTCTCCACTTTGTGTATCCTAATGGGTCCAAAGATGCGTCTTAAAACTTTGTTCTCAAAGGTTTGTAACAAGGCTTCGTCTCCTTTCGTTGTACTCCAGGTTTCAGAGCCATACAGCACAACTGGTCTGATCAGTGTTTTGTATATTGTGATTTTGGTGTTACGAGATAGCGCCTTTGATTGTAGTAGATGTTGTAGTGCATAGTATATCTTATTTCCAGAGTTGATTCTAGTTTGTATTTCTTCCCTTATGATGTTGTATTTTGTAAATATTAGTGTTCATGTGTGGATTACCGGTGACATTCATGTGAGTAAAATAATCTGCATGCTTTTCCCTTCATTTTGCCATTTATTTTACTAAAATCTGTTGACTAACACCTTATATGTGACGTTTTTACTAACGTAACCCGAAATTTTACCGAAACTGAAAAAAAAACAACTTGCCCATTCAGAGCTAAAAAAATGGACAAACATCTGCCCGGTAAAGAGTTACAAGTAAAAGGTTGAGGACTGAGACCTATACGCGACCTAATAAACTCTAGGTTACCTTTCGTTGTTAATGAAGTAAGGATTTCAGGTCACATGAGGCCAGAACTAGCGTAGCCTTTGTCTGGAACTGTCAAGTGGCCAAGGTAGAAAACGGATCAGTTATTAGATGTTGTGTAGGTTAGTTTGGATAGCTATAGCTAACTACTATAGGTAAACTTACCAAGAAATCATAAGCAGTCGGCAAATACTAGGATCGACAGCGACGTCCTGTAAAGGACCCGTAACTAATTAACTAATTAGCAAACTAACTAACTAACTAACTAACAATAATAGAAGTCTAACCTAGGGAGCACTGGCAATCTACTATACATAAACCCGCCAAGAAATTGCAAACAATTGGCCGATAGCGGGGTTGACTGTGACGTTCTGTAAAGAACACACAACTAATCAACCAAAACTCGCAGTGACTAATTATGAATTAGAAAGATGAGTGCTGAAACCATACTATGTGTGATTATTTGCGAATGGTATTAGTGGCCTCAAAAGTCCCCAATTTATTCCCTGTAGACATGTAAACACAACAGGCGTGCTTGTACTAAAATCAGTCACTATGTCAGCCCAGACAATGAGGACGAGTGAGAATCGGCGACCAGGAGCCAGGTCAGCTGAGCCTACAAAGGAAGGAATGTGAGCCTATTGTTCATTAAACAAGGGGGGAGAAGAGGTCGTGTTCTGCAGTCTAGTGCTTAGGGCAAAAGATGGGTTGGCCCCGCAAGTTAAAGGCAAGAGTTCGGATCTACATAAAAAGTTCAGGAAAAGGGTTAACTGGCTTGTAGATTTAATACTAGAAGATGCGTTGGGAGATGGGAGATAAGCAGTGGTAGTTAGATACAACTGGAGGCTTGAGTACTCACTAAATGAGCTGGAGAGGGCATAAATGCCTTTGGATATAAACGTTACAGAAGGGTTCTAAGAATATCTTGGGTAAAGAAAAGGATATGTGCATCCATACTTCAAGAACTATTGAAGAGGGTTAGCTAATAAAGATGATAAACTAAATTGAAGGGATGAATGAAGATACATGTTGATCAATTATCATGATTAGGATGTTGTTAATCGTGAAATGAATTTATGTCATCAACGTTGGTTTGTGGTAATAATGGCGTGGGTGTATGTCGTCAAAGGTCTTGGTCCACGTCGCTGATGTATTGTGCTGTCGGCCTTGGAGACAGAAATGTTGTGTTGATTGAGTTACATGACGTAACTGTTAAAATGTGGTGTCCAATTGTCAGTGCGTGTGATCTGTCTAGCCAGTGTGAACAAGCAACCAGAAGTTGTTGTTTATGTCTGTCCCACTGTCAATGTCCAGGTGTTTGTCCGCTGCGAGAAGACAATCTGTCTCTATGTATGTGTTGTCTTGATATCACATAATTATCACGCATGGTGCAGTGTTTATGTGCTTTACTACCCATGCCTATGTATGGGGGTGGTTATGCTGTGCTGTGAGCATTGTATGTGACAGAGGTGAGTTTGTCTCTGCCTGTGTGATACATGGGGGGGGGGGGGGGGGGGGGTTATGCTGTGCTGTGAGCATTGTATGTGACAGAGGTGAGTTTGTCTCTGCCTGTGTGATACATGGGGGAGGGGGGGGTGTGGTTATGCTGTGCTGTGAGCAATGTATGTGACAGAGGTGAGTTTGTCTCTGCCTTTGTGATATATGGATTGATGTTGGCATCGGGGAACACGGTTTGATGGTAGATGACCACCCAGGCTGTGATGGAATATCACTGACCCGATGTAAATACACGTCACTGAAGACGGCGAGGATGATGATGAGGTCGATAATACCCGATGATGATGCTCACATAGCTATGATAGTCAAGGGTGTCTTTTTTGTGTGTTTTTCAGGTCGTCATATGATAGATTACCTGGGTAAGCAAGAGGTGCGGGAAATCATCTTAGTGGTAGTTTGAGTGTACTTTCTTGTTAGATTCTTCCGATTGTACTGCTTCTATTGTCTGGCAATACTGGTTTAATTGTGTTTCTCTAGTGCTGACATTTATTTGATTGTATTGTATTGATGTTAGTTACCTGATAGTATTTCTCTCATACTGATTGGAATTGTTTCACACGATGCTCTTGTAATTTCTTTTGAGAAGCAAATATACTTGATTCAGTGTTAGCTTATTTTTTTGTGATGTGCCTGTACTTGCGTCAGTGTGTTGTACCTATGACCTGTATACCTGTATACTAGTGAACTCAGGAGACAGAACAAATATAATTAGTTGCCTCTACACCGGAAAGACAAACAATCTTTATCCATTCTTTATCCTTTATACCTTTTCATCACCTCAATCTATCTTATTTCTCTCCTTCCCTCTTTCTCTCCCTCTTACTCTATTTCTTTGTGCTATCACATTACATTGCATGGTATATGTACAGATGAAATCATCCTTATACAACCCATGAATAGATATAGCTCATTACACTGCATGGAATCTGTATAGAGGAAATCAGTCTCACACTAAAGCATGCCTAAGATGGACACACTGATCTCTGAGGTGTAATGCACATGTCAAAATGAGGAATGAAGGAGGGGGAGGAGGAGCAGCAGAAGAATTATTTATATTTATCCTTCATCCAGTATACTTATTAAATATCAGACCAGATTAGTTATATTTGCCACTGAAATTAGCTACAATGGGTGGCTGAAAGCTGCTGTATGGGGCAGAAGCTAGCACACTGCCTGCTGGTCAGATGGTCATGTGTTCAAATCCCTCCTCAAGTCAACTGACCTGGCCCCCCAAATCGACCCAGGCTAACATGGCTGCCACGAAATGTCCAGGACAGTAAAACAATGGCTGGTGTGATACTACATGCACCACCCATCGAGTGCCAACTGACATACAAATATGGAGTTAGCACCATATGTCTGCTACCAGCTCCAGGTGTACCAGGGTCTGTTACTGACTGACTTAACATATTTCAGTTATATATCCAGTCTCATGCAGTCTGGTACACAACATGACACTGATGCTCATGTAGCTCATCTCTTCTTCCTGGCATCTCACAAGCAAACACTGGCCCTCAACCAACACACGCCACACTCCTGGTAGATGTGTCCTTGATGGCTTGGACTTCCCACACACAATGTTCTACAGGATGAGGTAGTCAGTATCATGCCAACCCTCCTTAGCTGCCTCTTGTGACCTGCATGGTAGGTTACAGTGTGTCTAGTCTTGGCTTCCCTGGTGGGCCCAGGTCACACACAAGCAACGTAGCTCATGCTGTATATGAATTGTTCTGAACTCTTTGTGAACACAGTATTCTTTCCAGTGTTCAGCTCACCTTCTGCTGAGAAAAGTTTCCCATATGGAAAGACTTCATGTCTGAACAGAGTGGTAGGCTTCAGTTAAACACTCAAAGATAGGGAGCATCTGTTGGATCTTTTCCCCAGGACATGCTGGTGATGTGGGAAACAAGGAAGAGGACAGACTGGCTGGGTCTGTAGCACTTGGTGGCATTTTTGGTGCATGACAAAGCAGATATGGTTAGGGCCCTTAGGGATCATGTGTGTAGTGTGGAAAAACAGATGAATCATTATAACCTGGAGAGAATAGTGTGGCAGGGAGTGACCTGAAGATCTGGCCGACACTCAGTACTCCAAGGAAAGATCACACGGACACATAACCAGACAACAACTGGTATCATCAGTGTTGGGACACTTTGTTGGCTGTTGAAGATGAGGACGGAGCACTTGTGGGAATGTCCTGAGTGCTGTGATGTCAGTTCTGGACCCACCTCACCTCAACGTTTGAACAGGGTACAAGATTAGAACATGTGGTAAATGACACGTTAGCAGCTGCAGTGGAGCCACTTTAGTAACATTTTCTAAATTGCTTTTTAATTATATAACATGCATAGTTGGATACCTCTTGAAAAAAAACAAATCCAACAATACCTTATTCAAGTCTGTAGGTTAATTCTAAGCTGAGATATTAATGTTTGTGGGTCAGTTTATCATGTAATATAGACAAAGAGGGAAATTGTCACAATCCCCCTTGGAAAAGTGTGACCAAACCACATAATCTAAGGGCAGATAACTGTTCTTTTTTTCCTTTTAAGGGGGATAACTCGTGTTGTTATTTTGAGGGCCACCGTTAGAACACAACCTTAAACTCCCTCTTCCTCCTGCCTCTTCCTCCACTCCAACCCTCTCATTCACCTAGTCCTTCTCACTCTTTCTCCTCCTCCTTCCTCCTAAAACCATTTTAATAATATGGCGCATTTTCCCACATGCAAAAATAGTGTACCATGACTGTCATGTAATAATGACATTTGTGAATAATGTACCAAATACTAAAGATTTATGGTGGCTTTCAACTTTTATAAAATGCCAAATCATGCACGTTAGAAAAAGTAAATAACCAAACCATAAGTTATTTAGCCTGCATAATTTTTAGTTACATGTCTTTCACTGGACGTATCAATCAACCACAGCATTTTTGGCTGCTCGTGATTCCTGGGAAAATCTTATGTTCAGTAGTTTTCCATTGCTTTCTGAACGACCAGCACCTAGTCCTTGTTTGAAAAAAAACCAGCACCACTGCGTTTTGAACCCAGGTATACGGGAAAAGGCTTGCAAACGTGGTTCGTGAGCTGGGTACCAGGCGTTCGAAGCTCAGCTGCGACCAATTTGTGCAGCAGACCATGTCGCGTTGTGTTATAACGTGCTAGTATGGGAGCCGGTCGTTCAAAAAGCAATGGCAAACTATTGAACAAAACATTTGCCTAGTACATCAACAGCAGCTGAAAATGCTGGTGTTGACTGCAACGTCCCGTCATAAGGGATACCCAAAAAATTCTTTTCTTCTATACGGGATTATGAATCACGTCCTTAACTCCTTCACCACGAAGACCAGTAGTCTGCACATACAAAAATGTTATTCTGAGTTATATTGAGTAATTGTTATTAATCAACTACATTATTAAAGCCAGCTCCCAGGCGAAGAGGTTAAGAACGCAGTTCGTAATCCCGCATACCCAGGTACGAACCACAGCTGCACAGGATTCGGCAGCATATCGCGTTGCATTGGTTTCTTTCGGAAAGGCATATGAGCCGGTCGTTCAGAAAGCAATGGCAAATTTCTTAACTTAAAACTTGTCAAGACATCAACAGCAGTTGAAAAATGCTAGTGTTGACTGCAATGTCTTGTAAATAGGATATGCAATATATATATATATATATATGCCGGTTTCCCTGGCGAAAGGGATTAAGGACGCTGTTCGTAATCCAGTATAAACAGGTACAAAACACAGCTGCGCAGGATTCGGCAGCAGATCACGTCACGTTGGTTTCTTACGGAAAGGTATGTGAGCCGGTCGTTAAGAAAACAATGGCAAGCTACTTAACATAAACCCATACAAACACACACACACTCACATTTATATCTCTCTCTCTCTCTATATATATATATATTTTGACCTTGTCGACATTGTGAAGTTGTCGCCATTGTGACCTTGTCGCCATCTTGTAAACTTGATGTCTATGTCCTTACTGAATGTCATCTTGATGTAAGTGATGTGTCATCAATGTTGTAGAGTGTTGAGATACATGTAGATTGTCTTTGTGCATTGAGGTTGTGGAACGCAGAAAGTTTTGGAAAGAAAGTGACTTGTGTTGAAAAAAAAATTGTTGACGGACAAACTTACGACCTACAACTACACTCAACGCCATACAAACCTAATCAACACTTAGTGACAAGCAGGCACACACCAACAAATAGACGCTAACTTATTTTCCTCCAAAAACAAAGCAGGTTTTCCGTACCATCCGAAACCTTGCCGTAGAGGTCATTTGTGTTTTCGAAGTAGCGACCCTACAGTTCCTAGCCCGATTTCCAACCGTTCTTCACCGCATCCGGGGCACTTGAGTATATTTTTCTTTTCATTTACTTTAAGGATGCAATTTTAGGCACATATTGTCAAATAGAAGTCAATTGTAAATTGTTGATTACTAACCACTTATAACATATTTTGTGTGGCTGGTATTTCATTGACATTGTCCATCATGTCTTCATTAAACGATTTCATCGATATGGGGTTAAAACTGAAGTTAACAGGTGATGAATTAATGAAATGGAGTGAGAATAAATACTCTGAATACCTTCACGAGAAAGCTACTGAACGCGATGAAAGAGCAGCAGAAAGGACTGCCAAGCAAGCAGAAGCAGAACTGACTGCAAAGACAAAGCAAGCTGAGATAGATAGTGAGCTGAAGAAGGCAGAAATAGCAGCTCAGAGTAAGAGAGAAGAACTGGAGTTACAGTTGAAGATGAAACAACTTGACACTGAGACTGCCATTAACAAAGAGTCTAAGAAATCTGAGAGACTGGAGAAAGAAAACCAGTACAAGAAATATCAAGGTATTGTACGTAATTATACCTCGGGTGACTGCATCGCAGCCTTTACCCAAAATTTTGAAACGTTAATGGAACATTACCAAGTTCCACTGTCTGAATGGAATATTGTTTATATGAGGAGTTTATCAGGGGAACCTCTTAAAGTCATTGAGACCATCCCCAAAGACCTCAGAAAAGATTACCATTATCTGAAATCCAAGATTATGGCACATTTTATGTTAGATGAGGCAGGTTACAGAGAACAATTCAGCAAGTTGAGCCCAAAACCGACTCAAACGTTCTCTGATTACCTCTGCTTAGTCCGAGATATATTTACCAAATGGACTTCAGCAGCTAAAATTGACAAAAATTATCAGAGACTAGAAGATCTGATCATTAGAGATAAAATCATTTCATCCATTCCATCAGCATTTTCAAAATTTTTGCAAGAGAATGAATGCACTAGTGTAGATGAGATTGAGAGACGTGGTTCGGCGTATTACACAGCCAACAAACATTGTTTTGCCACTGAAGCTACTGACATTAATTTTGTAGCAGCGGCTAACTATGACAAACCCTACAGTAGGCAGAAACCTCATAGGCCTACCTCTGAGAAGTTTAATCACTGTACTTATTGTAAATTTTCACATCATCAGAATGAAATGTGCGATAAGCACCCAGGATACCATACTTACCTACTAAACATGGTAAACAGACAAGATAAGGAGCGTAAATCCTTCAGAAGTTTGCGTAAATGTTTCCTCTGTAAGGCGTACGGACACCATCGGAAAGATTGTAAAGGCAGGCAAATGACCAACAAAGCAAATGCCGCCTTGTTTGATAGTTCGTCGTCAGATGAAGAACAACCAGAGAAACATCCTGTGAACTCAGCACAGGCTTTTGACATGTTTAGCGCAAATAAATGCTCTGTTTGTAACACCTTTTATGAAGATGGTATTTTAACATGCGGTCACGCCATCCCTATTGCCAATGAAGAAGCTAATTTGGTAGTAGATTCAAAAGGCAAGATAATCATCCATCACGGATATGTGAATGGCAAGTCTGCTACAGTCCTTCGTGACACGGGCAGTTCACTTATTGGTCTGAAGAGAACGTTCATAATGCCTACAGACTATACAGGCAGGCACGTAACATGCAGAACATTCTCAGGCAATATTGAGAAATACCCATTAGCATGGGCATATATTGAAACACCTTTCCTCACTGGGAAAGTAAAGTGCGCTGCATTAACAAACCCAGTGTGTGATGTAATTATTGGAAATTTACCAGAGGTGAATGATAAACCTCATGACATAACATCTATGTGTATTGATGATAACATAACATCACCATCCAATGTCATCATTGAAAATGTCACACCACCTATTGAATGTATGGTAGCTAATGTAGCACTAAGTTCTCATGACATCATTGATAACATTGTTCCATCACCATCTGATATCATTGAATGTGTGAACGCAGTAACTAGATCTACTGCTAGAGTGCAAGATGAAAGTAATCAAACTGAGGCTATACAAATGCTTAGCCCAGTATCACTACCTACTAACACTATGAAGGAAACGTTTGTAACAGCTAAAAAAGCTGATCCTTCATTGTCAAAATACTTTAACCTGATCGGCCAAAAGCCAAAGGTAACCAAGAATGCAAAATGGCATTTTGCTGTGAAAAATGATATACTCACCAGGTATTATACCAGAGGTGACAATACAACAGAGCAAACTGTTTTGCCAACTAATTATCGCAAGCAAGCCTTACATCTTGCCCACGATATACCTCTTGCAGGGCATATGGCATACGTTAAGACCAGGTCAAGGTTACTGACACAGTTTCATTGGCCCAAATTTTGCAATGACATTAAAGAATATTGCAGAAGTTGTGACACCTGCCAGAAACTGGTAAAAAAAGGTAAACACCCACAGGCAAAGTTGCAAGTTACTGACTTAGCCAGTCGACCTTTTGAAAAACTATCTGTCGACATAGTGGGCCCTCTTAATCATACAACAACTAGAGGGAATAAATATATTCTAACTGTCATTGATCAATGTAGTCGCTGGCCAGAAGCTATTCCGCTAAAGAACATAACTGCCAATGATATAATGGAAGTGTTCTTCCATATTTTTTCTCGGATAGGTTTTCCAGATACTATCCAATCTGATAGGGGCACTCAGTTTATTGCCGCATCTACCCAAGCTTTCGCCAAAATGTTGGGAGTGAAGCAATGTTTCAATTCCCCGTACCATCCTCACTCTAGTGGAGTAATAGAAAAATTTAACGGGGATCTAAAGCACATGCTTGCAAAAGTAACGCAAGAGCACCCCAATAACTGGGATGTATATCTACCAGCTATTCTTTTTGCTTATCGCGAGGTACCACATTCTAGTACCGGTTTCTCTCCTTTTGAACTTATCTATGGTGCCAAACCACGTGGCCCATTGACCATTTATCACCAAATGTTAACTGACTCTACTCCAGTACTTAAACCCATATCATCATACGTATATGTTACATCATTGCGTGAAAGAATCATCAAATCTTGTATTATTGCAAAGAATGCACTAAAATTATCTGGTGCTACTTATAGACAGTATGCTGACAAAGGTAACAGGACAATAACGTTGACACCTGGACAGGACGTTCTTCTTCTACTACCTAGTGACAGACACTTATTGACTGATTCTTGGCAGGGACCTTTTAAAGTGACGAGACAAATTTCACCTGTAGATTACGAAATCCAAATAAAAGACAAACACAAAATATTTCACATAAATATGCTAAGACCATACCACAACAGAGACAACGAACAAGACGATACGACAGCTTGTACAGTGATAATAGATCACGAAGACGACGATGTTAGTGACGAGATTCCAACACCTGCATTAGACACGACAAACTGCTTGAAGGAGATCAAAATCAACCCAAAGTTAACTCAAGCAGAGACAAACAATTGCAAACAGCTTATACAACAGTACAACACCATCTTTTCCAACAACCCAGGACAAACAGAATTAGTACAGCATCATATCACACTCACATCAAACACACCCATAAGATGCAGACCATACACCATCCCATTACATTACAAAGAACATTTACATCAGGAGATCATCAACTTAGAGAAAAACAACATCATAAGACGATCCCAATCAGACTTCTCATCTCCAATGGTCATAGTACGCAAAAAGGACAATACAATAAGACTGTGTATCGACTATCGAAAGCTCAATAAAATAACTGTTCTAGATCTTGAGCCAATGGCTAACTCTGACGATCTTCTGACAGAACTGACAGACGCTAGGTTCTTTACGAAGATAGATATGACGAAAGGATATTGGCAAATAGCGGTAGACGAACAGAGCAGACATCTGACAGCATTTGCCACACCTTGGGGACTGTACGAATGGTGCAAACTTCCATTTGGGCTTGTCAATGCCCCTGCCACATTCGTACGTATGACACTTCTCCTAGTAGACATTCCTAACATAATCTGCTATATCGACGACATCTGTGTTCACACAGAGACAATGACAGAGCACATTAAGACGTTAGAACAGACATTTGAACGTATTAGACAGCACGGACTGACAGTAAAGCCTGCGAAAGTAGACATAACCTACCAGGAAATATCCTTCTTGGGGTACAAAATATCCAATGGCTTTGTCATGACAGACGATAACATTGTGTCCAAGATACTAAAACTCTCACTTCCGACTACAAAAAAACAAGTCAGAAGTTTGTTGGGACTGATAAACTATTACCGGCAGTTCATTCCTGATTTTTCCGAACTGACCGAAGTGTTTACTAATTTACTAACAAAAGATAAACCAGAGAAAATTGTAAACAATGAATGCCTAAAAATTGCATTCAATAAAGTACTAGCATGTTTTCTGATAACAGTTTAAATAATCTCATCCTGAAATTGCCCAACCTCCATTTACCTTTCAGATTGCGTACAGATGCTAGCTCCGTGGCGATTGGAGCAGTCTTGTTGCAAGAGTACAATAACATCCTCCATCCAGTGTACTTCGTATCCAGGAAACTAAAGCCCAGAGAACGGGCGTGGTCTATCCCTCAATTGGAAGCCCTAGCATTAGTGGTGGGTATAACAAAATTGTCCAGATTTCTTCTAGGACGCCATTTCATCGTGGAATCTGACAGCAGCCCGTTGTGTTTTATAAATTCAGGTGTACCGTCAAACCATATGGTAGCGCGCTGGTCTCTTAAATTTCAAGATTACAGCTTTGAGGTTCGACATATCCCAGGCAGATCCAATTCAATTGCCGATCTTTTGTCCCGTTGTCCGACCGACCCAGTAAGCACCAATGTCTGAGTGCAGTGTGTACAAATACACTCAGACCGACACAGCCATTTATAAGTGAATAATTTTTTCCATTCACAAAAAGCTGTGTAATGTCTACAATAATGTGATAGGGGTTACTCCCATTACATATAGTGTTCTTATTTTACTAATTCATGTAGTGATTGTCGTGTATAACTGTGTAGTGTGTGGTAGAAAGCGAACTTTATTAATTGTATATACCAAGAACAAGAACAGTGTCACATTCGCTCAAAAACTTACCGTAAGCGAACAATCCAATTTGACAGTGACATCTGCGTGTGGAACATTCCAGGGATATTTTAAAGACGTGTGTGAACGTGTAAACTAAACATTGACAGCTACACCATTGCGATGAACAGTCAATCGTAATCCAGAAGGTTTTGTAGTGAAACACCCAACACATGAACTGTGAGAACATTGTACTTTCCGTAACTACATCAGACCGGAACAACTGTGTTCTGCAAGCTTAAACATCAGCTGATTTTAGTGTTCGTGTGTACTTCCGGATTAGTTAGAAATGTAGAGCAAAATTAGCAGACGACAAATAAAAATTTAAAAAGCTATGACGATTCTAAAATCTTTAGGAATCAACAAAGTTAAATACACAAATTGTGTGTTTATATATTTAAGTAGTGTAATCTTAGAATCATATCTTGATTAATGTATTCATATTACCGACTTTTTCTCGTTAATATGAAGAAACGTCAAGCGATGAGGCTAAGAAATAGGATAATTATTGTAAATTATTGTATTTCATAAATGTTAAAATTATTCCCCTTTCATTTATTTGTTATTACAGCATTACACAAAGGGCCATAATTTGAAATGTATTCATTAATGTGTTGCGCATAAATAGCCATGTTGTTGCCAGATTGTTGACACAACAGGTAGCCATCTACTGGGCATGGCAAAGGGTTGCAGACCAACACAAGAGCCACTGGCCAAATAAGGTCAGGGTTTGAGCGTTTTATGCGACTTATATAAAGCCGTATTTCAGTCTAGCTAGATGGTTTTTGTTTCAAGAACCATATTATTACGTTTATTTTGAAAGCTGCGAGGTAGATGCGTGAAGCTGGTACTACCGATCTGACTGGGTCATTAATGCAATTAAGGTAATCAGCCATCGAGAGGATGAAACCTGACATGTGTTAAAGGTTGAACACCACATGTCGTTGAATGCAACTTCCATTTCTTATATATTTCTATGGCATATGTGTATTTATTTGTATTTTGATACTAATGTATATAACAACAGAAGGGTAGACTCTGACAAGGTTAGAATATTAACCCAGTATGTACATATATTATACATGAAAGATGACATCTTTCATGAATTTGCCGGGGGAGCGTGTCAGAGTCCAGAAAGGGTACAGTGATGCAGTGACATCGTTACGCCCGCCAGGCGACTTAGCTCCCAGCAGGGATGCAGCAACTTCGTTACGCCGCCAGGCGAGTGGTAGTTACCGGCCTGCAAGATTGCTGGCTGACGAACGACCAGCGGTCAGGCCAGGACGACGCAAGACGCACGCATGCCTCGTGAAGCCACCTCAGGTGGGAGGCAAGTTGCGAACTAGCGGGAGACAGCTCTGGGACACGGACTTGGACGGACGCATGATGAGAGAAAGGCGTTGTGTG
The DNA here is from genome assembly GCA_963921405.1 of Cepaea hortensis. Lineage (NCBI taxonomy): Eukaryota > Metazoa > Mollusca > Gastropoda > Stylommatophora > Helicidae > Cepaea > Cepaea hortensis. The sequence goes on along the minus strand of OY992897.1, from coordinate 63,705,070 downwards.
GTTTTCTGTGCTGAAAGTCGAGTGTCTGAACATCTTGAGAGTTAGACTTGTGAGCTGTATTGTGGATGTAAGTGTATTGAAGTATCAAGTATATATTGTTGTGATCATCGTAATGTATTTGATCTGTGAATAAATCCATTGAACGGTGTGTCGTTGAGTCTTACGTCAAATCACGTTGTACTTGTACTGTCTCACATGTGTTAGGTTAGCGAGCCAAGTTTAAGACCCTGACAATATATATATATGTATATATATATATATATATATATATATATATATATATATATATATATATATATATATATATATATATATATATATATATACTAGCTGACCCTGCCCGGCTTCGCCCAGTCCCTGGTGGGAAGCATCTCATTTAATTCATATAAGTAGTCATATAAGTTCCCGTTCCCGTTACCGACTATCTGTCTGTCTGTCTGTCTGTCTGACCCGGCCCGACATCGCCCAGCTCCTGGTGTGAAGCATCTCATTTAATTTATATAAGTAGTCATATAAGTTCCTGTTCCCGACTGTCTATCTGTCTGTCTGTCTGTCTATCTGTCTGCCTGACCCTGTCCGGCTTCATTAAATTCATACAACAAAAAAAATGTAACTTAAAAGAACGTTCTACCACACACCATCCATTATTTTTAATGAAAACTCTTTCTAATCACCTGCATGACTACAGTAACTTCTTAAGCAAAAAAAGATGAGTTACAATGTTATGCATTGTGCATCATTTTTATGAAAACTTTGAAAATGCCTTACAGATTGTATCATTATTTATTATAACTCATATGCCGGTACATAACTATGGACAAAGAGTTTATAAATCTTTGAAAACGATGCCACAATATGACTATAAGTTATACAGAAAAGTTATGCCCCTTGAAATAACTTTTACAGAGTTAGGTCCCCTGAGATATATGAAATTATGATGAAAAATGAAAAATGAAATAATACTGAGTAAGCAGGCGATTTCACACTAACAAAATATCACAGTTGACAGCCCTGGAATGAAAGGAAGGCGTGTAGAAAATTTCATCTCAATCGGATGGGCCGTTCGCGAACAAATAAAGGCCATACATACAGACAGAGATACGCACATCCTAATTTATATATAAGATATATATATATATATATATATATATATATATATATATATATCCTATATCCACAGATATATGCACATACCACATCATACTGTGATGACGTCAGTCTGCTTGCCCTGTCTACAGCCTACCAGCGCATGTATATATGAGTTAAGTCGTGATGAAAAGTTACCCAAAAATAAACGATCCCGACTGTGTAGAGTGATGGAAAATTAAACAAAGTTACTAAAATGGATGTACAATGCAAATCTGCATTCATTGGGATTAACATCGCTGTGAATATTCCATAACAATATTAAATAGTCGTCGCTGAAGTATGACAAGGAAGCTGCTATTTCTCGCCATTGAAATATTGCATCACAGTATGCGATCTTCATCATTTTAGTTTTGCATGTGCCCTTCGACTTTAATAGTCCAAAATAACGTAATTTATTTAAAAATGGATGGTTTATTTAATAATACATCTAAGAACAAACACAGACATCTGCATAAAACGTGATTTGTGGGTCTACTTACGTCTGAAAATGTCACTCTGTATTTCTGTGTCGGAAGCGAATTTCAGAAACACGAGATGTGCACAACGTAAACCAAGGTCATAGAAACTATATAAAGTAATCAGTCCCTTTTTTTACGCGACCTTGAAATTATCGGTAAATTTAAAATAACGAGTATTCTACATATCCTTTAAATGGAGACACCAAAACAAAAAAAATGAAAATTAACGGAAAAATCTCCAGTAAAATACGGCAAATCGAAACGAAAGTACCTACTACAGTGGAGCTACATTAGCGAAATACTTCCTTTCATAACGGTTCTGATCTTTCTCTTCGCTTCTATGTAAATTATCTGGGTTGTTTCTCATGTCTTTGTATATTTCTCCACAGTACTCTTTCCATCTTTCTAGTGCATCTTTGTTTTCTGTTAAAGTATTGCCATGCCTATCATTTATTACATGTAATGATGGTTTGAATTTGCCTGTTAATGTTCTGATTTCCTTAAATAAGTTCCATCTTTTCCTTGCAGCTAAAAGAGATATACAGGGGTATACAAATACACACAGAGATGAGAGTTAGACACACAGATGAGAAATATGGGAAAGATGAGAGGACAAAAGACAAATGGATAGGAAGGATTGGAGTGAGATAGCTGAGGGCCCACATTCCACTGAAAAATGGGGACAAGGAAATGGAGAAGAAGAACGTGACAATTGGAAGAGGAAGAAAAGAAGAAGATGGAGGAGCAGCAGCAGTAGAAGGAGGAGACAAAGAAGAAGAGAAGATGAAGGAGGTGGAGGAAGAGGTGGGGGAGTAGCAACAGCATTAGCACAGCACAAGGAGGAGGAGGAGGAGGAGGAGGAGGAGGAGGAGGAGGAGGAGGAGGAGGAGGAGGAGGAGGAGGAGGAGGAGGAGGAGGAGGAGGAGACAAATCAAAGTTTACTTATGAACTGAACCTACTCCAGTACAGAATTGTGCAGACAGGTAATATGTTGATTTACATCTATAAATACCTCAACATAATCTTTGGTACAATCCCTGGCTTCCAGATCAAACGGAGGGTTAAAGTGCAAGGAGACGATAAAGTTGGCTTGAACATTAATGTCCCATGTACATTGAGTGTTGTGAGGATAGCTGGAGGGGTAGTTGGGAGAGCTGAAACTGCCTTGCTGACCATGGAACAGTCCTCCACAACCTGAGGGTTCAAACACAATTATGTATAATTATCCTTCAAACTAATGAAAGTAAACTTGCCCAGAAACCTGAACAGCCAAAAAATTCTGATGTTGACTGCTACTTCCTGTAACGGATATGCAACTAACTAACTATCCTTCATCCACTGCACCAATTACACATCAGGCCAGGTACATTAACATGTTAGCAATTAAAGCAACCATCCATCCATCATGTGCCATGCTGGTAAGCACGGTTGGTCATGTTCTGCCATCTCACTTGATCACCAGAGTCATGGATCAGCACCGTGTTCCTGTCTCGACCATGCTGTGTGGCCAAGCCATCCAGGTATTTACTTCTCAGTCATCCCCTTGGTCTCTTTCCTTCAATCTTGCCAGTCGTCACCAAGTTCTCCAAGTCAATTCTTCTCATAACATGCTAAAAAATTGTGACTGTCTATGTCTAATGACTCTAATCAGTTTACAATCTTCATTTGTTCCTTGAAGGACTTGCTCATTGGTTTTTCTGACTGTCCATGGTATTCTTTGCATTTTCCTCAGAAACCCCATTTCCACAGCCATCAGCTGTTTAAAGCAACAGTTGACTATAAAGGTTTAAGATAAGATAACAGTAATCATTTTGCAGGAAGGACATTGTGACAGTGACAATTGGACATCATGACAGAAATAATGCTCAGGTAGGACATGATGACAGTAACAACTGCCAAGATAAGACAGCATGATTATAATAAATGTTAAAAATAAGACATGACAGTTTTAAAGTATGACATTACATGTATTACATATGAAAGCTTTAATATGCGGTGTCTGCGAAGAATACTTGGTATTAAGTGGCAAGACAAAATCACAAATACTGAAGTATTGGAAAGATCAGGTTGTGTGACGGTGTATTCCATGCTCAGTCTTCGTAGACTTAGATGGATAGGACATGTTAGGAGGATGGATGATGGTAGAATACCAAAGGACATCTTCTTTGGTGAATTACAGACGGTAGGAGATCTCAGGGTCGGCCTCTACTACGATACAAAGATGTGTGTAAGCGGGACATGATTGATACAGGCATTGATAATGCACATTGGGAGCACGTCGCCACTGAACGTGTTGCATGGAGGGCAACTATCAGAAATGGAATAAAGACAAAGGAGAAAATGATCAGCCACACTCGCCACCGCCATGGGTCGTAGTTATTATGCCTTTTTGAAGCACAATGTACCAAACTATCGTCTGTCAAGACGGAAAGGTGCCAATGGACATGTATTACAAGAACAACTACCAAGTTAAGACATCATGTCAGAAATTATTTAAGTAGGAAATCATGACAGTAATAACTGTCCAGACAGGACATCATTAATGTAATAATTGTCTAAGAAGGAGGCTGTTAGGGTGATGTATATTGGCACCTTGCCGTCTTGACAGACGATAGTTTGTGCTTTAAAAAGGCATAATAACTTTTCCCTATGGTGGTAGCGAATGTGACTGATAAGGCCAATTTGCGCTGTAAATGTCTGTTCACAGTGGGTGCATGTGAACACGTGATCATTTCCACCATCATGCACCATCTTACATCTCACACGCTTGGTGTGCGACTTATCTGCAATAATTTTTTCCTTTGTCTTTATTCCATTTCTGATGTTTGCCCTCCATGCAACACGTTCAGCAGCGACTTGCTCCCATTGTGCATTATCAATGCCTGTATCAATCATGTCCCGCTTATACACATCTTTGTATCGTAGTAGAGGCCGACCCTGAGATCTCTTACCCATCTGTAATTCACCAAAAAAGATGTCCATTGGTATTCTACCATCATCCATCCTCCTAACATGTCCTATCCATCTAAGTCTATGAAGACTGAGCATGGAATAAACTGTCACACAACCTGATCTTTCCAATACTTCAGTATTTGTGATTTTGTCTTGCCACTTAATACCAAGAATTCTTCGCAGACACCGCATATGAAAGCTGTTTAAACGTTTCTCTTGGTGTGAGTAAGTTGTCCAGGTTTCACTGCCATAAAGAAGAGTACTAAGGACACAGGCTTGATAGACAAGGACTTTTGTTTTGGCAGTAAGCTTCCTGTTCTCCCAGACACTTTTTCTTAACCTGTTCATTGTTGTTTCTGCCTTACCAATCCGGATGTTGATTTCCTGATCTAGGGATAACTTACTATTTACCACTGATCCTAGATATGTAAAATGGTCTACCATCTCTAGTTTGGCATCGTCAATAAAGATTGATGGTACCCCATGTGCACCTTGTGACATAATCTGTCTTCTTTTTGCTAATTGTTAAACCAAATTCAGAACAAGCATTGGAGAATGCAGATAGTAGACATTGCAATTCTTCCTCAGAGTGGGTTGTAACTGCAGCATCATCTACAAAAAGCAACTATCTGATCAGTACCCTCCTAATTTTGGTCTTGGCCTTCAATCTCTGAGCATTGTAGAGGCCGCCATCTGAGCATGAGTGAATGTGTATACCACCATCCTGATCACGAAAGGCATATTTCAGTAGAAGTGAAAAGTATATTCGAAAGTGGTTGGGAGCTAGTACACAACCTTGCTTAACTCCACTCTTGATTTCAAACTCTTCTGAAGTTGCACCATCAAACTTGATTATACCCTTCATGCCTGTGTGGAACGATTCCACAATGGACAGAAGAGTTGGTGGGCAGCCAATCTTCTTTAGTGCCTTGAACAGACTGCCATATGACGAGCACGCCAAAAGACGATACAGGAAAAAGGATATAGGGATTTTGCATAAGGATGCACCAAAGTGGATGATGCACAAGAAAACCAAGGGAGACACGAGACGTCATAGGACAACAAAGAAACAGACGTTGTGAAGCCGTGTTACCAAGCGGTTGTGTTTTCCAAATTCTGTGTCAAGTGGATATCTGGATGCAATGATACGGTGATCTGCAAGTGAACAACAGGACGAGGAATTTGTTGATAAGAAGCCATAGATAAACGGACTGGGAACAGAAACCTAGGAGAATTCTGAACGACGGAACTGTGGAAATTAGGCTTCAAGGTGAACAGGACAGAGTAGGGAAGATCATTCGTAGATATTTTAAATAGATACCCGACCCTGCATCAAGGGCGATCTATGTTCTACATGAATTGAATCTTATCATTCTACAAAATGACATGGTGAAAAGAGAGAGGTGATAGAGGGGAGATAGAGAGAGGGAAAGAGAGTAGAAGAGAGAACAAATTGGAGACAGACAGAGAGGAGGAAGAGGAGAGAAAGTGAGAGTCAGAGATGAGATGGGGAGAGAAAGAGGCAAGAGAGAGGAAGAGAGGAAAACAAGAGAAGGAAAGAGAGAGGGAAGAGAGGAGAGACAGGAGGAGCGAGGTGAGAACAGTTAACGTTCAAACTTAATGAGTTGTTAATGCTTGTTTGTTTATTTCATATTGAGTTATTACTGGATCTACATTAAGGCACAGACCCTCACGACTGACCAAATCGCAATGAGAATATCATATCAATGGTAGACCGGTTCTGTCGAAAACCACACTGTGATTCGGGGTAGACTTGATCTCCTGGGACTTGAAGTCTGCGCAGAACAATTCTGGCAAATACTTTTCCAACAATACACAGAAGTGAGAAACCCCTATAGTTGTTGCAGTCACTCCGATCGCCCTTGTTCTTGTACAGTGTTATGATGCTTGAATCTTTGAAATCCTGTGGGACTTGTCCTTCTTGCCAGCATAGCTCTATTAGCTGGTGGATCTGCAGAGCGAGTGTGTCTTGCCCACTCCTGATAACCTCTATTGGAATCCCATCCTTACCTGGAGCCTTGCCAGATGCAAGTTCATTTATAGCACACTTAACTTCTGTTATGGTGGGAAGTGTGTCCAGATGGTCAAGAGTTGGTAGGGCCTCTATGGCATTGAGGGCATCATCTGCTAGTTTGGTCTCACTTGAGTAAAGCTCCAAATAGTGCTTTACCCATCTGTCCATCTGCTGTTTCTTATCAGTTATGATTTCTCCAGTCAAGGTTTTCAATGGTGCACTTCTTTTGATCACTGGCCACATGCTTTCTTTATTCCTTCATACATGCTTCTTATGTTTCCCTTATCACTTGCAATTTGAATGGACTCACATAACTTGATCCAATAATCATCCTGGCAGCCTTTTGCACATCCTTCCTAGCTTGCCTGAGCTCACTCAGAATGTTACACATTGGTCTTTCCTTGTTTCTTAAGAGAGCTATCTTCTTATTATCAATCAAGGGCTGCAGAGTCTCGCTGTTTGCCGCAAACCAGTCCTGCCTCTTATGATCCACTGTGCCATAAACCCCTATGGCAGTTTTATAAAGAGATTCCTTAATTTGACCCCACTTTTCATTTACTGTACAATTTTCTGGTGTATCATTGAAAGCGTCTTCAAGTTGCTGTTGAAACTGAAAGTACTTTTCAGGATCGTGAGTGTTAATAATATTAATCCTGGGGCTAGATTTGTGTTTAGCTGTGTAGATTCTCTTTGGTTCCAGTCTAACCCTTGCAACAACCAAAGAATGAGCCGTATCACAGTCAGCACTGTGGTAACTTCGAGTCAATCAAGGGTGATGACTGTCAAGATAACTAGGCGTTAGTTATTCCAGGTAAGTAATATTTACAGTAGCAGCTGTGCAGGTGACAAATATATACAGTAAAAATATACAGAAAGAAAGAGCTACAGTAACAAATATCCAGGTAAGAAATATTTACAGTAACAAATATCAAGGTAAGTAATATTTACAGTAGTAGCTGTGCAGGTGACAAATATATACAGTAACAAATATACAGAAAGAAAGAGCTACAGTAACAAATATCCAGGTAAGAAATATTTACAGCAACAAATATCCAGCCAGCTCTGTGGTGAAGGGACTACAAACAAAGTTTGTAATCCTGTATACCCGCGTTCGAAACACAGCTGTGGGCGATTTGGCAGCAGATCATCCAAGTTGGTTTTTTATGAAATGGTATGGTTGCCCCGGAATCACGAACAGCCAAAAAATGCTGCGGTTGACTGCTACGTCCTGTAAAGGACATGCAACTAACTTTTTAAAACAAATATCCAGGTAAGAAATATTTACAATAACAAATATCAAGGTAAGAGGTATTTACTGTATTAAATATCCAGGTAAGAGATATATATTCACAGTAACAACTACGCAGGTAAGAATCAATTGCAGTAACAACTATCCAGATAAAAAAGTTACACCTGCAGGGTTGCAGCAACAATTGTCAAGTTTAAACAAGTGTTACAGTAACAACTACCCAGTTATAAACAAGTGTTACAGCAACAACTGCCCAATTATAAACAAGTGTTACAGTAACAACTGCCCAATTATAAACAAGTGTTACAGTAACAACTGTCCAGTTATAAACAAGTGTTACAGTAACAACTGGCCAGTTATAAACAAGTGTTACAGTAACAACTGGCCAGTTATAAGCAAGTGTTACAGTAACAACTGGCCAGTTACAAAAAAAGTGTTACAGTAAAGCTGTCTAGTTATAAAACAAGTGGAGAAGTAACAACTGCCCAGTTATAAACAACTGCCCAGACAGAGAGGTACAATTACAGACAGTATCAATTTCAATGTAACAATTGGCTGAAGTGGCAGACATTAAGACATCTTGATGTCACTGAGATTAGTACCGTAACTCCAGCAGAAGTCAGCACCTACCTTCAGTCTCGGCAGTGTACTCCATCCTAAATTCGTCACACGAGTAGAACATCCTGCTATACAAGACTAAACGAACCGCACTGCTCTGCAACAGATATGATGTTGAGCGATTATGTCTGTCAAAGTCACTGAACACTGGAGAGTCGGGCAGACCACCATTGAGTATTTGCAGCCGGTGACTCATGTAATAGCTGGGGCATAATTGTGTGAAATTGACCTTAAAAATAGGACAAGAATAAATGATGGTCACAACATTTCAGAAGATGACTGATCACTAAATGTTATACTTCCAGTGACTGCCCCGGATTGTCTGCATGCCTGTGCTGATGAGAAGACATTTGACCAATGTCAGAAACATGTCATGGACAACTTTATGCCAGTTTGCAGGACTTGTGATATACTGTGATGTTTATTGACAGTATTTGTGTCTGTGGGGGCCGTAGTGGCATGACGCTCACCTGCACATCAATGGCAGCTGTAATGGCATGACGCTCACCTGCACATCAATGGCAGCTGTAATGGCATGACGCTCACCTGCACATCAATGGCAGCTGTAATGGCATGACGCTCACCTGCACATCAATGGCAGCTGTAATGGCATGACGCTCACCTGCACATCAATGGCAGCTGTAATGGCATGACGCTCACCTGCACATCAATGGCAGCTGTAATGGCATGACGCTCACCTGCACATCAATGGGAGCTGTAATGGCATGACGCTCACCTGCACATCAATGGCAGCTGTAATGGCATGACGCTCACCTGCACATTAATGGCAGCTGTAATGGCATGACGCTCACCTGCACATCAATGATCATGAGTTGAAATCAGATTTGTGTAAAATTGACCTTTGAATATATGAGTCTAACACCCAGTGAGCCTAATGCCATCATTTCTGTGTCCCCTCCAGAAATGGCGTCATCATTTCTGTGTCCCCTCCAGAAATGGCATCATCATTTCTGTGTCCTCTCCAGAAATGGCATCATCATTTCTGTGTCCCCTCCAGAAATGACATCATCATTTCATCACACATGCAATGATATTCCTTTCTTGTGATTTAAATATGATTGGGCATGGAATATATACATCTTGGAGGCCTGGGCTAGGCGCTGGCGAAAGTGAGGGCAAGACTGGCCACCTATTCCTGCCTGCTCTCCATCCAAAAATGTGATGGTGCTATCATATCACAGACCCACAGCAGGGGTTGCCTTGGGACACTGAATGAACGAATGAACAAACATACGTATGTACGTATGAATGAATGAATGAATGAATGAATGAATGAAGTAATGAATGAATGAATGAATGATAAACTTCGAGCATTTGTGTCACCAGGTTCACAAGGGATACACTGTGTTGAAACAAAGCTTCTATTGGCAGAATTTAGCATGGACTCACTAGGCAGGACAACGTGGGTTGCTGGGAGTGTTCACCTTGATACAGATATAGTTGCCTTCAGTTGAATAATTGTCAAATCTGAAATATATTTCTTATTGAGTGTGTGTGAGAGACAGAGACAGAGAGATAGTGGGTAGAGGAGAGAAGGGCTGAGAGAAGGGGGGGGGGGGGAGTGAGAAAGGAAGAGATGATGATGTAGATAGAAGAGGGGTGACAGGGTGAAGAGAGAGAGAGGTGACAGAGGGGAGAGAGAGAGGGAAAGAGAGTGGAAGAGAGAACAAATTGGAGACAGAAAGAGAGGAGGAAGAGGAGAGAAAGTGAGAGTCAGAGAAGAGATGGGGAGAGAAAGAGGCAAGAGAGAGGAAGAGAGAAAAACAAGAGAAGGAAAGAGAGAGGAGAGAGGGAAGAGAGGAGAGACAGGAGGAGCGAGGGAGAAGTGAGAAAGAGGGAGGGAGGAGAAAAAGAGAGAGTATGTGTATATGAGGAGCTTTATTGAGCCAATCCTGATGTACAGCAGCAAATCATGGACAATTAGCAAGGAGGTAAGAAATTATGCGGAATCTGTGGAGAATGATACAGTGTTTTGTAGAATGATCATAAGACTGTAGACAGATAGAATGAGCAATAAAGATATCTTGAAAAAAAGTGAACAAAGTTAAAGGAGAACAAAGAGAACAAGTTACTCATTTTGGAAGAAGACAGTCCACATTCCTTGGGCATGAGAAGGGGAAAGCTGGAGTACAATGTGGCAGGTATGCTTGGTGCAGAGTGGATGCTTCAATTAAACAATCTGAGAAATGGATAATACTTTGAATCTTTTCCCCAGGGGGATGTTGGCGTCTTGGGAAATGATGAGGCAGACAAATTGGTTGGATCTGCATTTCTGGGAGGAGTATTGTTGTATGATAAGGTAGATGTGGTCCAGGCCTTTTGGAATCATGTGTATAGCGTTGAAGACAGATACATCAAAATTGCCTTTAGAGAAAGGTGTATCAGAGAGTGACCAGAGGACCTGGCATAACTCAGTTCTCTGAGCAAAGACCAGACGGCACATAATCAGATTGCTATTGGTAACATTAGCACTGAGACTATTTTGTGGTTGTTGATGATTGGAGCATGTATGGGAATGATCTGAATGCTGGGCTGTCGGCTCTTGACTCAACTAAACATCATGACAATGGGACAGTTGAAGAGAGGCAGGGAGACAGAAGACAGGCAGGGAGACAGAAGACAGGCAGGGAGACAGAAGACAGGCAGGGAGAGGTCAAGAGAGAAGATGCTGGACAGTTTGACAACATGGCATAGAAGAACATCAGTATCAGAAATGACTGACAGCACATAAGACCCAACACAGCATGGACTGTATGAATTACATATATATATATATATAATTGTTTAAAAGGTTGCTTTCTGTTGCAGGGCATGGCAGGCAGCCCCAGCCCCTGTGACTGGTTGTGATTTTCTAGAGACGTATACGTTTAGTAGTCTGCCAATGTTCTCTGAATAAGAAGTCAACATTGACATCCAACTGGTCGGCGTGTGAAACAAACCCACTACTGCAGTCCACAGAGACATTTTAAATACGAGGATGTTAAGCCTTTCACTCCCTACACTGGTCAGTTGGAGTTAAACACAGACTTCTCATTCAGAAAGCAGTGGCAAACCAGTCAACCTAAGATTGTCTAGGAAATCAGCCTGGGCTAGATAGCAACAACATGAAGCACATGTAACAACACAGGGACATATTGATCAATGACAAAACACAGTACTTTAATTCTGCTGCCTTCAGGGCCAACAATTTTCCAAGCACATTCCATGACTCTTTCAGGGATGTTACTGGAGTTGGGACTGGTAATGACCCCTTGGGGGTTAATCAAAACCCCTCCACATTCTGAGAAACAGCAAAATCATAAACTGTCTTTACCATTTCAAAACAATGTTTTCCCATTGTGAATTTGAATAACTAAGAAACAAACAATAGATTCATAATTTATTGCCTGGCATATCACGCTGCATCTTGTAGGTTATACTACAGAATTCACACAACATAAACTAGAGCAATAAGATAAATCCCTCAAGCTGAGATATGCACACAGATAAAAGATATTCCCACAGTAATTTAAATTGTCTGTAAGCTGACTATCATGTTGCTTGGTTTGCACACAGTTTCTATATGAATAGCAATGACTTCTGTAGCCTTTCACATTCATCCATTTTGTGTGTTAAACAGCACATGACATGCATTGTCTCTATCAATTGTGGTTTTTAGAAGCGGGTCATGTGACTGATACAGACAATGCATTTTGTGTATTGCTTAACACACAAAATGGATTAACGTAAAAGTTTACAGAAGCCATTGCTATTAATATAGAAAAGCCATCTTTGTGCAAACAAGAAAACATGATAGTCAGTTTAACATTACTGTGGTAGACAATCTAAATTACTGTGGGAATAGGTGTATTACATATTTCAACCTGAAGGGTTTATCTTATTGTTTATTGTATGTTGTGTGAATTGTGTAGTAAGCGCTTGATGAGATGCAGTGAAATATGCCAGGCAGTACATTGTGCAGTATATTCATCAATGATGTATATGAGACTGACAAAATACATGTGAGATTGACATGCTGACACAACAGATTTGGTGCATCTACATCTCTTAATGGTGGCTCTGTGGCACAGGCATTATGGACGCAATTTGTAATCCCGCATACCGCGTTCGAAACACAGTTGTGGGTGATTTGGCAGCAGACCGCCTTGTGTTTATTTTCATACAATGGTATTAGTGCTGGCCGTTCAGAAAAGCAATAGCAAACTACTGAACATAAACTTGCCAAGAAATCACAAACAGCCAAACAAATACTGGGGTTGACTGCTACATCCTGTAAAGGATGTGCAACCAACTTTGACATCTCTTAATAATACCAAAGTTGACGGTATTCCTCCAGAGCTGTCACTTTTCTTTGATGAATTGACTGCTTTACGCAGTTGGGAAGGGGGAGGGGTGTCTTCTTCCTCTTCTTTATTCCTCTGTTGAGGGGACGGGAATGCGCACACCTAGTTATGCACCTTGGAGGCCAGCGTATCCAACTTGAGCATGCACGTGTGTCAGATTAATGTCCTCCAGACAGATTCCATCCAAGGTCATGGCCTCCATTTACCCGTGGGTAGATTTTTACTTTTTCCTAACAATTTTTCCAGGGCAACGACCTTGTAGCCTACTCTTGGAAATGTCCAACTTCTGTGGGATATTTAACGTGGCATAACTGGCACACAAAAACTGATTTTTTGCCCTTATCTGAGCAGGCTAGGTAGCTGATCTCACTACACAGGAGATCAGGAGGCCATTGAGATATGCGTAGCTACTAATGGTTCTGAGCCACATGTCCAGACCGCTGCAGACATCCAAGCCGGTAGCTTGTGAGCCTGAGGTGGACACTGTAGCCTGAACCTCCCCCAAGTCCTTTTTTCACCCAAGGGGGTCTTAATGTTATCCTTGTATTTCTCAGACTATCGTTGTGATGAATGTCTGTGGGAATGAGAGAAGTCCTGGAGACTGTATCATTGTCCTGATTTGACATAAAGTTTAAAACAAGTGTCCTTTTACATGCCACGAGGCATTCTGGGTATATCCTGCTATCTCCATATGTCTATAGACCAGCCAGCACCAGGTGGGTGATGTGATCAACATCTCCATATGTCTATAGACCAGCCAGCACCTGATGGGTCATGTGGTCAACATCTCCATGTATCTATAGACCAGCACCTGGTGGGTGATGTGATCAACATCTCCATGTATCTATAGACCAGCACCTGGTGGGTGATGTGATCAACATCTCCATATGTCTATAGACCAGCACCTGGTGGGTGATGTGATCAACATCTCCATGTATCTATAGACCAGCACCTGGTGGGTGATGTGATCAACATCTCCATATGTCTATAGACCAGCACCTGGTGGGTGATGTGATCAACATCTCCATTGTCTATAGACCAGCACCTGGTGGATGATGTGATCAACATCTCCATATGTCTATAGACCAGCACCTGGTGGGTGATGTGATCAACATCTCCATATGTCTATAGACCAGCACCTGATGGATGATGTGATCAACATCTCCATATGTCTATAGACCAGCACCTGGTGGGTGATGTGATCAACATCTCCATATGTCTATAGACCAGCCAGCACCTGGTGGGTGATGTGGTCAACATCTCCATGTATCTATAGACCAGCCAGCACCTGGTGGGTGATGTGATCAATATCTCCATATGTCTATAGACCAGCCAGCACCTGGTAGGCAATGTGGTCAACATCTCCATATGTCTATAGACCAGCACCTGGTGGGTGATGTGATCAACATCTCCATATGTCTATAGACCATCCAGCACCTGGTGGGTGATGTGGTCAACATCTCCATATGTCTATAGACCATCCAGCACCTGGTGGGTGATGTGATCAACATCTCCATATGTCTATAGACCATCCAGCACCTGGTAGGCAATGTGATCAACATCTCCATATGTCTATAGGCCAGCACCTGGTGGGTGATGTGATCAACATCTCCATATGTCTATAGACCATCCAGCACCTGGTAGGCAATGTGATCAACATCTCCATATGTCTATAGACCAGCACCTGGTGGGTGATGTGATCAACATCTCCATGTATCTATAGACCAGCACCTGGTGGGTGATGTGGTCAACATCTCCATGTATCTACAGACCAGCACCTGGTGGGTGATGTGGTCATCATCTCCATATGTCTATAGACCAGCCAGCACCTGGTAGGCAATGTGATCAACATCTCCATATGTCTATAGACCAGCACCTGATGGGTGATGTGATCAACATCTCCATATGTCTATAGACCAGCACCTGGTGGGTGATGTGATCAACATCTCCATATGTCTATAGACCAGCCAGCACCTGGTGGGTGATGTGGTCAACATCTCCATGTATCTATAGACCAGCCAGCACCAGGTGGGTGATGTGATCAATATCTCCATATGTCTATAGACCAGCCAGCACCTGGTAGGCAATGTGGTCAACATCTCCATATGTCTATAGACCAGCACCTGGTGGGTGATGTGATCAACATCTCCATATGTCTATAGACCATCCAGCACCTGGTGGGTGATGTGGTCAACATCTCCATATGTCTATAGACCATCCAGCACCTGGTGGGTGATGTGATCAACATCTCCATATGTCTATAGACCAGCACCTGATGGATGATGTGATCAACATCTCCATATGTCTATAGACCAGCACCTGGTGGGTGATGTGATCAACATCTCCATATGTCTATAGACCAGCCAGCACCTGGTGGGTGATGTGGTCAACATCTCCATGTATCTATAGACCAGCCAGCACCAGGTGGGTGATGTGATCAATATCTCCATATGTCTATAGACCAGCCAGCACCTGGTAGGCAATGTGGTCAACATCTCCATATGTCTATAGACCAGCACCTGGTGGGTGATGTGATCAACATCTCCATATGTCTATAGACCATCCAGCACCTGGTGGGTGATGTGGTCAACATCTCCATATGTCTATAGACCATCCAGCACCTGGTGGGTGATGTGATCAACATCTCCATATGTCTATAGACCATCCAGCACCTGGTAGGCAATGTGATCAACATCTCCATATGTCTATAGACCATCCAGCACCTGGTGGGTGATGTGATCAACATCTCCATATGTCTATAGACCATCCAGCACCTGGTAGGCAATGTGATCAACATCTCCATGTCTATAGACCAGCACCTGGTGGGTGATGTGATCAACATCTCCATGTATCTATAGACCAGCACCTGGTGGGTGATGTGATCAACATCTCCATACGTCTATAGACCAGCACCTGGTGGGTGATGTGATCAACATCTCCATATGTCTATAGACCAGCCAGCACCTGGTGGGTGCTGTGGTCAACATCTCCATGTATCTATAGACCAGCACCTGGTGGGTGATGTGATCAACATCTCCATGTATCTATAGACCAGCACCTGGTGGGTGATGTGATCAACATCTCCATGTATCTATAGACCAGCACCTGGTGGGTGATGTGATCAACATCTCCATGTATCTATAGACCAGCACCTGGTGGGTGATGTGGTCAACATCTCCATATGTCTATAGACCAGCACCTGGTGGGTGATGTGATCAACATCTCCATATGTCTATAGACCAGCACCTGGTGTGTGATGTGATCAACATCTCCATATGTCTATAGACCAGCAAGCACCTGGTGGGTGATGTGATCAACATCTCCATATGTCTATAGACCAGCACCTGGTGGGTGATGTGATCAACATCTCCATATGTCTATAGACCAGCACCTGGTGGGTGATGTGATCAACATCTCCATATGTCTATAGACCAGCACCTGATGGATGATGTGATCAACATCTCCATATGTCTATAGACCAGCACCTGGTGGGTGATGTGATCAACATCTCCATATGTCTATAGACCAGCCAGCACCTGGTGGGTGATGTGGTCAACATCTCCATGTATCTATAGACCAGCCAGCACCTGGTGGGTGATGTGATCAATATCTCCATATGTCTATAGACCAGCCAGCACCTGGTAGGCAATGTGGTCAACATCTCCATATGTCTATAGACCAGCACCTGGTGGGTGATGTGATCAACATCTCCATATGTCTATAGACCATCCAGCACCTGGTGGGTGATGTGGTCAACATCTCCATATGTCTATAGACCATCCAGCACCTGGTGGGTGATGTGATCAACATCTCCATATGTCTATAGACCATCCAGCACCTGGTAGGCAATGTGATCAACATCTCCATATGTCTATAGACCAGCACCTGGTAGGCAATGTGATCAACATCTCCATATGTATATAGACCAGCACCTGGTGGGTGATGTGGTCAACATCTCCATATGTCTATAGACCAGCACCTGGTGGGTGATGTGGTCAACATCTCCATGTATCTACAGACCAGCACCTGATGGGTGATGTGGTCAACATCTCCATATGTCTATAGACCAGCCAGCACCTGGTAGGCAATGTGATCAACATCTCCATATGTCTATAGACCAGCACCTGATGGGTGATGTGGTCAACATCTCCATGTATCTACAGACCAGCACCTGGTGGGTGATGTGGTCAACATCTCCATGTATCTACAGACCAGCACCTGGTGGGTGATGTGATCAACATCTCCATATGTCTATAGACCAGCCAGCACCTGGTGGGTGATGTGGTCAACATCTCCATTTGTCTATAGACCAGCCAGCACCTGGTCGGTGATGTGATCAACATCTCCATGTATCTATAGACCAGCCAGCACCTGATGGATGATGTGGTCAACATCTCCATGTATCTATAGACCAGCACCTGGTGGGTGATGTGATCAACATCTCCATTTGTCTATAGACCAGCCAGCACCTGGTGGGTGATGTGATCAACATCTCCATATGTCTATAGACCAGCCAGCACCTGGTGGGTGATGTGATCAACATCTCCATTTGTCTATAAACAAGCCAGCACCTGGTGGGTGATGTGATCAACATCTCCATGTATCTATAGACCAGCACCTGGTGGGTGATGTGATCAACATCTCCATATGTCTATAGACCAGCCAGCACCTGGTGGGTGATGTGATCAACATTTCCATATGTCTACAGACCAGCACCTGGTGGGTGATGTGATCAACATCTCCATGTATCTATAGACCAGCACCTGGTGGGTGATGTGATCAACATCTCCATATGTCTATAGACCAGCCAGCACCTGGTGGGTGATGTGATCAACATCTCCATATGTCTATAGACCAGCCAGCACCTGGTGTTGTGCTGTGGTCAACATCTCCATATGTCTATAGACCAGCCAGCACCTGGTGGGTGCTGTGATCAACATCTCCATATGTCTATAGACCAGCAGCACCTGGTGGGTGATGTGATCAACATCTCCATATGTCTATAGACCAGCCAGCACCTGGTGGGTGATGTGATCAACATCTCCATATGTCTATAGACCAGCCAGCACCTGGTGGGTGATGTGGTCAACATCTCCATGTATCTATAGACCAGCCAGCACCTGGTGGGTGATGTGGTCAACATCTCCATGTATCTATAGACCAGCACCTGGTGGGTGATGTGATCAACATCTCCATTTGTCTATAGACCAGCACCTGGTGGGTGATGTGGTCAACATCTCCATGTATCTATAGACCAGCCAGCACCTGATGGATGATGTGGTCAACATCTCCATGTATCTATAGACCAGCACCTGGTGGGTGATGTGATCAACATCTCCATATGTCTATAGACCAGCCAGCACCTGGTGGGTGATGTGATCAACATCTCCATTTGTCTATAGACTAGCCAGCACCTGGTGGGTGATGTGATCAAATCTCCATATGTCTATAGACCAGCCAGCACCTGGTAGGCAATGTGGTCAACATCTCCATATGTCTATAGACCATCCAGCTGTACTTCCCAGGAAATTTTCTGGCACCCAATGTAGGCTACAAACCCAGGTCAGTTTGTCCAGATTGGCTACAAACCCAGGTCAGTTTGTCCAGATCGGCTACAAACCCAGGTCAGTTTGTCCAGATCGGCTACAAACCCAGGTCAGTTTGTCCAGATCGGCTACAAACCCAAGTCAGTTTGTCCAGATCGGCTGCAAACCCAGGTCAATTTGTCCAGATCGGCTACAAACCCAGGTCAATTTTTCCAGATCGGCTGCAAACCCAGGTCAATTTGTCCAGATCGGCTACAAACCCAGGTCAATTTGTCCAGATCAGCTGCAGTGGGGATTTGAACACATGACCTGTGGACTGGCAGACAAGCCTACTAGCCACTGTGTTACCATGGTTCCTTATATCAGAGCATTAACATAACAAGTTCTGTAGGTAATTAGGTGTCTGAAACCTGGGATATGCAGACAGAAAGATTTCATAGTGACCTTGCGATTACCTCACCGATTACAAATGCACCACCTCGAACAGTATTAGTGGTTATGTGTGTTTATTTCAGACATAATGGGATTAATCTGTTCACTTCATATGGTATATAACTTTGCAGTGTGCACCTGACGAGATGCAACGAACTATGCCTGGCAATAAAATGTGCAATCTATTGTTTGTGGCTTTTGTGTTTAAGCTCACTGAGGGAATACATTGTTTATAATAACTCATTAATGTTGAACCAACTACATGCATGTTTGCCAGGTGTTTAAGCTCACTGAGGGAATACATTGTTTATAATAACTCATTAATGTTGAACCAACTACATGCATGTTTGCCAGGTGTTTAAGCTCACTGAGGGAATACATTGTTTATAATAACTCATTAATGTTGAACCAACTACATGCATGTTTGCCAGGTGTTTAAGCTCACTGAGGGAATACATTGTCTATAATAACTCATTAATGTTGAACCAACTACATGCATGTTTGCCAGGTGTTTAAGCTCACTGAGGGAATACATTGTTTATAATAATTCATTAATGTTGAACCAACTACACGCATGTTTGCCAGGTGTTTAAGCTCACTGAGGGAATACATTGTTTATAATAATTCATTAATGTTGAACCAACTACATGCATGTTTGTCAAGTATTTTTTTTTTAAATAAAAAAAAAAACAGGCTGTGCAAACTGGCATGGTACCTGAGGGATGGAAAAAGAAAAGAAAACTGGAATTTATGTGATATATAAACATACCAATGAAATCATATGATTAGAGTGAAGCCTGCAAACTGATGCTGGAGTTTATGTGATATATAAACATATCTATGAAATCATGTGATAGAGTGAAGCCTCTGAGACTATCTGATGCTGGAGTTTATGTGGTATATAAACATACCAATGAAATCATACGATAGAGTGAAGTCTCTAAGACTATCTTATGCTGGAGTTTATATGATATATAAACATACCAATGAAATCATACGATAGAGTGAAGTCTCTAAGACTATCTTATGCTGGAGTTTATATGATATATAAACATACATACCAATAAACTCATATGATAGAGTGAAGCCTCTAAGACTATCTGATGCTGAAATTTATGTGATATATAAACATACCAATGAAATCATACAGAGTAAAGCCTCTAAGACTATCTGATGCTGCAGTTTATGTGATATATAAACATACATACCAATAAACTCATATGATAGAGTGAAGCCTCTAAGACTATCTGATGCTGAAATTTATGTGATATATAAACATACCAATGAAATCATACAAGAGTGAAGCCTGTAAGACATGTTGGAGTTTATGTGATATATAAACATACCAATAAAATCGTACAATACAGTAAAGCCTGTATGGCTATCTGATGGTTGAGTTTATGTGATATATAAACATACCAATGAAATCATATGATAGAGTGAAGCCTGCATGAATATCTATTTCTGGAGTTTATGTGATATATAAACATACCAATGAAATCATACGATAGAGTGAAGCCTGCATGACTATGCAATCCATCGGACTTGAAGCGAACCCAAGCATGATTGCCAGGTATCAAAATCGCATCATAGTGTATAAAATGGCCAGGTCCACAGAATTTTCCTACCAGCGGAGCATTGATGTCTGTACCTGAAGGGAATGGACAAGTCTATTACATCACAATTAATATAATCTTAACAAAATTACTGTAAACAATTAAGATAGTCCTATTGCAAAGAAGAGAGGAAGCAAGGAGATGTGGTTTTATAGAAGAATGATGAGAACATGATGGTCAGATAGAGTAATGAAGATATCTTGAAAGACTTTAGCTCACAAATAGAACTGGTGACTTGTATCAGAAGAAGGCAGTTCACATTCTTTGGGTATATCATGAGACGGGAAAGCTGGAGTACATCATCACAACAGCAAAGTTGGAGTGGAAGAGAAGCTGGGGGAGACCAAGAGAGATGGGCAGCTTGGTATCATGGCATGGAGGAACATTGGTATCAGATATGACTGGCAGCACAAGGAGGAACATTGGTATCAGAAATGATTGGCAGCACAAGGAGGAACATTGGTATCAGAAATGATTGGCAGCACAAGAGACAGAAGCATATATAATAGCAAGGAGGAACATCAGTATCAGAAATGATTGGCAGCACAAGAAGGAACATAGGTATCAGAAATGATTGGCAGCACAAGGAGGAACATCAGTATCAGAAATGATTGGCAGCACAAGGAGGAACATCAGTATCAGAAATGATTGGCAGCACAAGGAGGACCATAGGTATCAGAAATGATTGGCAGCACAAGGAGGAACATAGGTATCAGAAATGATTGGCAGCACAAGGAGGAACATCAGTATCAGAAATGATTGGCAGCACAAGGAGGAACATAGGTATCAGAAATGATTGGCAGCACATGGAGGAACATTAGTATCAGAAATGATTGGCAGCACAAGGAGGAACATCAGTATCAGAAATGATTGGCAGCACAAGGAGGAACATAGGTATCAGAAATGATTGGCAGCACAAGGAGGAAGATCAGTATCAGAAATGATTGGCAGCACAAGGAGGAACATCAGTATCAGAAATGATTGGCAGCACAAGAAGGAACATAGGTATCAGAAATGATTGGCAGCACAAGGAGGAACATCAGTATCAGAAATGATTGGCAGCACAAGGAGGAACATCAGTATCAGAAATGATTGGCAGCACAAGGAGGAACATTGGTATCAGAAATGATTGGCAGCACAAGGAGGAACATCAGTATCAGAAATGATTGGCAGCACAAGAAGGAACATCAGTATCAGAAATGATTGGCAGCACAAGGAGGAACATCAGTATCAGAAATGATTGGCAGCACAAGGAGGAACATCAGTATCAGAAATGATTGGCAGCACAAGGAGGAACATCAGTATCAGAAATGATTGGCAGCACAAGAAGGAACATCAGTATCAGAAATGATTGGCAGCACAAGGAGGAACATCAGTATCAGAAATGATTGGCAGCACAAGGAGGAACATCAGTATCAGAAATGATTGGCAGCACAAGGAGGAACATCAGTATCAGAAATGATTGGCAGCACAAGGAGGAACATCAGTATCAGAAATGATTGGCAGCACAAGGAGGAACATCAGTATCAGAAATGATTGGCAGCACAAGGAGGAACATCAGTATCAGAAATGATTGGCAGCACAAGGAGGAACATTGGTATTAGAAATGATTGGCATCACAAGGAGGAACATCAGTATCAGAAATGATTGGCAGCACAAGAGACATAAGGATGTTGGGGTGTGAAATGTTAGCTCTTCACATATTCTAGGCCATGACAAAATGAGCTGAAGTCACCAGTTCCCTTCCTGGCTGTCTGCCCTTGTCCAGACAATTAACAAAACATTATGAAAATTATCCATACCTATTTTATAAAGTTAGGTCAAGCCCATAGATGGACTGGTCAGAAACACAATCCTGTCACTGCTGGGGGTCATTATCTTGAAAGCTACATGCACTAACCACTATGCAAGTATGGTTCTAAAGTGATTACACTTCACATCTAGATGACACATTCACCCTAACATACACGATAATTTCACTCCATTATTCTGTTTGTTTATCATTGATCTCTGTCCCAGGCAGTTAGAGCCCGAGTCCTGGAAAGCACAAACTGCCAACCCTAGTGTATACATGCTGGAAGCTGGTCAGGGGTTTGAATCTGTATTAAGGCGGATTTTTAAAACTGACCCAATCAAACATGGTACCAGGACATGTGTTGGGTGGCCAGCACTGCACCGACCACACCACACGCAGCCTGCTGATTGGTCTATTCAAATATGGGTCTAGCCCCACATGCCCAATGTGACTTAAAGGTGTGTAAAAGTGTCCTGTACGTTGTTGTAAGACTTACAATATACCCAGGCAGACACTACAGGCTCACACAATGGAGTTTACTTATTGTTACAGCAGTGATGTTGTGGTTTCTTCACAGAATGCTAGGAGGCACATGGATGGCCAAGAAATCCACTCCCAGTCAACTGAAGGAGGCAGATTGACACAGACAGACAATGACCCGCACCTGGACAAGACAACCATCAGGATTTGGTAAAGTTAGGAGATGAGGTCTTGAGAACAGTATTGGGTATCAGGAAATGTTCTGGGATGTAAAGATGTCCAGTGTGACACTGACCTCATCACCCATTGAGTTTCAATTGAAGTATTACAAAATGATGGCGCTCGCACCATATGCCTAATATACCTAAAGGTGTGTAGGAGGGTCCTTCACTTCACAGATGTGTCATTATTGTCTGGTTTCATCACAGCATTTTGTCACAAATACACGAGTGGAGAACCTCAGTTTGTGACTGACCCTTGTAGTTAGCTGCATGCTCTTTACAGCATGTTCAGTCAATCCCAGCATTTATTGGCTGTTTGTGAATTTCTCACCAATGTTAGTTCAGTAGTTTGCCATTGCATTCCGATTGGCCGATGCCTCATACCATCGAAGTCAATGTAATGCTGCCTGATTCCAAATCGCCCGCTGCTGGTTTCAAGCCCTAGACTCAGAATGTTGGGGAATTATGAAACTGTAGATTCCACTGTCCACTCTTGTAGTAGGTTACATTGTGAGTAAAACAGTGAAAACAAGAGTGGGATAGGTGAGCTGGACTACAACACAGTCACAAGTGACAAGAATAAATGTGACATTATTTATGACTTGAGGTGACTTAGCTGGTCCACACTGTTTTTTCCTCACTGCCTGTCCTTTCTCTGATACGGTTTTGCTGCTGGGCCAACCTTAAGGTTACAGACCCTCATCATCATTATCATGTTCCCTGTCAACTTGCATAAGCATCCATGTATCTCCACAGTGGTGCTCTGCATCCACACTGCTGATGATATTCCTCCATTCCACCAGTTCTTCCATCCAACATCATCATCCCGCATCACTAACCTTGTAGTACAAACAACACAACAGCATGCCCCGAAGTAGGGACCCACCATGAGCCTGTGATGTGATAGGAGCACCACATCTTGTAGGCCTGGAAGCATAGAGGAATGGGTGGCCAGTCTTACCCTCACTTAGCAAGATGATGATTGCCAGAGTCAAATTTTTAACTGACCGTGCACATGATTGCCAACATAGCACCCTATCAACTACACTAATGCAACTGCCCATCATCATCATGAGCATTTATGCCTCTCCAGATCTCAGTCCATGATTCTCCATGTCACCGTCTCAGTACATCAAGCATCATCATCAGCCCTGTCACCTGGTTTAAGCATGTATGCCTCTCCATAGACCTCAGTCTGTGGTGCTCTGGTTCAATTCTGCTGAAGATATTCCTCTATGCCACCATCTCAGTCCATCCAGCATCATCATGTCAACTGGCGCAAGCATTTATATCTCTCCACAGATCTCTGTGCTACTCCATGCCACCATCTCAGTCCATCCAGCATCATCATGAGCTCTGTCAACTGGTGTAAGCATGTATGTCTCTCCACAGATCTCAGTCCATGATGCTCTGGTTCAATTCTGCTGAAGATATTCCTCTATGCCACCATCTCAGTCCATCCAGCATCATCATGTCAACTGGCGCAAGCATTTATATCTCTCCACAGATCTCTGTGCTACTCCATGCCACCATCTCAGTCCATCCAGCATCATCATGAGCTCTGTCAACTGGTGTAAGCATGTATGTCTCTCCACAAGCATGTATGTCTCTCCACAGATCTCAGTCCATGATGCTCTGGTTCAATTCTGCTGAAGATATTCCTCTATGCTACCATCTCAGTCCATCCAGCATCATCATGTCAACTGGCGCAAGCATTTATATCTCTCCACAGATCTCTGTGCTACTCCATGCCACCGTCTCAGTCCATCCAGCATCATCATGAGCTCTGTCAACTGGTGTAAGCATGTATGTCTCTCCACAGATCTCAGTCCATGATGCTCTGGTTCAATTCTGCTGAAGATATTCCTCTATGCTACCATCTCAGTCCATCCAGCATCATCATGTCAACTGGCGCAAGCATTTATATCTCTCCACAGATCTCTGTGCTACTCCATGCCACCATCTCAGTCCATCCAGCATCATCATGAGCTCTGTCAACTGGTGTAAGCATGTATGTCTCTCCACAGATCTCAGTCCATGGTGCTCTGGTTCAATTCTGCTGAAGATATTCCTCTATGCCACCATCTCAGTCCATCCAGCATCATCATGTCAACTGGCGCAAGCATTTATATCTCTCCACAGATCTCTGTGCTACTCCATGCCACCATCTCAGTCCATCCAGCATCATCATGTCAACTGGCGCAAGCATTTATATCTCTCCACAGATCTCTCTGCTACTCCATGCCACCGTCTCAGTCCATCCAGCATCATCATGTCAACTGGCGCAAGCATTTATATCTCTCCACAGATCTCTGTGCTACTCCATGCCACCATCTCAGTCCATCCAGCATCATCATGTCAACTGGCGCAAGCATTTATATCTCTCCACAGATCTCTCTGCTACTCCATGCCACCGTCTCAGTCCATCCAGCATCATCATGTCAACTGGCGCAAGCATTTATATCTCTCCACAGATCTCTGTGCTACTCCATGCCACCATCTCAGTCCATCCAGCATCATCATGTCAACTGGCGCAAGCATTTATATCTCTCCACAGATCTCTGTGCTACTCCATGCCACCGTCTCAGTCCATCCAGCAGCATCATACAGAATCACTACCCTTATAGCAGGTCACATTATTCTGAGCTCGGGTAACCTAGCCCTTATCTCGCTGCCTTTCCTTTTCCCTTCTACCTTGTTGCTGTTGGGTCAACCTTACGGCCACACTCTTGGGAAATATTATTACTAATGAAAAGAGGAGAGAAATGAATCCCTTACTTCAAGACATAATTTACAGCATTATGATTACACACAGATGTTGGTTCACGAATGCTATTTTCTCAGCGACTCCTAGGGTTGTCGTAGGATCTGATGCTGATGATTTTGGAAGGCTGCTCTGTGGAACGAACGAACGAAAGTCTTTATTTTCAAAGGGTTTAGAATTAGGCATGCAGGCCCATCTCACATTCTGCCCTTCTTAAGGAGACTGAGCCATACAAGATCAAACCTGGTGCAATGAATTTGATCCTCTGGCCTTTAAACACCCCCTTTATGATTACACAGACTAGCTTGGGATTCAGAACATACCTTCTCTAATGTCACATACTAGTTTGGAATTCAAAACTTACCTTCTCTAATGTCATATACTAGCTTGGGATTCAGAACTTACCTTTTCTAATTTCATATACTAGCTTGGAATTCAGAACTTACCTTCTCTAATTTCAACAAAATCAAAAATGCAGGACGAATGATGCTGCGTGTCCATGTGGTTGAAGCGGAGTCTGATCGTACTGTTGCCCATGTCACTGTTCAATTGCCACACACACTGAACGCTGTGGCCGTAAGTGCCATTGCCTAAACCAGGTGAGGATATTTGGCCTGGATGTTGAGTAATGTAGCCGCCACATTCTAATTAACGATAAAACAAATACTTAATGTTACACACAAGTTTCACTAACATGTCAACAGGTGAAGAGGTAACATTTAAAGAGACCTCTATGTCACCATCAAAGATAGGGAGCATCTGTGGGATCTCTCCCCCAGGACATGCTGGTGTGTTGGGAAACAAGCAGGCGGACAGATTGGCTGGGTCTGTGGGGCACAATAAGGTTTTTGTGATCAGATCCACCATCATTGCCTAGACAGAATAGTGTGGCAGGGAGTGACCAGAGGATTTGGCTGATACTCAGTACTCTGAGAAAATGTTACACAGACACATAATCAGACTACAACTAATACCATTAGTATTGGGACTCTTTGCTGGTTGTTAAAGATGAGGACAGAACTTGTTTGGGACAGTTCTGAGCGCTGTGATGTCGGGCCTTGACTCAATCAACTCACTTCAAGAGCTCAGTTTTATAATCGTCAAATTCTGTTTAACTGTTTCTCAGCATAGTGAATATTACTCATTGGCTGACTCTTCCTTATTGTTGACACATCTTATAAAAGCTTCTTTGTTACCCTTTGAAAATAAAGTCCTTTCGTTCTCATTGATTTCATTATCTTGTACCAGTTCTTATTGCAGAAACATCTTGTAATAGCTTCTCGCTGGCTTCATTACCTTGTACCAGTCTTTATTGTCGACACATCTTATAAAAGCTTCTCATTGATTTCATTACCTTGTACCGGTCTTTATTGTCAACACATCTTATAAAAGCTTCTCATTGATTTCATTACCTTGTACCAGTCTTTATTGTGGACACATCTTATAATAGCTTTTCGTTGGCTTCATTACCTTGTACCAGTTCTTATTGTGGAAACATGTTATAAAAGCTTCTCGCTGACTGCTGTTTGTCCATCTCTTGATGTTATCTTTCCACGTCTATCGTTGTCTACCTCTTACTTGCCTGCATGTGACTTTTCCCTCCAGTTAGTTAGTTGCATATCCTTTACAGGACATTGCAGTCAACACCAGCATTTCTTTGCTGTTGTGTTGTCTTGGCAAGTTTACGTTCAGTAGTTTGCCATTGTTTTCTGAACGACCGGCACCTATACCATTTTGTAAAAAACCAACACAACGCGGTCTGCTGCCAAATCTTGAATGCGAGAATGCAGGACCACAAACTGCGTCTGAAACCCTTCGTCATGGCGCCGGCTCCAGTAGTTATTAGGCAAGCTGTGGTAGCACAATGGCTAGAAAATGACTTGTCTGTATTTTTTTCATTATTTCCTATCTCTATTTTTATGTCTGGCTTGTCTAAGACTTTTATCTGTTGTCTGTTCTTGTTTCCATGAGATACAATCCATTCTTCTGTATTTATATACTTTCTAGGACAGAAATTCAAAATGACAATTGCTTGTCTCATGCTTCTGCACCACATGGGCAGGGACTGTTCCACGACTTTAGACTTACAGGGAAAACGGTGATAGCCCCATCATTTTATAAACCAATCAGCACTTGATGGATCACGTGGTCAGTGTCACGCTGGCCATCTTTATTTCCCAGTTTTACCAGTTTTAGGCTGGCTCCACCTGGAAGCTCAGATCAGTTTGTAAAACATCCCCGGCTTGCAGACAGATGCTGCAGTATGCTGATGATGAGGAGATGGACATCATGTTGTTGCAGACAGATGCTGCAGTATATTGATGATGAGGAGATGGACATCATGTCGTTGCAGACAGATGCTGCAGTATATTGATGATGAGGAGATGGACATCATGCCGTTGCAGACAGATGCTGCAGTATATTGATGATGAGGAGATGGACATCATGTCGTTGCAGACAGATGCTGCAGTATGCTGATGATGAGGACATGGACATCATGTCATCATTCAGTGAATTGCATTGCACTGTTTCATCAAGTATGGGGCTCAGTACATCTGACTTCAACCAGCACTATCCCCAGTCTACCTACAAGGCAGCAGGTTTGTGTCTCTCTTCATCTGCTTGTGAGCCCTGACCTGACCGAATTGCCAGGCCCTACCAGTGGCTGCGATACCATCAGCATAGTTCTTGGGGTCATTGGAACACACACGTCCCTCTTCCATGGTAAGGTGAGACACATCAGAAGGATATTGATGAGATTGATCTCCACCTGGTGATGGACTTGTGTGTACATCATAACCCATGATCTCAACCTGGTGATGGACTTGTGTGTACATCATAACCCACGATCTCAACCTGGTGATGGACTTGTCTGTACATCATAACCCATGATCTCAACCTGGTGATGGATTTGTGTGTACATCATAACCCATTGTCTAAAAACCAGAGAAAAGGATAGGTCAATATTCTCACCCGCCTCTCTGTCTGATGTATACGTAGCTCGGAACCCAGCATTGCTGACAGATCCATCAGTGTAGAACCGAACCCTCATTGTGTTGCCTGATGATTCGACAGGCTCTGCTGGAACTGTCTCACCACAGAATCGATCCAGGGATGGTGAATCTAGCAGAACCCCATTAATAACCTGAAGCAAAATAGAAGAGTGTTTGTATATATTCAACTTTGAATACAGAAATCCGTTAATTAAATGCAGCAATGTAGGAAAGTCTAGTATGTGGTTACTCAACAATGAGTATAGATGCCTGACAATAGAATGTAGCAATGTAGAAAAGTCTAGTATGTGGTTACTCAACAATGAGTATAGATGCCTGACAATAGAATGTAGCAATGTAGAAAAGTCTAGTATGTGGTTACTCAACAATGAGTATAGATGCCTGACAATAGAATGTAGCAATGTAGAAAAGTCTAGTATGTGGTTACTCAACAATGAGTATAGATGCCTGACAATAGAATGTAGCAATGTAGAAAAGTCTAGTATGTGGTTACTCAACAATTACATGTCACTATCTCTTTGTGTCTCTTGTACACTGTAGAGTATCAGTTTTGGGTTATTAGGTTAGCAATCCATTTCCCTTCCTCAATACACCTTGTACACTTTGGAGTGTCAGTCTGGGTCTTAGGTTAGTGATCCAGTTACTTTCCCCAATACACATCTGCGTCTCTTATACACTTAAGAGCGTCAGCTGTGGTTGTTAGATTTGTGATCCATTTCCTTTCCTACCACATCAACAGTACAGTCACAGTTAGGGATTGGTTCGATAGCGAGATTCAGAATGAAGACAGAGGGTAGTCACAGGCTAGGACAGACATATGAGATCACAACCCAGGCCACCACTGACCAGTCGTTTATTTTGGGTTGACTTTCAGAGTGTTGTGGTATACCAGAGCAACTCACCAGCAGCATCAACTATCGCTGCAACCCAGCAACATAATATCAGTGTTGCGCATCAGCGACCCTGTGAAAGAACTGATTTGTGGGCCACTGGCGAATAGGGTGACCCAAAGAGGAACGATGGAGAGACTACCATCTTCACCGTTGGAAACACCATTTGCAGATGAGTGCCTAAACACCTTCCTGGAGTCATATTCATACTTTGCTTGATCTAGCACCATCCCGTCTTATGATTAATAAGACCTCGCTCGGAGAACATTTTTTAAAAATATACTTCTCATCGGTTATTCTCCTTTTATGTTCCTTGTGGGAACTTATAATTTCTATTTTCAATTATTAAACTTGTGATAAGCGGTGTTGTCGCTTATTGCTAAATAAGCAACCCTAGTTATTATCTTCATATCCAACATTTAAATAGATCACACAAGTGTGAGAGTATGACGAAAGTTAAATCTTCATCTTTATCAACTTCTTTGTACTGCATAGCTCAAGTCAAGTCTGGGGGATATATTCTTTTCCACAGAATCATCGTGTCACTGCTAAGTTTGCTGTCATCTTTGTGTGTATAGCTGTAAAACTTTATCTGCAGTCCTGTGCCACTGTAAGTATAGTAGACTTCTTTTTCTGGGACAATTTGTCATACTCCCTTTGTTTTTCACGAGCCACTCATCAGCTATTTCTTCAGTGGGAGTCTTTCCTTGGGGTTAGGCTCATTGTCTTCTACTGTACCTGTGAGACTTCTCTCAACAGTAGCTGACCACGTGACAGATGATTGAGTTCAGCGTCAATCACAGTTTTTCTCACATCATCAATATTCATCAGGTCAGTGGAAAACCCTGGACACATGGTTCTTATGTTCCAGGTTGCAAGCCGTAGCTTGAGGTTTCTATTTTTATTTTTAGTATTACCTGGTACACTGGTTTTACAGCCTGCGATTCAGATTTTGTCCTAGCCTCAAGCGCCTATTGAAGCAGGCAGGCTGTGGCAGATCAGTACCCAATTGGCCGGGGGCTGCCCAGTTAGAAGTGGGTGGTAGCTAATCAGTGACACCGTCAGAGGCAACCCATGGCGCCCCATGTCTACGCCAATTGACAAGGACTTATAACCCGTAACAGCTACCTCAGGCTTTGATTCCGAGACCGGTTAAGACCAGGGATGGAGTATACCTCTCCATAGCACAAAGCCCGGGCTAAGATATAGAGACCATGTGTTACCCATCCAGCATGATCCCTCTCTCGGCCTGCCTAGTTCACTCCAGAGGAAAGGTAACACCAATACATCTGGAACAAGACAAGCTGCAGAAGCTGCCAGATCAGCAAAGCAATGCTCAAACTGTCCGCCTGTCGGATCTTCAAATATAAACCCTTCATTCACACATACATATCTTCAAACACAAACTTCTACATGCACATATTTACAAACATAAATCCCAACATGCACACACACACACATCCATATGTAGCCACACCATGGTTGCACATATCACATACATACATACATACATATATATATATATATGCATGCATACATCTATATGTAGCCACACCATGGTTGCACATATCACATACATACACACATACATACATATATGCATGCATACATACATATGTAGCCACACCATGGTTGCACATATCACATACATACATACATATATATATGCATGCATACATATGTAGCCACACCATGGTTGCACATATCACATACATACATACATATATAAATGCACACATCTATATGTAGCCACACCATGGTTACACACATACATACATACATACATACATATATGCATGCACACATCTATATGTAGCCACACCATGGTTGCACATATCACATACATACATACATATATATATATGAATGCACACATCTATATGTAGCCACACCATGGTTACACACATACATACATACATACATATATATATATATATTTGCACACATCACATACATACATATATATATGCATGCACACATCTATATGTAGCCACACCATGGTTGTAAATACATTACATTACATACATTACATACATTACATACATAACATAACATACATTACATTACATACATTACATACATTACATGCATTACATTACATTACATGCATAACATTACATACATAACATTACATTAATTACATTACATGCATTACATTACGTGCATTACATTACATTACATGCATTACATTACATACATTACATCACATACATTACATTACATACATACATACATGCATTACATACATACATTACATTACATACATTACATAACATACATTACATAACATAACATTAAATAACATTACATTACATAACATAACATTACATTCCATTACATTCCATACCATTACATTACATACCATTACATTACATACATACATTCCATACATACATTCCATTACATTCCATACATACATTCCATAACATTCCATTCCATACATACATTCCATTACATTCCATACATACATTCCATTACATTCCATACATACATACATTCCATTCCATACATACATTCCATACATACATTCCATACATACATTCCATTCCATACATACATTCCATTCCATACATACATTCCATTCCATACATACATACATTACATACATTACATACATACATACATTACATACATTACATCCATTCCATACATACATACATTACATACATACATACATTACATACATACATACATTACATACATTCCATACATACATACATTCCATACATACATACATTACATACATTCCATACATACATACATTCCATACATACATACATTACATACATTCCATACATACATACTTTACATTCATACATACATTACATACATTCCATACATACATACATTCCATACATACATACATTACATACATTCCATACATACATACATACATACATTCCATACATACATACATTCCATACATACATACATTCCATACATACATACATTCCATACATACATACATTCCATACATACATACATTACATACATTCCATACATACATACATTCCATGCATACATACATACATTCCATACATACATACATTCCATGCATACATACATTCCATACATACATACATTCCATACATACATACATTACATACATTCCATACATTACATACATACATACATTCCATACATACATACATACATTCCATACATACATACATTCCATACATGCATACATTCCATACATGCATACATTCCATACATTCCATACATACATACATTCCATACATACATACATTCCATACATACATACATTCCATACATACATACATTCCATACATACATACATTCCATACATACATACATTCCATACATTCCATACATTCCATACATACATACATTCCATTCCATACAGACCATACATACCATACATACCATACATTCCATACATTCCATACATTCCATACATACCATACATTCCATACATTACATACATGTTAGTTAGTTAGTTAGTTAGTCGACAGATCTTCCTCATTGCACATCGAACCATTCAGTCCATAAGTGCTCGGATCCCCTCCTCAGCAAATCCCGCAACGTGTAGCGGCTAACAATGCCAGTTCTGTGTTGGTTTATCAATCTTCTTTGGCTTCCTGCGTAGTGTTCTTGTTTGGCCACCCCTCTTTTAATTTGCTGCTCTCGCAGTCTGGCCATTGTCATCACTTGGTTCTCGCAAAAGTCTTACTTCTCGTAGAGCATTCAGGATGTCGGCCTGGTCAATGGCGCGTCCGCCCTCCACAGTAGCCTCACCTGCGAGCTTGTCAGCCCGCTCATTTCCTTGTACTCCCGCATGACCTGGCACGAAGATGAAACTAATCTTTGCCAGTCGAGACTGCTCCAGAGACCTGGAAGAACCAAATGGCTATCGACCTATCAGTCTTCTTAGCTGTGTAGGAAAATTAATGGAACGCATTATCAATGGCAGGCTAACATGGCATCTGGAAGAAAACCAACTCTTAACACCTCACCAAGCAGGATTCAGAAAGTACAGATCTACTGAAGATCAAATAACCTATATAGCTCAGGAAATAGAGGATGCCTTCCAAGAGAAAAAGCACACACTAGCAGTCTGGATAGATTTAGAAAAAGCATTTGATAAAGTATGGAAGGAAGGACTGAAAGTAAAACTGCAAAAGATGCATGTTTGCGGGAAAATGTACAAATGGATCAGCCACTACCTTGAGAACAGAACTGCCAGGACAAAAGTACAAGGACAAACCAGCAAAATGATGCTGTTGGAGCAAGGTGTCCCCCAAGGAGGAATTCTTTCACCAACATTATTCCAAGCATATATAAACGACATCACGGAAAATTTTCCAGCCAGAGTACACACATCATCCTTTGCAGATGACCTAGCCATATGGACATCTGAAGAATATATTAGTACAGCTAACAGCAGAATACAGCAAGCCCTATTAGCGCTAGAGGACTGGTCAAAATCATGGCTAGTGAAGATAAGTGAGGAGAAAACAACATGCACAGTGTTCTCCCTCTCAACTAAAACTCAGCAACCTAAGCTGGTATTGAATGGAAAAATATTGTGCCATGAAGAAAATCCAAACTATCTAGGAGTCACCTTTGATCGTCGCCTGACATGGAAGACACAGGTTGAGAAAAATCGAACAAGAGCAAGGCAAAGAATGGCAATCATGAAAAAGCTTGCTGGTACAACATGGGGAGCAGATGAGAAAGTTCTCAAGAAGTTATATACTGGACGGGTGAGGCCAGTACTGGAATATGGCATTGCAGCTTGGGCAACAGCAGCTAAGTCAAACTTTAACAAAATAAGTAGAGTCCAAAATCAAGGAATGCGAATCATAACTGGAAGCCTGAAGACAACGCCTATTAATGAATTAGAAAAGATCACTTGTTTACAACCAATGCAGGATAGAAGAGATAGCAGAGCCCAGCAACAAGCAGAAAAATTTAGAAGATTGACAGACCACCCTATGTACAACAGATTTAATGGTTTTGGAAAGGGAAGACTGAAGCGTAGCAACTTTGTAGAAACTGCAAAACGAAGGATTAGGTCAGATCCTATTTTTAACATATCAACAGTCAAGCCCATACACAATGCACACAAGTTCCCAGCTTGGAGACAGCAGCAACTGCCTGAGATGATAGAAAACATTCCTGGTATTGAGAAAAAGAACACTCAGCATGAAACCGAAAGAAGAGAAATAACCCTAAACTACATAAAAGAACATTACCCAAGCAGGAATTGGACCCATGCATATACAGATGGATCAGCCAAAAATTCAATAGAGAATGGAGGAGGAGGAATTCTCCTAAATTTAAAAAATGGAGCGAAAAAAACACATTCAATGGCAACTGGAAAATTTTCAAGTAACTTCAAAGCGGAGGTAGAGGCTCTGAAAACTGCAGCAGAAATGCTCCTGATGGAGGAAAATAAAGAGAAGCAAATAGCTATCTTCACAGATGCAAAGTCAGCTGTCTCAATACTGAAGAGCAATAACAGCACAGAACTAACTGACCTAAGAGCAGCACTCCATGGTCTATGCCAGAAATCCAAAAAAGTTGTAATACTGTGGATCCCATCACATTGCAGTATACCTGGAAACGAAGAGGCTGACAGACTGGCAAAAGAGGGCGGACAACTACCACAGCCTGACATAGACATAACCTATAATGAGGCAAAGAGGTTGATAAAAAGCACTTATAGAACCAAATGGGAATCAGAGCATCCAGGCCATCAGAAGGATGATGCATATTTCAAACTCGACCGAAGAGAACAAGTAGCAATCTTCAGACTCCGCACAGGACATAACAGGCTGAAATACCACTTGTTCAATAAACTAAAGATAGGAGATACCGATGAATGTAATTGTAGAACTGGAAAAATGACAGCAAAACATTTGCTGCAGGATTGCCCAACGTATGCAGAACAGAGAAAGATATTTTGGCCCACACCTGCTTCATTTGAGGACAAGCTCTATGGAGATATCAACAAGCTAAAGTTGACCGCAGATTACTTTAACTATATACAGGTTGACATTTAAAGGTGCATGAAGACCCAGAGGCATGAAATGGAATATTGCTTGGATAGCAAATCCATTACGTGGAAAGTCTGAATCAAAAGCCCACTGTGTGGGCTTCATAAAAGGTGGAAAAGTGTCCTAGTGGCACGAAATGGAATATTGCTTGGCTAGCAAATCCATTACATGGAAAGTCCGAATCGAAAGCTCACTGTGTGGATGTCATCTGCAGACTGCATACTTCTGGTTTCCGGAAGAACAGCCTATGGTGAACGGAAGGCCCAATATACGGAAGTGAGGCTAAGCAGCCATGTGCAGGACGTGACGATTCCTTGGGTGAGCCCAGTACCAGAGCGCTATGTATCGGCTCTGCAAGTATGGAAGCCTCCTTGGATGGCGGGGAATGCCCATGGTCTGCCCCTGCCTTCCCTTGAGGGCTGACCAGGATCTTTGGCTGTTCTATATGGACCAGCTGGAATGGGGGATAACACCACAACAGTGAGAGTCAAACGTCCTAAGAAACCCCCGGGAAGGTTAACCCGGTCAACAAATGCCCGCAGAAGTCGGATGTGTCGGCCTAACGGCGCAAGAACGCAGCTCTGCTGTAAACAGGCACAACGCAATCACATCCGAAAAAAAACTCCGGATGAACGAAGAAGAAGAAGAAGATCCCTCCTCTATCCTCTTGATCATGTTCATTGAGTCGCTGAGGAAACAAGCCCTAGTGAAAGTCTGTGTCTCGAGCCATGTTATTGCTTTACTTACTGCCATGACTTCCATGGTCAGGCTACTTGTGGTTTCAGTGAAAGCACCAGAGTCCTCCTTCACAATTCTCCCTCCAGCCCGAGCTGTAAAGGCCCATGAGCTTCTCACATGTCGGACGACCGACCCATCTGTGTAGATGACCGCGTCACCGTCTAGCGAATTCTCGAAAATCAACGCTTGTACTTCAGCCTCAACAGCAGCCGAATTTTCTTGTCTGCATTTTCTATCTAGTTGGATGCAAACTGAAAAGGATGTGCAGACGTCTGTTGGCACTTGCACCCACTCCTCGCCAGGTTCTAAGTCCTCAAGTGAACACACCTGTTGAAGAATGTCTTCGGCTTGACCCATCCACGACCGTCCTCT
Source organism: Cepaea hortensis (assembly GCA_963921405.1). Taxonomy (NCBI): domain Eukaryota; kingdom Metazoa; phylum Mollusca; class Gastropoda; order Stylommatophora; family Helicidae; genus Cepaea; species Cepaea hortensis. Next base: position 63,668,354 of record OY992897.1, on the reverse strand, counting down.
TTTTAACCTACTGCCCTTCACCTTCCTAATTTCACTATGCAGTGGATGTTGTGTGTTTGCGTTAATTCTGAGGTAGGCGCGTGCCCTGCAAACTTGTATTCTCTCTTCAATGGTTGGAAAATCAAGAAGGTAGCGCATCGCCCTGCATGCTGTATCTCTTGTACATCCAAGAATAATGCGCATAGCTTCATTCTGTATCCTTTCCATCCTTTCTATCTGCTTATGGCTGAGAGTCAGGATTGCCATTGCATACTCCAAAACAGACATGACCAGCCCCTCGTACAGAAGACATAGATGGCGCTGCTCACAGTTTGCTGCCACCATCACCCGCATCGCTGTCAAACCCCGCTTGGCCTTTGTTATCACCTGGTCTATGTGCACATTATAAGCAAGGCTTCGATCAAACCGTATCCCCAGGTAATTCATTGCCTGCGTTCTTTCCACCGTCTCTGAACACAGCATTACAGTTGGTGTTGGATTGTTGACAATATGATTATTCAACGAGAACCAAGTCACTGTTGCCTTTGTTGGGTTGACCATTGCCCCAGCTTCATCACACCAAGTACTTATGCGATTGAGTTCGGTTTGTAGTTCCACAGCAACCTCCTCTCTATCCTTACCCTGACGATACACTAAAACATCATCAGCATATGACAATGTCCTGCCAGGTCCAGTGATCTGCTCACTGGTGATTCTCACTGTGTAGGCGTTGAACAGGACCGGAGATAATGGTGATCCCTGTGGTAGGCCAGGATGTATTGTTGTTGGTTCCGAAGTCCAACTGCCACATCTGAAAACTACTTTCCATTGGAAGAGGGCTGCAGCGATCCAACTAAGGAGGAATGGACTTACATTTAGTTCGAGAAGCTGAAACATTAAAAAATCCAGTGGTACTCTGTTGTATGCGTCCTCAAGATCAATCGCTGCAGCAACGGTTTCAGTGCCTGAGTGGAAACCTTCATAGACATCCTGGGCAAAGACTGCTGCATTGGTCCTGGTTTCTCTTTTTGGACGGTACCCACCCAGGGTGGGTGGGAAAACACCTTGCCTCTCTAGTTGGCTTGATATTTTCCTGGCAATTACCTTCTCCAGCAGCTTGCCTATTGTATTCTGCATGGTTATAATTCGATATCCCTGAATTTTTTTGTGGTCTTTGTCAGGCTTCGGCAAGGGAATCAGATAACTGTGTAACCATTCCTCCTTGATGCTAGCACTCCCTATACTGTTGTTGTACATGTCTGCTAGTTTCTCTAGCTCATTGTCGGTACACCTATTTATGTCGTTGTATCTTATGCCATCAGGACCTGGAGCACTGTTTTTTGATCGTCGAAGCACAGCCTTGATTTCTTTCACTGTCACTGTGTCTTCATCCGAGGTGTTCTGGGCCTTGCATCTGTCTGAGGTGACCTCCTTGGCCAGATTTCGGCTTCCCATGTCTGTCTGGTTGCTCTGCTCAAGGTAGCGTTCAAAGAGGGCTTTGCCCTTGTCCTCGTCAGTCCTCTGCCAGATGAGGTCAGCACCTTGGAAGTCAGAAATGCTCTTATTCTTGACTACACCACTCATGCTTTTATGTAGTCGCCAGAACAATTTCAGTGACTTGTCTGTGCTTACTCTTTGACACACCTCTGCCCATTTTTCGCTTTTAACAACCTTGACCAGTTTTTTGAAGTAGCTTACTTTTGTGTGCATCTCTCTTTCTAAGTGCAAGCAGGGACTAGGATGACCAGCTCTGTTCTTCTTGGCATTTTGCCATCTCCTTACAGCACTACGCTTATCCACCCAAGCCTTCTCCACCTCGAAACTCCACCACGGTGGCTTCTCCCAGCTTTTTTTCCTGCCCTGAAACGTTCTGCGCTTGTCACGTCTTATTTTACTCACCACATCTTGCCCTGTACTGTCATACTGGAACGTCTTTACCTTTAGCTTGTGCTGCCTGCTTCTGCCTTTCTCCACCAGTATGCTGCAAGGGTGGTGGTCGCTGCCATGGTGTCCTAGGACACCCCATCTACACACTGTAGTGAGTGAAGGTGAAACTAGCGCCAGATCAATAGCACTGTCCTCATCGCCCGGACGGCTTGCTGTCCTGGTGACACAGCCACTGTTGATACAAACCAGGTCGATGCTTTCCAGTGCAATCTCGAGCTCCTCCCCCTGTGTATTGGAGGAAGTGTTTCCCCATGATCTGCCTTTAGCGTTGAAGTCACCACAGAAAGTAACATTTCTCTCGTGGCCTAATATGCCACTTAAGCACTGCCACTTCTGGGCGTCCACACTGGCATTGCGGGCATAAACATTAACCAACAAGAATGGTATACTGGAATGAACTCTCAACGCCTGTATTTGTATATCGTCACTGTCCCAACTGGACATGTCTAGCTCTGACGCCACCATGCTGTCGCGAACGAGAATCGCCATTCCCAGATGTCGTCTGTTGTAGAAACATTTGAAGCCAGCAATTTGGAGTAGCTGATCGCCCAGTCTCGTCTCCTGGAGTGCTACAATGTCGTTCCTGTAAACTAGGGTTTCTAAAATAGAGCCCCGTTGTTTTACACTGGCACAGTTCCAATATAGAATACGGATATTCCTGAGTCCTAGACGGTGACACTTGAGTCTAAAATGCCTCAAACCACCACGCTTACCTTGCTTCTTTATCCCTGCGCGGCTACCACGCCGCTTCGGTATGTTGACTGCTGACCGCACGAAAAACACACGTTGTTCCGCCATGTTGAAAAAACGTAAACACAGACTGAGAAAACCACACACGCTGCTAAAAATTCACTCAAGGATGGCTTCGCTCGATGCACGAACTCCGTAGCACCCACGCAGATCTTGAGTAGAAACTCCTGGTTTTACATCCTGGCACTCCAATTACACGCAAGAGATGAATAAATCCATCCCCTACGCGAAAAAGTTAACGAACACAAAACAACACGACCGTCCGTCGCCATCTTGAAACCGGAAGCCTAATCCACATACCATACATTACATACATACCATACATTACATACATACCATACATTACATACATACCATACATTACATACATACCATACATTACATACATACCATACATTACATACATACCATACATTACATACATACCCTACATTACATACATACCCTACATTACATACATACATTACATACATACCATACATTACATACATACCATACATTACATACATACCATACATTACATACATACCATACATTACATACATACCATACATTACATACATACCATGCATTACATACATACCATACATTACATACATACCATACATTACATACATACCATACATTACATACATACCATACATTACATACATACCATACATTACATACATATCATACATTACATACATACCATACATACCCTACATTACATACATACCCTACATTACATACATACCCTACATTACATACATACATTACATACATACCATACATTACATACATACCATACATTACATACATACCATACATTACATACATACCATACATTACATACATACCATGCATTACATACATACCATACATTACATACATACCATACATTACATACATACCATACATTACATACATACCATACATTACATACATACCATACATTACATACATACCATACATTACATACATTACATACATACCCTACATTCATACATACCCTACATTACATACATACATTACATACATACATTACATACATACCATACATTACATACATACCATACATTACATACATACCATACATTACATACATACCATACATTACATACATACCATACATTACATACATACCATACATTACATACATACCATACATTACATACCATACATACATACCATACATACATACCCTACATTACATACATACCCTACATTACATACATACCCTACATTCCATACATACCCTACATTCCATACATACCCTACATTCCATACATACCCTACATTACATACATACCCTACATTACATACATACCCTACATTACATACATACCATACATTACATACATACCATACATTACATACATACCATACATTACGTACATACCATACATTACGTACATACCATACATTACGTACATACCATACATTACATACATACCATACATTACGTACATACCATACATTACATACATACCATACATTCATACATACCCTACATTACATACATACCCTACATTACATGCATACATTACATACATACCATACATTACATACATACCATACATTACATACATACCATACATTACATACATACCATACATTACATACATACCATACATTACATACATACCATACATTACATACATACCATACATTACATACATACCATACATTACATACATACCCTACATTACATACCCTACATTACATACCCTACATTACATACCCACCCTACATTACATACCCACCCTACATTACATACATACCCTACATTCCATACATACCCTACATTCCATACATACCCTACATTACATACATACCCTACATTACATACATACCATACATTACATACATACCATACATTACATACATACCATACATTACGTACATACCATACATTACGTACATACCATACATTACGTACATACCATACATTACATACATACCATACATTACGTACATACCATACATTACATACATACCATACATTCATACATACCCTACATTACATACATACCCTACATTACATACATACATTACATACATACCATACATTACATACATACCATACATTACATACATACCATACATTACATACATACCATACATTACATACATACCATACATTACATACATACCATACATTACATACATACCATACATTACATACATACCATACATTACATACATACCCTACATTACATACCCTACATTACATACCCTACATTACATACCCTACATTACATACCCACCCTACATTACATACATACCCTACATTCCATACATACCCTACATTCCATACATACCCTACATTCCATACATACCCTACATTCCATACATACCCTACATTCCATACATACCCTACATTCCATACATACCCTACATTACATACATACCCTACATTACATACATACCCTACATTACATACATACCATACATTACGTACATACCATACATTACGTACATACCATACATTACGTACATACCATACATTACGTACATACCATACATTACGTACATACCATACATTACGTACATACCATACATTACGTACATACCATACATTACGTACATACCATACATTACATACATTACATACATGCCATACACACCATACATGACATACACACCATACATGACATACACACCATACATTACATACACACCATACATTACATTCTGTCACGAATTGGCCGCCTTAACATCCCAGAATATTTTTCTCGGTCTCCAAATTTGAGAGGCCAAACTGAGAAAGAATGAATTAATCACGCTACTCCACGGCTATCTAGTCGTGAGGTAAGATTATTCACAAAAAGCCTCTAGCCATGACGTAAGCTTGCAGATGGCAAGTAAAATGGGATACTTGAGATGGACACAACTAGATAATTTAAATTAGTCTACACCTTGGAAAACTGCTGACCCAGACGGGCTATGACACCACACAGACACATTGGCACCTTCTCGTCCAGGTAGACCCTGGCTGAATCAACAATGAACTGGGCCAGTGGTTGAATAAAGGCAATTAACGCCAGATGGAGATAATAGCCCCAGGGCTATAAACAAGCCCCATCCACTCTGACTGGCAGACCCAGGTAGGTGTGAAATCACTGATAAGACTGTGAAACTGATCTGGGGCTGGCAACGCAAAACCATCCAGGTGTGACACTATGGTGAGGGTTAGTGGTTAAAAGAATTTTTATGACTGGACAGACTTGGAGTTAATTGCAATCACTGTCAGGAGGAGATAAGAAGAATTTATGACGGGAATGCCAAAGAGATAATAGTGTCTCAGACACTGTCTGCTAGACTCAGCTTAAATAAGGGTCCCTAGCCTGTTTTAGGTTAGATTAAGTTTGACTTCAGAACAGGTGAGAAGAGAGAGTAAATGTAGATTTCTTAGTAACTAAGTATTTTAGGTGTATGTACTGAATTCCAGTCTATATCTGATCTAGGTTATTGCAAGAACTATCATTGTCATAGATTACTTGAGTGTTCTTTCTAAGTTCTGCGTTCAATATCATATTGCGTTAAAGTGTTATTCTTCTGAGAAAATAGAGCCTTATGTGAGACAGATCTTGTCTGGGTAGACTTTTAGGTGTCTTGGTAGATGCTTGTCATTTCTTTGTACACTATCCTAGTTGCCTTTTGGTGTGTGCATTTGTTGTACAGAATATAGTCAACTGACTATTTATTTAATTCTTACAACAGCAGTAACTAAGTGTGATTAAACCGGGCAGCTCAGCAAATATAGCTGGTCTGTGTGGTAACTTCAATTAGACTTGTTGTATATCTCATTTTGTAGCTATACAATATTAGTACTCATTAATAATGCCTGATGCTATTATGTTGAGTATAATTAGATGTCCATCTTGAAGTAATATAATGTTTACGGATATGTTGGATGTATGTATGTGTAATTTCATAAACTAACTAGTGCATTATGCTATGATGTTAAAGTATCATAATATGTCTAGTTTAATCAACATGTTTATGTGTATTGGATGTTTGATATATTGATTTGTCATATGCAAACCTACCAATATGAAGTGTTATGCTATTGTCTGCGCATTGGCACATTGGCCAATGATTGTGTTGGAAGCAGAGGTGTAATGGTACAGACATTACCCACAATTGGTAGTATAGGGTATATGGTGCTAAACTTTCTCAGTGCATTGTGGGCGTGCGTCCACGGTAATGCATGGAAAACTGGCACAGCTACTGGTCACGGCTTGCAAGCCCGGATGATCAGGCATTGTTATAATACCCTTACCGACCCTGTGAGCTGCTAAACTAACATTGGACGGAGCGGCTGTACGACACAGAATTTCTGTATTAGCGACACGGACATGGGGCGGCAGAAATGTAATCAGTACAGGCGTGTGAGACAATTGAAAAGCCAGTCCCAGACTAAAGACAGTAGGGAGAAGGAGGATGGTGAACACAGTAGAGCTGGAAGATAAACTTGGCCAGACTGGTCATTGTATATGTTTGTGTTATGATATGTTTTAATTAGGATTGCGCTGATGTAGAACTGATATAACACATTCTTGACTTTCTTTCAAGCTCTCACAAGGAGCACCTATGTTACAGATCTCAAGAACGAGTGAAGACTAGGTAGAGCTAGGACTGGCATGAGTCAGGATACCGGCAAGCTGTTCTTTTGTTGAGTCTACTGGAGAGTGGGGATCTGGACCACAGTTCCAGATAGATGAAGTAACAAGTAAAGTTACGTAATGTTTCTCATCACAATATGTTATATGATTTTATCATCCTCATATTGACAATCATCCGATGTCTATTGTTATGATTAGCAAATAAATGTTGTAGTATTGTAACTCATAGTTCTGTCGTTATCTTTTAATTCCAATTGTGCATACGTGTTGTGTGTGTACATTGGTGGGGGTTCACTTACACACCAAGGAAAGGAGCAGTCAGGGAGAAAACCTGGACTGAGATAGTCGTCTATACTAATATATTTAGACTTAAAACATCTATCTTAAGCTAACCTTCTCTTTCCTATACCTTGGCGAATATTCAGCACAGTTCATTTCATTTTGTAACGAGCCACTTGGAGCTGTACGTTGGATATTCATGGGCTTAATCTGTAGTTCAGCCATATAGATTTTGTCCCTAGTCAGTTTCTGACTATTAGGGTTGCTCGCCAGTAAATAATACATTCATCTAGCCAGTGGGGCACCCCGACTTCTGACACATACACACCATACATTACATACACACCATACATTACATACACACCATACATTACATACACACCATACATTACATACACACCATACATTACATACACACCATACATTACATACACACCATACATTACATACACACCATACATTACATACACACCATACATTCATACACACCATACATTACATACACACCATACATTACATACACACCATACATTACATACACACCATACATTACATACACACCATACATTACATACACACCATACATTACATACACACCATACATTACATACATACCATACATTACATACATACCATACATTACATACATACCATACATTACATACATACCATACATTACATACACACCATACATTACATACACACCATACATTACATACATATCATACATTACATACATACCATACATTACATACATACCATACATTCATACATACCATACATTCATACATACCATACATTACATACATACCATACATTACATACATACCATACATTACATACCATACATTACATACATACCATACATTACATACATACCATACATTACATACATACCATACATTACATACATACCATACATTACATACATACCATACATTACATACATACCATACATTACATACATACCATACATTACATACATACCATACATTACATACATACCATACATTCATACATACCATACATTGCATACATACCCTACATTACATACATACCATACATTACATACCATACATTACATACATTACATACATACCATACATTACATACATACCATACATTACATACATACCATACATTACATACACACCATACATTACATACACACCATACATTACATACACACCATACATTACATACACACCATACATTATGTAACAGTGTGAAGGACTAACAAACACTTGGTTTCATATAAAGACTGTTTATTTTCTTGATGGTGACAACATGGCTGCCTTCCAGTTCTAAGCCGGGATCTTTACTGCTCCCTGACAACCAACCACGTCACGACTTGAGCATCCCCCCCCCATTCTCCTCCGATGCTCAATCGTGCCGTAGCCTTTTCCCATCCCCTACTCTACTTCTGTTACAATTACATACATACCACACATTACATACATACCACACATACCACACATTACTTCCATACCACACATTACTTCCATACCATACCATACCATACCATACCCCACCCACCCACCCACCCACCCACCCACACACACACACACACACACACACACACACACACACACACATATACATACATACATATGTAGCCACACCATGGTTGCACATATCACCTACAGACAGGCTGGGATCAGGCCTGAGTTGTTCATGTGACATCCACAGGTTTCATGCATGTCCTTGCCCACAGATTCCAACCCAATGCCTACAGGCAGGAATGCAGGGATAATGTTTACAACAACCTTTTTTTTTTAACTTACTTCAACATAATCCCATTCACAAAACTGTGACGAAGGTCCCTCCAATCGAAAATCACTAAATGTCAGCGTTACTCTCCTACCCAAAGGCACAGTGATGTCCCATGTGCACATCCTAGTGTGGGGGTACTGATTGGGATAATTGGGAGATGTGAGAACTCCAGTTGGTGTGTTCAACTGCCCGCCACATTCTGCAACATTCACAAAGAATCATTTGAACACCTTCTGAACTATGTTATTTCTGAAATATTCACATGAAAGAATCATTTGAGCACCTGCTGAAATATGTTATTATACAATCAAAATCATCATGTGCCATGCCAATAAGTGTGGGCGTCATGTTTCGCTATCTCATACGATCACCAGAGTCATAAGTCAGCTCCGTTTTCTTGTCTCTACCATGCCTCATGGCTAAGCCATCCAGATATTAACTTCTCTGCCTTTCCTTTATTCTTCTCCCCTGAATCTTGTCAGTTATCACCAAGTTCTCTAATTTATTTCTTCTTATAACGTGTCCAAAAAATTGTGACTGACTTATCTCTAATTTGTCTAATCAGTTTATGGTTTTCATTTGCTTCTTGAATTATACAATAGACTGGACAATATTTGACAATTTTTATAAAACATTGCATGTGAAAAGTACAGGAGCCCTTGAGACAGCTTGACCTTGAGGTGTATAGTATACATGGTGCTAGCCCCGTATATGTATAGACCCATAGTCACTGGGCAGGTGATGGGGTCAGCGTCCGGCCAGGCACGGATACATCTCTGGACAGTTCGTGGCACACATTTGAGCTGCGCATGTGTCCAGGTCATCACAAGGAGACACATAGTAACCTTCACATATATTGAAGTGTCCAGGTCATCACAAGGAGACACATGAGTAACCTTCACATATATTTTGATGGCAGTCTCAAGAGCGCTCGCCCTGAAATTTCCAGTGCGTTGATGTCAAGGTAGGGGGTTCTCTCCCTACACCGGTCAGTTGGACTTTAGCGTGATCATCTCATTCTTGACTTGGGGACACAAATTACAAGTACCTCAGAAGTTGGAGTGGGTTTGCCTGATGGTGAGGGGCACTGGTAATAGGGAAAGATGGCCCATATGCAAAACCAAGTCCAGTGTGGACTATGATCAAGTTCAAAGCGAGGAAACAAACAACAAAAACATAGTTTCATGCAGTTGTTCATGTAAATTGTATACATGTTGTAGTTGTTCATATAAATTGTATACATGTTGTAGTTGTTGATGTCAATTGTATACATGTTGTAGTTGTTCATGTAAACTGTATACATGTTGTAGTTGTTCATGTTGCACGCTTGCTTGCTTGTGTTCGTTGGCTTGAGCTCCAACGCGAAGTCCTGTATGTTGGATGAAGGCATCCTGTTGTCCAACATCAGTGTGATGTCATACAGGACCTGAGGTTTGCGTGAGTATCCGTTGTCCCATGTCTGGCTTATTGGTGTGCAGACTGGTGGTTCCTCGCCGTACAGGCAGACACCCTCCGACTTCGGAGGAATCGGCGATCCTACTGACTTTAGCCAGGACCCCCGACGAGGACGCGTCAATAGGTCTTGGCCAGTATATACCCCGGCCCTGGTGCCTTGGAAACACCTCTGCGTCCCTAGTTGTTCATGTAAATTGTATACATGTTGTAGTTGTTGATGTCAATTGTATACATGTTGTAGTTGTTCATGTAAATTGTATACATGTTGTAGTTGTTGATGTCAATTGTATACATGTTGTAGTTGTTTCTGTCAATTGTATACATGTTGTAGTTGTTCATGTAAACTGTATACATGTTGTAGTTGTTCATGTAAATTGTATACATGTTGTAGTTGTTCATGTAAACTGTATACATGTTGTAGTTGTTTCTGTCAATTGTATACATGTTGTAGTTGTTCATGTAAATTGTATACATGTTGTAGTTGTTCATGTAAACTGTATACATGTTGTAGTTGTTCATGTAAACTGTATACATGTTGTAGCTGTTCATGTAAACTGTATACATGTTGTAGCTGTTCATGTAAACTGTATACATGTTGTAGTTGTTCATGTAAACTGTATACATGTTGTAGTTGTTTCTGTCAATTGTATACATGTTGTAGTTGTTCATGTAAATTGTATACATGTTGTAGTTGTTCATGTAAACTGTATACATGTTGTAGTTGTTCATGTAAACTGTATACATGTTGTAGTTGTTCATGTAAATTGTTTACATGTTGTAGTTGTTCATGTAAACTGTATACATGTTGTAGTTGTTTCTGTCAATTGTGTACATGTTGTAGTTGTTCATGTAAACTGTATACATGTTGTAGTTGTTCATGTAAACTGTATACATGTTGTAGTTGTTCATGTAAACTGTATACATGTTGTAGTTGTTCATGTAAATTGTATACATGTTGTAGTTGTTCATGTAAACTGTATACATGTTGTAGTTGTTTCTGTCAATTGTATACATGTTGTAGTTGTTCATGTAAACTGTATACATGTTGTAGTTGTTCATGTAAACTGTATACATGTTGTAGTTGTTCATGTAAACTGTATACATGTTGTAGTTGTTCATGTAAACTGTATACATGTTGCAGTTGTTTCTGTCAATTGTATACATGTTGTAGTTGTTCATGTCAATTGTATACATGTTGTAGTTGTTCATGTAAACTGTATACATGTTGTAGTTGTTCATGTCAATTGTATACATGTTGTAGTTGTTCATGTAAACTGTATACATGTTGTAGCTGTTCATGTAAACTGTATACATGTTGTAGCTGTTCATGTAAACTGTATACATGTTGTAGTTGTTCATGTAAACTGTATACATGTTGTAGTTGTTCATGTAAACTGTATACATGTTGTAGTTGTTCATGTAAACTGTATACATGTTGTTGTTGTTCATGTAAACTGTATACATGTTGTAGTTGTTTCTGTCAATTGTATACATGTTGTAGTTGTTCATGTAAACTGTATACATGTTGTAGTTGTTCATGTAAACTGTATACATGTTGTAGTTGTTCATGTAAATTGTATACATGTTGTAGTTGTTCATGTAAACTGTATACATGTTGTAGTTGTTCATGTCAATTGTATACATGTTGTAGTTGTTCATGTAAACTGTATACATGTTGTAGTTGTTAATGTCAATTGTATACATGTATTTTGGTGTTTGTGTGCTGATGAAGGTTTTAGCAGATTCAACCCTGACCTTTGGTGAACTCTTTCTTTCTACCCCTTTCATGTCTGTATTCTCCAATTTTGAAATCTTTCTACCCATTCACACTCTCCATTCATACACTCTGCATTCATACTCTCTCCATTCATACTCTCTCCATTCATACTCCGAGCACACCCCTAGATACCATCCGTTTTTAGACCATTGGGCAGATGACAACCCTAGGAAATTCAACCTTGATGTTGGCTGAATGCTATCTTTCAATCTGTCTCATCACTGTATTCCTTCTACCCAAAATAGCTCTCCCTCTCACCACATGAAACTGACAAAACAATACAGCAGACACAGACATACCTTCAACACTGGCTTGGAAAACCAGTCGGAAGCCAGCGTTTCGTACAGATCCATCAGCTCTAAACCTAATGTAGGCAATGCTGTCTGAGGTTTCAACTGATTGTGATGTCCCATTACCACAATTATCAAAGATAATTCTCCCTGTAGAATTTCCATCACGAATCTGCAAAGTGTTTGCTGTGCAGTCTAGCAATGACCGAGGTCTCAATTCTGTGATGTTAATGCGCAAGAAGTGACCAACTGGGCCGGCAATGTTCCACTCACAGCCAAGGTTGTTGCCAAAGATTTCCAAATAATTTGGACTTGAAATGACTCCACTGGCTGCTCTGATACGACCTCCACAGGTTGCTGGGTACAGGAAGTAGTTATATGTAAATTTATTTGTGAGCTGCCAAACTTGACAATAGTCATCTACACATGGAATTAGTTTATGAAATTGTAATTCTGAGATGCTAAGTTTGACAACTATAATATATATGTATATATATACATATATCAATATATATATATTGATTTAGTATATGAAAATATATTTCTGAGCTGCCAAATTTGACAATTATGAGGGGGCTTTCAAATGAAAACATTAAATAATTTTCTTTTGGAAGAATATATTTTGAAAAAGTAAAGAACAAATGTATAATTTTTCGATGCGGTCATCACTGCGTTCAATGCAAGTCCTCCAACACTGATCAAGTGTTTGGATTCCTGTAGAAAAGAATTCTCTTGGTTGCATGTGTAACCACTCATAAACCACCTGCTGTTTCTCTTCATCGGACCTAAAAGTCTTTCCTCCCAATGACTCTGAATTTTCCAAACAGGTGGAAATCCCTTGGAGCTAGGCCTGGTGAGTACAGGGGATGTAGTACATACTGAAAGTGGAGTCTTTGATGGTTGCACCGGAAGTATGGGGTCAGGCAATGACATGTTGCAAAAGGACACCTTTACTCAGAAGTCCACGTCATTTGGATTTGATTGTGGGTCGAAGACGATTCCTGAGAAGATCTGGTGACTGTTTTCGCTCTTGGCATGTAGTGTTCTAAAATAATGCCTTGTTAATCCCAAAAGAGATTCAGCATAACCTTCTCTGCAGATGGCTGTGTGCAAAACATCTTTGGTTTCGTGAGGAGGGATGGCGCCATTCCTTGCTCGCTCTCTTTGTTTCCGGCTCATGGTAGGGAGCCCAGATTTCATCTCCAGTAACAATTCACCTTCTGCTTCAATGCACTGCAAAAGTTCTTCACAAGAATCAATGCATCATTTCAAATCTGGAGAAAGCTCCTGGGGTACCCACCTTGCGGTATTGTAGCATATCATGGATGATGTAGTTTGCTGAATCTTGACTGATGTTAAGATGTGCGGCAAAATCACTCACAATGAATTGGAAGTTTTCCTGTACAATGCCTTCAACAGCTGCAATTGACTCTAGAGTCATTACTGAATGTGCATGACCTAGTTGTGAACAGTCTGTCACAGAAGTCACTGTCAGATTCTCACCCATAGGTAGCAACGTGTCGTCTGTACCAAGGCCAGACAATTGCAGCCATACTCAACTCTGAGCAGTGTTAAACACGCTAGCTACAACGCTGCGTCTTCGACGGCGCCTGAGACGTCCAACCCGGCTCAAGTATGAGCGGCGCTAAGCCGTTGTTGGTCAGTCAGGAGACAGCGTGAAATGTGTGTAGCACGCAAGGGGACTCCACCCCGACTGACGCGAATGCTGAACGGCTGGTCAGACAGGCCTTGGGACAGCGTAGAGGACAGACGTTTGAATGCGGTGTGCTTTGAATTATATGTTTGAGCGTGATTCGAGAGCTAGCCTGTAAGAGTGTAAGTGTATTGCTGTATTGATTGATTGCATGTATTGACTGTAATGATGAATTGTAATTGCGCGAGATATGCATTAATTGTGAAACGCGAGATGCGCAAATAAAGTGTTTGCATTGTGTCACATTGAGTTATTAAGTGACAATATTTGTTATCTCACTTGTCAGCCAACGAGCCAGGGTCTAGCTACCGCAAGATCCTGACAGTGACACCGTTTTTAAACTTCCTACTCCACTCTTACACTTGCTGGACTGACAGGGGTGCATCACCCCTTTGGACCTTCATTCGCTGATTAATTTCTATAGTTTTCACCACTTCACTGATTAAAAAAAACGGATAACAGACCGCTGCTGATGTTTCATGCATGTCAAAAGTAGGGCAGCGATCTTTATTAAACTATCCTTATGACATCACTGTGTTTGTCTACATGATTTCACATGCTTAACACTCTTGACATCCTTAACACCAATATTGACATGTTGCAAGACAATGGCATGGTTATTGTAATTTTTATCACAATTTTAAGTTATTTTATTTACTTCTATGAGTGCTGAACAATACCTTTGAATGTATTTCTCATGATAGATCTGACACAATCATGAACAAATACTGAACCAGCTTCACTCATCACCTACTGCCAATACCAACAAGTTTAAAGACATGAGTCTCAACTTCATTGCACCGGGTGTTATCCCATGTGGCTTGATCTCTTCCAACAGAAAGGTCTGCCAAAAGCCTCACACAGAGCAACAACTCTATAACCCCAGCAATGACCCACAGGCATCTCTGAGAAAACTGCACCCATGAACCCAATGACAGAATCTGGAAATGAGCTGACAATCTTCAGAGTGTGGGACAGGCAACTTACCTATTATTCACCAAGTTACAGACCTACCTATGGAATATTTGGCCTTAAATCCTGCATGAGTAACAGTGGAATCTGTGAGAAATCTGGCCAGCATGAAATTGCCTGTTGAAACCACAGTCCCAGGCAGGGTGGTTCCACAGAGTGGGCTCCCGATTCTTTGTGCATTGGTTGTGCCGCCATCATGGAATTCAATGTAATCCACACTACAGCTGAAGATACAATTACTGTATTTCATTCTGACAAATTCAATATTAATGTATTGTACAATACACCTCAAGACAAACATTGCTTCATTGAGTGATTTAAAATTTGTTTACAGATATGTCTCCTTCTTCTTTTGCCCTCTATTCCCCCTGGGGGGAGGCTAGCCCTTCAGCCAACTCGCTCCAAGCCCCCATATCTTCAGCTATCCCATGCAGCTCTGTCCATGTCCTTCCCATATTGCTCATTTCTGTTTCTCCTTCTATACCCCCTGAATGTAGGTCTTCCTCTATGACTTCTGCCCTGTGGGTTCCAGACTAAGGCTCTTCTAGTCATACTATTCTCGGGTTTTCTCAATGTATGGCCTATCCAGCACCCGTTCTTCATCTATTGGTTCACTTATATTTGTCTAGTTCTCTCCATGAGCTCCACATTTACAGAAATGGCTTCAATGTAATCCAAAGCATTCATAAAGACACATAGATACACATTCGTTCTTGTTATTTCTTGTTGGAAGAGCCAACATTAATGTAATTCATATTATACTTGAAGTCACATGCATGAAAACACATGCATACACATTCTTTCTTGTTATTTCTTGTAGGAAGAGTCAATATTGATGTAATTCATGTTATACTTGAAGTCACTTACATGAAGAAACATACATACACATTCATTCTGGTTATTTCTTGTTGGAAGAGTCAATATTAACGTATTCCATATTATACTTGAAGTCACATACATGAAGGCACATACATACACATTCATTCTTGTTATATCTTGTTGGAAGAGTCAATATTAACATATTCCATATTATACTTGAAGCCACATACATGAAGAGACACACAGAAACATTCTTTCTTGTTATTCCTTGTTGGAAAAGTCAATATTAACGTATTCCATATTATACTTGAAGTCACATACATGAAGGCACATACATGAAGCCACACATAGAAACATTCTTTCTTGTTATTCCTTGTTGGAAGAGTCAATATTAACGTATTCCATATTATACTTGAAGTAACATACATGAAGACACATATATAAGTAAACATTGCTTCATTGTGTTTCATGCTGACAGACCCAGAATCAATTTTGTCCAGATTACATCTGAAGACACATATATAAATATCTTTACCTTTTGTTTCTTGCTCACAGATCAAATATCATTGTAATCCAGATTATATCTAAAGACATCAGGTGAATGCATTTGATGTGATTCTCATTGTTAAAAAGTTAGTTGCATATTCTTTGCAATCAACCTCAGCATTTATTGGTGTTTCGTGATTTTCTAGGCAATATTATATTCAGTTGTTTGCCATTGCGACACCTCGTGCCATTGAAATCACATCAAATGATCTGCTGATATCAAACCCTGGACTCAGTATACCAGGGAATCATGAAACTGCGTTTCACTAACCCTGTAGCCACAGATGCCCGTTGTTTCACTAGCCAACAAAGAGACCCCATGTTGATGGTACCAGTGCCAGCCTGACTGAACATCTGCCAACATTTTCCTCCAGGGATTAACTGCCATCCGGACCCTCTGCACACTCACCACTGAACCAGCCTCTCTAGATGTAGCTCCTTAGTTGTTTTTTTTTTTGCTGCACTTTTGCAATAAAGCCCCACCCACTTCGTTTATCTCCCACCCCAGACATGTCCACATATATAGTTTTGGAAAATATAGTAGAACAAAGAAGACTCGTTGAATTAATGCAAAAGCAAAGGCTTGTATGGCTTGGTGATATCCTAAGACATGAAGAAACACTAAAATGAGCACACTACGGTAAAATACTGGACAAAAGAGGAATCGGTAGACCAAGAACAACATTTATAAAACATCTAAAACCAGGGTTGTACAGACAGAAAGACTTCACAGTGACTCTGTGATGACCACGGAGAACAACTGCTCCACTTTCACACAATATCAGTGACTGTGTGTGTTATATATTATCAGCCAATATGTAATTCAACCAGTCACTTCTTATGACAAATAATTATGCGGTATGCACCTGACGAGATGCATAAACATATCATTGGCACCTTTCCGTCTTGACAGACGATAGTTTGGTACATTGTGCTTTAAAAAGGCTTAATAACTACGATCCATGGCGGTGGCGAGTGTGGCTGGTAAGGCCAATTCTTGCTGCAAATGTTTGCCCACAGTAGGTGCATGTGAAAACATGGTCACTTCCACCATACGTCTCTCACGCTCTGTGTGTGCTTTATCTGCAATCATTTTCTCCTTTGTCTTTATTCCGTTTCTGATAGTTGCCCTCCATGCAACATCAGCGGCGACGTGCTCCCAATGTGCATTATCAATGCCTGTATCAATCATGTCCCGCTTACACACATCTTTGTATCGTAGTTGAGGCCGACCCTGAGATCTCCTACCCGTCTGTAATTCACCAAAAAAGATGTCCTTTGGTATTCTATCATCATCCATCCTCCTAACGTGTCCTATCCATCTAAGTCTACGAAGACTGAGCATGGAATACACCATCACACAACCTGATCTTTCCAATACTTCAGTATTTGTGATTTTGTCTTGCCACTTGTCAAAGACTGAACTATGAGGCCAGAGGTCTGCCTCAAGATAGAACACCACCGGGAAGAGTGGTCAACCTCATATAGATTAGAGGTGATACCTTGCCCCGGAATAAGGGCAGGGTAGGTGATAGAATGGAGGACTATTAACTAGTTCTCTCATGAGACATGGAGACGGTGACCAGATAGTTAGCACTCTGGTCACGACAGAATCACGGCGCCTACATGATAGCCACGATTGCTAATCAACAGAAAATAGCTAATGTAAGCGTGCCAAACAGAACGGCACGCAGAAAGCCGAAGGACACCTCAAGGTCCTTCCGCGTGGTGTGTAACCACGCGAGCAAGCTAGTCAGACTGGGGACTGACTTTGTAGCGGGCACCTCGTTGTAGTATTGATAGGAGATTTGTGTAACCAAATAGATAGAATTAGCATTAGGGTTTAGAAACTAGATAGGCAATTCTGTGACTTTGTGTGTGGTTTTGATAGCGACTGTTATGTACTTGTGAAGAGCCAACGGCAATAAAATGTATCATTTATTTCCTCTCACACGACTTGCAAGTTCTTTGTGTGGTGTGGGAGAAGTAATCTGATGATGCCTTACACATGAGTTGTTGACAGGCAAAGATTAATGTGGTGTCAGAAGTGGTGCTTGGACGAAAGCGCCAAGCAAATACACTCATCCACGGCTCTAGACTAAGTTTACAAATAGTGAAGTAGTGATTTAATTTGTGTCAGTGACGGTTAACTTGTGCAGAACTAGGACAAGTTGCTAACGAAACTGTGCCTATCATGACGAAATAATGCTTATTTATGTTTAGTAAAATATTATATACTTAAATCATGTGTTTCTTCAAAGTTGTAAGTATTGATATTATTATTTTCTGTTATTTATGCATGTAATTATTTATTTATTTATGAATAATTGTCAAAAGCGATTCATGGCGGAGCGATACACATGTCAGCAACAATATCGATTTTTGCAAGCTAAAAATAGCGCTGCGCCTCTGACGTAGCACGATTGACAAGCAGTTGGGTTACGCCATTGGCAATCAGCATCTGAGTGTTTACAAATCGGTAAACTGCTGCCCGCCTGAATCAGTGCTTTATATTACCTATTATTTATTTATTTGAGTTAGTAATTGAATATATTTGTTTATTTAAACAATATTAATATATTTTCGTTTATTTCAAAGCAGTTATTGAATTTGTTTTTCGTACTTTTTCTTGTGTTTACCGTCACGATGGCACTATTTTCAGCCAGGCAAATTAGACTGGTCTGCACAACACTTGCATAGATTAAACTAGGTTAGTGACGAAAGGCATATACGGTTAGAACGAAGACAGGACATTGACAATTTAATATTAAGTAAACTATATTCTGTTTTGTTCGTGGGCATGTCATTGTCAGTGTGTCAAATTGTCGAATAATATGTCGTTTGCTAGTTGCTAATTGTTGCTGCTCTGTAAACCAGGGTGAACAACAGCTGATTAGAAGATTGGTGTGTATGCCGAAGTGCCAAACAGGTGACCTAGATAGAGAACTCGTGGCGATACTGAAGCACCAAACAAGGTGACCTGTGTTACCGGAGTGTGTTCCTTGCTCTCGGGAACATTAAATTGAGTATACTCAATATATTTGGCATGCTATGTGATTAATAGTGCATCTCTTTTTCAGCTTGTAATGCAGTAGCATACTTTTGTGCTCTGTTTTTTGCAGGACTAAATTTTTCAGGTCATACACAAAGAGTACAATCTGCAGTGCTCAGATATTAAGAAATATAACATATCAAAGAAAAATAAGTGAATAAAAAGTTCAGTGTAGGTCAACGCTAGCTATTTACCTAACATCATGGCTACTTTAGCTGACTTCGTAAAAGCAGGCAAAGAAATGCAATACACAGGTAAAGAGCTAGAAGAATATGCTGATAAGAAATTTAAAGAAGCAAAAGATGCTGAGAGAACTGAACGGGAACGAAAAGAAAATGCAGATAGAGATGAACGCGCTCGAGAAAGAGAGCATCAAAAAGAAATAGCACAACTAGCTGAGATAACAAAACAAAAACAGCTTGAAGATGACAAACAAGTTAGGCAAATAGAATTACAATTAAAACAGAAGCAATTAGAACATGATAAGGAAATTAAGCAACAACAGTTACAACAAGATAAGGAAATTAAACAGAAAGAACTAGAATTAAAACAAAAGACATTAGATCAAGAAAGAGAACTAAAGCAAAAAGAGATAGATGAAATGGCAAGAGTTAAGGAAAAACAAATACAAGTAGAATCAGAGACACAGTTAAAGATGAAAGAGATGGATGTAGACTCACACGCAGAAATCTCTGCCACTAAACTTAAAAGTCAACAAGAAGAAAATAAGTTCAACAAATAAAAAAATATTATCAAACCATATTGTAAAGAAGATTCAATATCAGCCTGGACAGAAAATGTCGAGTATCAGTTTAAATATCACCAAGTTCCAATAGACATGTGGGCTATGATTTATATGAAGAACCTAAGTGGTGAGCCCCTTAAAGTGATAGAAGCTATACCAACTGGTCTTAGATCTAACTATCAATACATCCATGATAGGATAATGCAACACTTTTTACTTGATGCCCCTGGGTATCAGGTTCAGTTCTCAAATTTAAAACCTAAACCTAGTGAGACTTTCATTGACTACGTCTCAAATGTTCAGAATGTACTAAATAGATGGCTTAAGGCAGCTAACATAGGAAAAGACTTTGATAGACTTAAGAATTTAATAGCCATGGATAAAATCATATCCACTATACCATCTCCTTTTGCTAAATTTCTACAGCAGTCAGACATTGAGAACATAGAGCAGTTCGAAAAGAAAGGGTCTGCATATTTTTCTTCTAACAGAGATATTTTTAAGACCTCAAATGACTCTGAAGTAGTTTCCTTTGTGAAAGACCAACCAAAAAATTATCAAAGTAAGAGAAAACCCTTTCAGAAAATCGACACAAAAGATAGGAAAGTATCAAAATGTATTTATTGTCAACTTTTGCATGACACTTATTCCATGTGTGACAAATCGCCAAATTACCCGGCGCATCTTGAAAATGTTATCAAGAAGCAACAAAACAAAAGATCTGCATACAGGCGTGCAATCAAATGCTTCTTTTGTTCCAGCTACGGCGTTTATTCAAATAAGTGTCAGGGCCGCCAACGTATGAAAGTCAACAATGCTATTTTGATTGATACATCTTCTGATAGTGGTAGTGAGACTGAGTGTGATGTTGAGAATGTATTACCTTTCAAACAATCTGAAGATGTGTGTTGTGTGAACGATGTGTTAAGCTTTGACAATTGTGTCCAATGTCACCAATTTCATGCAGACGGAAAATTAGAATGTGGGCATTTTGTAACATCCTCCGTAGAGAATGCAAATGCAGTTATAGCCTCCAGAGGCAATCTATTGTTTCACTCTGCGTTGGTCAATGAGAAGCCATGCCGATGTTTGCTAGACAGTGGGAGCTCTATTATTGGTGTGAAAAAGGAACTTGTTAATCCAAAGGATTATACTGGTGACTCTGTAAAATGCCGAACATTTTCTGGTAATATAGAAACCTATCCTCTGGCAAGAGCCCGTATAAACACCCCGTTCCTTTCTGGTACCTTTACTTGTGCAATACTAGACAACCCTTGTGCTGAGTTAATTCTTGGTTGTCTGCCCCAGCTAAAGCACTGTACAGATGAAGAAATATCTGTCTGGGAGGAAAAGAATGGTTTCACTCCAGTAAACAGTGCAGATATCCTCGGACATCACAGTCTTAACAAAGGTGCTAGACCCATAACACTTGAAACTGGTCAATACATAATGGTGCTACTACCAGACAAGCATAATAAAATACTTACTTCATGGCAAGGGCCTTTCAAAGTGATACAACAACTTTCAGATGTTGACTATGAAATATCAATAAACGGACACTTAAAGATATTACATGTCAACATGCTGAAACCTTACTTTTCACGACAACAGACAGAAGTAGAGACAGACGAACAAAGTGCACCCACATCTAGTGATCAGACGACAGACATACACAACGCAACTACACTAGTTAGCGAGACTGGCATATCCGACGATATCCATACATCTAGCCAGAATACACAATACGCACTTAGTACCACCACCGTACTGAATCAGGTAGACGACGACGGAATGGAACTACCCGTTCCTATTGTGGACAAGACTGCCACATTAGATAGCATACAGATAGAACAGGGACTAACAGACAGTCAACGACGACAATTAGTAGAATTAGTGACAGAATACAAAGACATATTTTCTGACATTCCAGGTAGGACGGACAGAATCGAACACTCCATTCTTCTTTCGGACTCTAAGCCTATTAAATGCAGGCCGTACTCAATCCCACTTAGCTATAGGGAAAATCTAAATAAGGAAATTCTTAATTTAGAAGCTAGTGGGATCATCCAGAAATCCACTTCTGAGTACTCTTTTCCAATCGTCCTAGTTAAGAAAAAGGACTCTACAATTCGTCTCTGTGTGGACTATCGAAAACTCAACAACGTCACTAAGATCGACGCAGAGCCAATTCCTTCCTGCGAAGATCTTATTCTTGACATGTCCACCTCCAAAATCTTTTCTAAACTAGATCTTACTAAGGGATATTGGCAGGTCCCTATGCAGTCTCAATCCATCCATCTTACTGCTTTTTCAACACCCTTAGGACTATACGAGTGGCGTTTTCTTCCTTTTGGTCTTCGAAATGCTCCTGCCACTTTCGTACGCTTAACTAGAGATCTACTTCATGGAGTGACGAATACAGTGACCTATATAGATGATATATGTGTCCATACTGATGACTGGACAACACACCTACTGAAACTAAGACATGTCTTTGATAGGTTGCGACTCTTCGGGCTCACTGTCAAACCGAGCAAAGTCGAATTGGGCCTAAAAGAAATTGACTTCTTGGGTCATGTCATTTCTCAGGGTCAACTAAAGACTGACAATAGAATTATTACCAAAATTATGAACCTGACCATGCCTACCACAAAGAAGCAGGTCAGAAGCCTTTTGGGGTTAGTAAATTACTATAGCAAATTCATACCAAATTTAGCGGAAATTACAAGTGTATTTTCCAATGTTTTAAAAGCATCTGTAAAATTAGATGTCAAAGATGCATTATTAATTTCTGCATTGTCAAAATTGAAAATCCTTTTTAGTAATGTACCAATTCTCCGCTTGCCTAATCCTAGGCTCGTTTATTATCTTAGGACAGATGCCAGCAGGATCTCCATCGCTGCAGTATTAGGCCAATTTTATGATGGCATCTTCCACCCGATTTGCTACGTGAGCCGTAAGATCACACCAACTGAGTCCAGATATTCCATATCAGAGTTGGAAGCCCTAAGCGTCATCTATGCGGTGAGGAAGCTCCATCAATTTTTGGCAGGTGTTCACTTCATTGTCCAGACTGACAACTCCCCAATCACGGTCATACAGAGTGGTGTGCATCGGAATGACCGTATATACAGGTGGTCGCTGTCACGAATTGGCAGCCTTTACTTCCCAGAACAATTTTCGGTTCACTTTTGATAGGCCATGTAGAGAATCAACAGACGAACAAAACTGTTTTCTCTATATTCAAGGCTATACCGTCTTGACGTAAGCTTGCAAAACCTGCAAGTAAACAAACCACCAGGAATGGCTTTCTATTTGGGAAGTTAATTTGACACCAGTACCAGTCACCCCCATTTGTTATCAATCCAGCCAGACGGGAGGGCAGACTCAAGGGACTGAATAGTAATTAAAACCAACTAGCCATGATGTAAGCTTGCAGATGGCAAGTAAAATGGCAACTAGATAATTAGTATACACCTTGGGAAACTGCTGACCCAGACATGCTGAATCAACAATGAACTGGGCCATGGACTGTGTAATTAAAACCTGGTTTACCCACAGAGTTTTAAACTGGCTGTTGACCATGAGAACCTAATTGTTCCCTTGACATGACACCTGATAAGAATAGCTAGGAAATCACCCAACCGCGATGGCTGACCCCATCTGGTAGAGACTAGAGGCGCAAGGTGTGAAATCACTGATAAGACTCAGTGGGCTAATAATGGTCAGACCCACAGGTGTGAAGGCTAGTGTGCATGCAGAAAGAATTTTATGACTGGACAGACTTGGAGTTAATTGCAATTACTGTCAGGAGGAGATAAGAAGAATTTATGACGGGAATGCCAAGGAGATAATACGGTCTGCTTGACTCAGCTTAAATAAGGGTCCCTAGCCTGTTTTATGTTAGATTAAGTTTGACTTCAGAACAGGTAGGCCGCCAGCTCAATGTCTGTAGTCATATGCATGAATATTATGTTGGCTTCTAGGAATTATTTCTTAGTAACTAGTCCCGTAGTAAGTCTCTTAGTTTCTTAGATGGATGGACCGATTTTCAGTCTATATCTGATCTAGGTTATTGCAAGAACTATCATTGTCATAGGTTACTTGTTACTCCAGTGTTCTTTCTAAGTTCTGTGTTCAATATCATTGTGCTGTAAGTGCTACTCTTCTGAGAAGTAGAAACTTATGGAAGGCAGGTCTTGTCTAGATATACTTGAGGTGTCGTAGCAGATGCTTGCCATCTCTTTCTAAACTAGACTAGTCCTTTTTGGTGTGTGCATTTGTTGTTCAGAATATAGTCAACTGACTATTTATTTAATTCTTACAACAGCAGGTGATTAAACCGGGCAGCTCAGCAAATATAGCTGGTCTGTTTGGTCACTTCAATTAGACTTGTTGTATATCTCATTTTGTAGCTATACAATATTAGTACTCATTAATAATGCCTGATGCTATTATGTGAGTATCATTAGATGTCTATCTTGAAGTAATATAATGTTTACGGATATGTTGGATGTATGTATGTGTAATTTCATATGAATATACAATGCTAGGAATATGCTTCGTACATATTCTTTTTGTGTATATACATCTCATTTCGTATACCTACAAACTAACTAGTGCATTATGCTATTATGTTAAAGTATCATAATATGTCTAGTTTAAGTAATGTTTTATTGTATTGGATGTTTGATATATTGATTTGTCATATGCAAACCTACCAATATGAAGTGTTATGCTATTGTCTGCGCATTGGCACATTGGCCAATGATTGTGTTGGGAGCAGAGGTGTAAGGGTACAGACATTACCCACAATTGGTAGTATAGGGTATATGGTGCTAAACTTTCTCAGTGTGTTGTGGGCGTGCGTCCACGGTAATGCATGGAAACCTGGCACAACTACTGGTCACGCTTGTAAGCCCGGATGACCTGGCATTGTTATAATACACCTACCGACCCTGTGAGCTGCTAAACTAACATTGGACGGAGCGGCTGTACGACACAGAATTTCTGTATTAGCGACATGGACATGGGGCGGCAGAAATGTAATCATTACAGGCGTGTGAGACAATTGAAAAGCCCGTCCCAGACTAAAGACAGTAGGGAGAAGGAGGATGGTGAACACAGTAGAGCTGGAAGATAAACTTGGCCAGACTGGTCATTGTATATGTTTGTGTTATGATATGTTTTAATTAGGATTGCGCTGATGTAGAACTGATATAACACATTCTTGACTTTCTTTCAAGCTCTCACAAGGAGCACCTATGTTATAGATCTCAGGACTAGAGACTACTGACTAGGTAGAGCCAGGACTGGCAGGATCGTCAGAATACCGGCAAGCTGTTTTCTTTTGTGTGTGTCTACTGGAGAGTGGGGATCTGGACCACAGTTCCAGATAGATGAAGTAACAAGTAAAGTTACGTAATGTTTCTCATCACAATATGTTATATGATTTTATCATCCTCATATTGACAATCATCCAATGTCTATGATTAGTAAATAAATGTTGTAGTCTTGTAACTCATAGTTCTGTCATTATATTTTTTCCAATTGTGCATACGTATTGTTGTGTACATTGGTGGGAGTTCACTTACACACCAAGGAAAGGAGCAGTCAGGGAGAAAACCTGTACTGAGATAGTCGTCTATACTAATATATTTAGACTTAAAACACCTATCTTAAGCTAACCTTCTCTTTCCTATGCCTTGGCGAATATTCAGCACAGTTCATTTCATTTTGTAACGAGCCACTTAGAGCTGTACGTTGGATATTCAGGGCTTAATCTGTAGTTCAGCCATATAGATTTTGTCCCTAGTCAGTTTCTGACTATCTGGGGTTGCTCGCCAGCGAATAATTCTTTCATCTAGCCGGTGGGGCACCCCGACTTCTGACAGATTGGGGTCCAGTCCGCGATCCTGAACCAGGATTCTAGTAATCATAGTGATTCTACTAGACCCTAGACAAACGATTTTTCAAAGTTAACTCTTGTAATCTTCAGTCATCAAAATAGACTATCATCAAATGTAGCTACTTTTAGTTGAGGAAGTTTCAGAGTACATATATAACTTTTCAAAAGTATAACAGATAAGAACTTATGAGAAAAATACCATCATCTATCATTTAGTGTTATCATTAATCATTTATTGATAATTGAACACTTTAATCATATTTACATTGAGGTGGTTGATGATTTAACTGCTTGACTGATTTGCATTTTATGATAATATATGCCATGTTGATTTTGACATGTATGCAGTGCATTTTAATGTTTATTTAGGTAAATATTACTGTTGATTACTGTGTAGCATATCTCACACTTACTTCACTGCTGTCGCCAGGTACTACTTGAATATTATTTTCAGTTGTCTTTCACTGCTGAGGCTAAACTATACACATTGGATAGCGTAGACTGTCAGTAGTTAACTCTTGTCTTTCTAGCTTAGATCTGATTTTTGATATATACATAGGAGCTAACCTGAATATAGTCATTAGCAATTATGTTCTTGCTTTACCGGAATCTTGAAGAGGATCTGAAGGCGCGCGCAGATTTCTCAGAGACCGCGAGAGGGTGGGGCATAAGAGAAGGCTTATAGGGAGAGCAACTAGAAACATATATCATAGCAGAGTTAGAATGGTGGGACCAAGAAGAAGACATTATGTTGAAAGAAAATGATGAGTTCTTTGAAGCACAAGAGCGTAGCAAAACTGAAGGAGTAAAGATGGAGAAAACGCATATGGAAGCAGTCAATGCGGAGAAGCTAACCTTTCTAGCGGAACATAAGGTAGGAGATATGGATGCTCACCCAACCAGGAAGGAAGGGACATCTTTGCCACCCACCGCAGAATCAGAGGTAGTGGACCGGGAACTACAGGTTCTCATTCGACCCAGTCCTAAACGGAAAAGAGGGAAGAAAAAACGTGCCAAGGGCATTTCAAACAGTCACAAACGTGATAACTGTTTGCACCACGGCAATAGTCGTTTGACAGTAGAGGACCTTCAGGAAAACCACTTGACTGCCACGAGAAATGAATCTCGAGAGAAAGAGGAACTGAAGACAACCTTTAATGAGGTCGCAGGCGGAGACCTAGCCGATTCTCACATTCCCTTCTGGTCACAGAATCACGAAGTGGAATTACATCTGACTGAAATAGGGAGGAAGGAAGGAACAGAATCCCAGGTGAATTTCACTGCTGCAACGCGGGAAGAGTCACTAATTATCAGTTCAGATAATTTACCTAGTAACAGTTACCCAGAGGACAACTGTTTGCACTACGGTTTGCCAGTACAAGACTCCCAGGAATCTCATTTTACTTCAACGAGAGGTGAAACTCAAGAGGAAGATGACCTGAGGACATCTTTTAAGGAGGTCGGAGATCGAAAGGTAACCGACTTTATTATTCCCTTCAGCCCAGACGAGGAAGAAGTGGGATTAAATTTGACTGACAGTGGGATGAAGGAAGACCCGGAACCCCTTGTGATCTTTGAGGCTGCAGCTCAGGAAAAGACACTAGACATCAGTTCAAATGATTTACGTAGTGTGATGGATTGTGTAGACACCAGCCCATCACAGGATTTACCTCAACTGGACTTAGCCCATGAAAGCACGACCAGAGAGGAACATCCAGACCAGGAAACATTTCCAGTTGTTATCTCGGAGCATACCAGTTCGGAGACTCAGGAAACACCGGGAATTGTTAGGAGCCAGAATATGGACTCTGATATTGTGCAGACAACATTGTCTGTAGTTGCTAAAGAAGAAAATTCTTTGCACAGGATGGAGGAAGAAACGCCTATCATCTCATTAGCTGAAGTTATCAGGGAATTCCAGCAACAGGGACCTGAAGAAACAGAAGTCAAGAGTGGTTTGGAATCAACACTCTTAGGACTCAATCTACCCTTCAGTCAGGTCGATTTGATAGGAGTAGATCAGCTATTTGTGGATACTTCATTTAAAAGTAACTCCACTTTATCGCCCTGGAGTAACTATGTTAGTTCTCAAGGCTGGACAACTTGGCACACTAAATTTCCAATTTCTAGCACGGTTTTCACACGAAACTCTAATGCAGAGAAACTCAGCCCGTTAACTGATTATCAGGGGAAGAAACCGCGACACCGAGGAGGGAAGATTGTTACGCCCAACGTTGAAGGAGGAAAGCGCCAGTTGAATTTATATCATGGGACCATGATGGGTAACATTATTCCTTTCAAAAGGAAGTTATTGATGGATCAGTTGAGGATCTATAATGGATGGAGGAAAATCACGGAGACAAGCTTTGCTGTGGCCAGCTTATGCAAGACCTCACTACGGGTACATCCTCGGCTGAAAGGAGTAAATCACGTGAGTGAATGGTGTAAAACAATTGCTGCCCAGAGGCGTAGAAGAATCCCGTTGATTGTGATCTTTCCCAGAGGGATAAAATTACAACCTCCTGACAATTACCGGATTTTACCAAGCTATTGCATGGAATCCCGGCCGAAAACCAGGTACAAGGACCTATCCAAAGTATCATGGGAGTATGGAAATGGAACGTCTTTATGCAGATGCAGGACAACCCATTGCCACAAGGAATATTGGAAACCTTTAGGCAGATACAGAACGGAGAGTGCTTAGGCATTATTCTGGGAGGTACGGCGTGCTTTGACAAAAGATTTCTGGCAGAAACTTTTTTTTTAAGGGGAAAGCTCTGTCACGAATTGGCAGCCTTTACTTCCCAGAACAATTTTCGGTTCACTTTTGATAGGCCATGTAGAGAATCAACAGACGAACAAAACTGTTTTCTCTATATTCAAGGCTATACCGTCTTGACGTAAGCTTGCAAAACCTGCAAGTAAACAAACCACCAGGAATGGCTTTCTATTTGGGAAGTTAATTTGACACCAGTACCAGTCACCCCCATTTGTTATCAATCCAGCCAGACGGGAGGGCAGACTCAAGGGACTGAATAGTAATTAAAACCAACTAGCCATGACGTAAGCTTGCAGATGGCAAGTAAAATGGCAACTAGATAATTAGTATACACCTTGGGAAACTGCTGACCCAGACATGCTGAATCAACAATGAACTGGGCCATGGACTGTGTAATTAAAACCTGGTTTACCCACAGAGTTGTATACTGGCTGTTGACCATGAGAACCTAATTGTTCCCTTGACATGACACCTGATAAGAATAGCTAGGAAATCACCCAACCGCGATGGCTGACCCCATCTGGTAGAGACTAGAGGCGCAAGGTGTGAAATCACTGATAAGACTCAGTGGGCTAATAATGGTCAGACCCACAGGTGTGAAGGCTAGTGTGCATGCAGAAAGAATTTTATGACTGGACAGACTTGGAGTTAATTGCAATTACTGTCAGGAGGAGATAAGAAGAATTTATGACGGGAATGCCAAGGAGATAATACGGTCTGCTTGACTCAGCTTAAATAAGGGTCCCTAGCCTGTTTTATGTTAGATTAAGTTTGACTTCAGAACAGGTAGGCCACCAGCTCAATGTCTGTAGTCATATGCATGAATATTATGTTGGCTTCTAGGAATTATTTCTTAGTAACTAGTCCCGTAGTAAGTCTCTTAGTTTCTTAGATGGATGGACCGATTTTCAGTCTATATCTGATCTAGGTTATTGCAAGAACTATCATTGTCATAGGTTACTTGTTACTCCAGTGTTCTTTCTAAGTTCTGTGTTCAATATCATTGTGCTGTAAGTGCTACTCTTCTGAGAAGTAGAAACTTATGGAAGGCAGGTCTTGTCTAGATATACTTGAGGTGTCGTAGCAGATGCTTGCCATCTCTTTCTAAACTAGACTAGTCCTTTTTGGTGTGTGCATTTGTTGTTCAGAATATAGTCAACTGACTATTTATTTAATTCTTACAACAGCAGGTGATTAAACCGGGCAGCTCAGCAAATATAGCTGGTCTGTTTGGTCACTTCAATTAGACTTGTTGTATATCTCATTTTGTAGCTATACAATATTAGTACTCATTAATAATGCCTGATGCTATTATGTGAGTATCATTAGATGTCTATCTTGAAGTAATATAATGTTTACGGATATGTTGGATGTATGTATGTGTAATTTCATATGAATATACGATGCTAGGAATATGCTTCGTACATATTCTTTTTGTGTATATACATCTCATTTCGTATACCTACAAACTAACTAGTGCATTATGCTATTAAGTATCATAATATGTCTAGTTTAAGTAATGTTTTATGTGTATTGGATGTTTGATATATTGATTTGTCATATGCAAACCTACCAATATGAAGTGTTATGCTATTGTCTGCGCATTGGCACATTGGCCAATGATTGTGTTGGGAGCAGAGGTGTAAGGGTACAGACATTACCCACAATTGGTAGTATAGGGTATATGGTGCTAAACTTTCTCAGTGTATTGTGGGCGTGCGTCCACGGTAATGCATGGAAACCTGGCACAACTACTGGTCACGGCTTGTAAGCCCGGATGACCTGGCATTGTTATAATACACCTACCGACCCTGTGAGCTGCTAAACTAACATTGGACGGAGCGGCTGTACGACACAGAATTTCTGTATTAGCGACATGGACATGGGGCGGCAGAAATGTAATCATTACAGGCGTGTGAGACAATTGAAAAGCCCGTCCCAGACTAAAGACAGTAGGGAGAAGGAGGATGGTGAACACAGTAGAGCTGGAAGATAAACTTGGCCAGACTGGTCATTGTATATGTTTGTGTTATGATATGTTTTAATTAGGATTGCGCTGATGTAGAACTGATATAACACATTCTTGACTTTCTTTCAAGCTCTCACAAGGAGCACCTATGTTATAGATCTCAGGACTAGAGACTACTGACTAGGTAGAGCCAGGACTGGCAGGATCGTCAGAATACCGGCAAGCTGTTTTCTTTTGTGTGTGTCTACTGGAGAGTGGGGATCTGGACCACAGTTCCAGATAGATGAAGTAACAAGTAAAGTTACGTAATGTTTCTCATCACAATATGTTATATGATTTTATCATCCTCATATTGACAATCATCCAATGTCTATGATTAGTAAATAAATGTTGTAGTCTTGTAACTCATAGTTCTGTCATTATATTTTTTCCAATTGTGCATACGTATTGTTGTGTACATTGGTGGGGGTTCACTTACACACCAAGGAAAGGAGCAGTCAGGGAGAAAACCTGTACTGAGATAGTCATCTATACTAATATATTTAGACTTAAAACACCTATCTTAAGCTAACCTTCTCTTTCCTATACCTTGGCGAATATTCAGCACAGTTCATTTCATTTTGTAACGAGCCACTTAGAGCTGTACGTTGGATATTCAGGGCTTAATCTGTAGTTCAGCCATATAGATTTTGTCCCTAGTCAGTTTCTGACTATCTGGGGTTGCTCGCCAGTGAATAAGATTTTCATCTAGCCGGTGGGGCATCCCGACTTCTGACAGTCGCTAATACTACAAAATTACACCTTTAGTATAGAGCATATCAAGGGTAAGGATAACATCTTGGCTGATACCCTTAGTCGACCATCTGAGGTAGAAAAACTAGAAATACCACATAAGAGTGTAGAGTAATAGATGTTAACTTAGTACAGTAAAATATTCTATGTTAAATATGTTACAAATACATAGACATTATGTGCTGAACTAGGTACTGAGAACATTGAATTACTATGTGTCTGTAGACATCAAAATTAAGAACTTTGCTCTGAGAACTAATATATCACTTTGTGAACGAGGACAGCTCATTACTTGCTAAGCTCCATATGTGTTCCAGTGAATCATTTGTGTTAAGCAGAGAAAAACAGTGTCAGAACATTACATGAATACAGACACGAAAACAGTGGTCTACGACACAAGCGAACTCTACAGGTGCAATACCCATAAGACACAAGTGTGACTATGTGATGTATTTCATATACCCAGGACAATTGTATAGATAGTATGCCAATGAAAGCATTTTCTGAACATTAAGGGCAACGACTAACCTGAGGTATTTAAATACCATGTATATAAATACTCATTGTGATATGTATTATAACGTTTTAATATAGTCATAAATTATAGGTAGATTATCTCATTTAAGTTATATTTAGATTTAGATAATATAATAGTTTTCATTTTTTTTTACTTTAGATAGATTATTAATTAACCCACTTATTTACCTTAAAAATAGAATAGGATAGTAATTTAAACATAACAACTAATTATAAACTACAATAATAAATTTAGATAGTAATAGTACCATTTAGTTTATTACATTTCACTTTGTTTCATTTCATTTGAGTGCATGCCATTTTAATGATCCAATCCATTAAACAAACATTATCATTTAGTATTATAATTAGTTTAACACCGTAAGAGGATAAATAGATTATACAAATGGAACATACATCATTCACATCATTTAGATTAAGATATCAATCATATATTTTTTTTCATTAGTTATAATTGTGTTATTTTTTTTCATTAGTTATAATTGTGTTATATTTCACATCACCCATATTAGAAAGGTACGTAACTTATTACATGTCATATTACCCATTTCACAAAGGTACATAACTCATCTCACATCAATTTCATTTTAAATAGTTAGATTACATCCCTTAAATTAGATAAATATTAGTATTGATGTAAGCTTGGTTTAGTATTAATGTGACAGATAGATTAAGATAGGTAACACATTAAATATATATTTATATAACTAGTATTAGTATGTTAGTATTTAGAATATTATTGTAATAGAATATAGTGGTGAATAATACCAGGGTACAAACCATCAACCTTTTTTTTTTCTTCTTACATGTAAATATATTGTAAATACTTGACTTGTGCAGCAATTTACGCACAGTCATGAGGCTCAACTCTGTCAAACTGAGCCAAACTTGTACAGTGTCACTCCAAGGTTTTTAAATAACTATGAGAGTAAAAGATGTGTGACAGAAATGTGAAAGTGAAAAATGTGTGACAGATGTGTGAAAGTGAAATAGGTGTGACAGAAGTGTGAAAGTGAGAGCGAATGTAAATTATACAAGAGAGAGTGAGATCAGTCAGCGGATTTTTCTGCCGCTCAACGCGACTTTTTATTTTTGTCTGCGTCAAATGTGTGCTTTCTTTGTTGTGCTGTGATGAATGTGTTGTGTGTAGTTTAGTGTAGATCTTAGAGAAAGTATTTTAAGTCTCATAAGACGGAGATGTAGTCACTAATTAGTGTGATACACTTCTTTGTGGCCTCATTCAACCGAATTATGGCACTTGAAAACTTACTTACATACACATGATAGTTAGATACACATGTTAGAAGTTAGATTATACTATTAATATAATCCAAACACGCATACAACCAGAAAAACAAACATATAAATTGCATACACTTTTTGTAGATCAAAGGGAGATAACTCCGGGTCAGGGGACATAATAGACAACGAAGCACTAACTTAACAGTGAAAGATAACTTTACACGCGGAAGCGAGATAGGTAAAGCCTGTCGCACACAGCTTGTGTAATGGTTGTTTAATATTATATGGGGGACATGAAGCAATTCATGTGTTGACCCTAAGAAAGTCAACTTTGTATGGGTAGTGAGTTAATTTACTATTTGAGGGCAGGTCTTATTAGACAACGGTCCGGTTCAGACATACCTCTAATTAATATAATATTGCGATTGAGAAGAGGGCTCACGCCAACCAGACAAGTTTGTGGCGATTGCCAGTAACCAAGTAAAGTGATCCGACATTGTGACAATAGGTAGTAGAAGTCTATTGAGTAGCCCAAAGCCAGGTTATCTACAGTCTTTGACAAAAATTAGATACACTAATTTTTTAGAAACCTCTTGCGTCACAACCAATGAGTCAAAGTTGATGACGCAACACAGGAGGGGAGGGTGTGTGTCAAAGACTGAACTATGAGGCCAGAGGTCTGCCTCAAGATAGAACACCACCGGGAAGAGTGGTCAACCTCATATAGATTAGAGGTGATACCTTGCCCCGGAATAAGGGCAGGGTAGGTGATAGAATGGAGGACTATTAACTAGTTCTCTCATGAGACACGGAGACGGTGACCAGATAGTTAGCACTCTGGTCACGACAGAATCACGGCGCCTACATGATAGCCACGATTGCTAATCAACAGAAAATAGCTAATGTAAGCGTGCCAAACAGAACGGCACGCAGAAAGCCGAAGGACACCTCAAGGTCCTTCCGCGTGGTGTGTAACCACGCGAGCAAGCTAGTCAGACTGGGGACTGACTTTGTAGCGGGCACCTCGTTGTAGTATTGATAGGAGATTTGTGTAACCAAATAGATAGAATTAGCATTAGGGTTTAGAAACTAGATAGGCAATTCTGTGGCTTTGTGTGTGGTTTTGATAGCGACTGTTATGTACTTGTGAAGAGCCAACGGCAATAAAATGTATCATTTATTTCCTCTCACACGACTTGCAAGTTCTTTGTGTGGTGTGGGAGAAGTAATCTGATGATGCCTTACACATGAGTTGTTGACACCACTTAATACCAAGTATTCTTCGCAGACACCGCATTTGAAAGCTGTTTAAACGTTTCTTTTGGCGTGAGTAAGTTGTCCAGGTTTCGCTGCCATAAAGAAGAGTACTAAGGACACAGGCTTGGTAGACGAGGACTTTTGTTTTGACAGTAAGCTTCCTGTTCTCCCAGACTCTTTTTGCTAACATGTTCATTGTTGTTGCTGCCTTGCCAATCCTGATGTTGATTTCCTGATCGAGGGATGACCCGTAACAGTTGCCTCTCGCTTTGATTCCGAGACCGGTTAAGACCAGGGATGGAGTTATTGCCTCTCCATAGCACAAAGCCTGGGCTAAAATAAAGAAACCATGTGTTGCCCATGCAGCATGATCCCTCTCTCGGCCTGCCTAGTTCACTCCAGAGGAAAGTTGACACCCATAATCTGGAACAAGACAAGCTGCAGAAGCTGCCGGATCAGCAAAGCAATGCTCTAACTGTCCGCCTGTCGGAGCTTCGATCCTAGACCAGCTTCCAACCAAGCCTTAGGGCCTGGTCTGCCCTGCCATGACTTATTTTGTCTTTGGGTTGCATTTCTTCGCACCAGGATAAGGCTAGTACCCTCCCAATTGCGCTCTTCCGCCCGAAGCCGTTGGCACAATGTGGGGTGTCGGGTTTGGTAAGCGCCGCCCAACATTCGGCGCTGACAGAAAGCAGGTAGTACCGCATAAACATATGCCAGGCATCAAAGTGCCAAATCTCTTGTGTATGGCTTCTGTGTGTAAATTATGTACGGGAATACACTATTTTAAATGTATAAAACAGGCAGGCACAGATCTGGCAATGTAGGCATTCATGGAGTCATGTATCACCCAGCATGGAATATGGCGGGACATACGTACGAGGCATTTGCTTCAATGCTGAAATTTCCTTCAAAGTCCACCTGGATTCTCCTGGAAGCTGGAGCCATAATTAGCCAGACGCAGTCCACATTGTGGGGGTAGTTCTCTGGGTAGTTCGGGGACATGAAATATCTGCAAGAGAACATGTGAGAAAGCAATAATGAGTAAATGAAATAAAACTGAGAATGAAGAACAAATGAGAGTACAGAATATGATGAGTAAATAAAATAAACATGAGGATGAAGAACAAATGTGCCATGCCAATATGCTCAAAAATGGATCGATGTTGCAGGAGTAAATACAGATGTGGCAGGAGTGAATATAGATGTTGCAGGAGTGAATATAGATGTGGCAGGAGTGAATATAGATGTTGCAGGAGTAAATACAGATGTGGCAGGAGTGAATATAGATGTTGCAGGAGTGAATATAGATGTGGCAGGAGTGAATATAGATGTGGCAGGAGTGAATATAGATGTGGCAGGAGTGAATATAGATGTGGCAGGAGTGAATATAGATGTGGCAGGAGTGAATACAGATGTGGCAGGAGTGAATACAGATGTGGCAGGAGTGAATACAGATGTGGCAGGAGTGAATATAGATGTTGCAGGAGTGAATATAGATGTTGCAGGAGTGAATATAGATGTTGCAGGAGTGAATACAGATGTTGCAGGAGTGAATATAGATGTTGCAGGAGTAAATACAGATGTGGCAGGAGTGAATATAGATGTTGCAGGAGTAAATACAGATGTTGCAGGAGTGAATATAGATGTTGCAGGAGTAAATACAGATGTGGCAGTAGTGAATATAGATGTTGCAGGAGTAAATACTGATGTTGCAGGAGTGAATATAGATGTTGCAGGAGTAAATACAGATGTGGCAGGAGTGAATATAGATGTTGCAGGAGTAAATACAGATGTGGCAGGAGTGAATATAGATGTGGCAGGAGTAAATACAGATGTGGCAGGAGTGAATATAGATGTTGCAGGAGTAAATACAGATGTGGCAGGAGTGAATATAGATGTTGCAGGAGTAAATACAGATGTGGCAGGAGTGAATATAGATGTTGCAGGAGTAAATACAGATGTGGCAGGAGTGAATATAGATGTTGCAGGAGTAAATACAGATGTGGCAGGAGTGAATATAGATGTTGCAGGAGTAAATACAGATGTGGCAGGAGTGAATATAAATGTGGCAGGAGTAAATACAGATGTGGCAGGAGTGAATATAAATGTGGCAGGAGTAAATACAGATGTGGCAGGAGTGAATATAAATGTGGCAGGAGTGAATATAAATGTGGCAGGAGTGAATATAAATGTGGCAGGAGTGAATATAAATGTGGCAGGAGTGAGTGTTCAGCTGAGACAGCTCTCATGCTGGGATGAGAGGTAATGATGCACAGATCTGTTGGCTTCAAGAGAGCCAGTAGCTGAAATACTCTCAACGGACAAGGGATTCTATTTTGAAGACAATGGACGACTTGATATGAAGATACAGTAACAACAGCAGCAAGCTGTCTAAGTTGCTTGGTTGTTATAATAGACATTCATAGAGGAAGACAGAGCATCTATAAGTATGCCCAGAGTGGTTTAATTTTGTAAATTCAAATAATTCATATGGACTATGAGAAGGAATTGGGAGGAGGAGGGGAGACATAGAATCAAACAAAGGAGGAAGAAGAGAAGGGTTATGAACAAAAGACAAAACAAGTATATGAAACAGGAGATGCTAATAAAATAGATATAGACAAATAATGATGAACATGTGATCATTTCATGTCACAACCACCAATGCTGGTCTAGTACATGAAACACTCACCCTGACCTCATGGAATCTGTCAGTCTGAGTTCACCTCCACATGCCAACGAGACGGAGGAGTAATTCAACGAGAATCCTATCTCCTGGTCAGACTCATCAGACACAAAATTAGCCAGCAGGAAACTGCTAGAAGTCTCCATTCTTTGGGGTTTGGAACTTCTACAGTAGCGGCCATTTGTATTTGCACTTCCATTCGGAAACAAGGGAGGTGACTGGGTTGAAAATCCATTGAGCAGCTGTAACAAATACATAAACAAAACCAGAAGCATTAGGGAAGCATAAGGGATTTGGTTTAAA
Organism: Cepaea hortensis; assembly: GCA_963921405.1. NCBI lineage: Eukaryota > Metazoa > Mollusca > Gastropoda > Stylommatophora > Helicidae > Cepaea > Cepaea hortensis. The sequence goes on along the minus strand of OY992897.1, from coordinate 63,630,170 downwards.
CTCTGTGTGTATGTTTCATTTTATTTTACTGTAAGTACACTCTGCTACCAATGAGCACATATTCGTAACAACTCGTAACAGCCTATGCCAACTTTGGGCTCAATATCAACATGGAGAAGACTGTAGTTATGTACCAGCCATCTCCAGGGAATAATCACACTGTGCATAATATCAAAGTGAATGGTCATAGACTAACTGTTGTGGACAAATTCATCTATCTTGGCAGCACTGTGTCACAAGCTGCCACAATTGATGACGAAGTGAATGCAAGAATCTCCAAGGCCAGCGCGGCCTTTGGCAGACTATACAAGAATGTATGGGACAGAAATGGAATAAGCCTGAAAACAAAGCTCAAAGTCTACAAAGCAGTTGTATTATCCATACCGCTATATGCTTGTGAAACCTGGACTGTTTATCAGCGACACGCTAGGAAATTAAACCACTTCCACACAGTCTGCCTTAGGAAGCTATTGAAGATTAAATGGCAAGACAAGATCCAAGACACTGAAGTCCTAGAAAGAGCGTCCATGCCCATTATCCACACTCTACTAATGAAGAATCAGATTCACTGGGCTGGTAACTTAACTCACATGCCAGATCATAGGCTCACTAAACAAATTTTTTACAGCGAGCTGCGTTGTGGTAAATGCTCCCAAGGCGACCAGAGGAAACACTTTAAAGAAACTCTGAAAATATCACTGAAAGCTTTTGGAATTCATCATGATACCTGGGAGACTGCTGCCAAAGACCAAAATTCATGGCGTACATCATCAGTGCAGTCACTTGTGAAGCAACCAGGACTGCAAGAGCTGTGAAGAAGAGGCTGGACAGAAAAAAACCACTGCAGGAGATCCTCCTCCTGGAACATCAAGCATTCTTTGCTCACATTGTCAGAGAGCATTTCGAGCCTAAATGGGCCTTATCAGCCATCTTAGAACTCATGGCTCCATACTTTCAACCCCACTGGATGAAATGAATTGTCATCATCATTCTTGATGGACAAACAACAACAACAACAATTCGTAACAACAGAGATGAGATGCCTTAGAAGTAACCGTGAGAGACAGAATTAAGAATGAGGGAAGTAGAGGATTAGGTCTGAAACAAGTCATGCAATTTGTCAAAGAACAAATTAAATGGTTTGGCCATCTCACAAGATTGCCCTGGTACCATCTTCCACAAAGAGCCCCATTGAAGAAATATGATGGATACAGAGCATGGTCCCTTTGAAGAGCTTTGTAAAGGATGATGTTTTAGTATCAAGAACAACCTTAGAGAAATACCACAGGCACTGGACAGAGAACACACAAGATCCTGACACCACCAAACATTGCATTAAGGTCAATGGAAGAAAATAAGAAGTAGTATGTGCTGTGCTGAGTCATGACCTAGTTAGATTCTAATATATTTCTGTGCAGATGTGATTTATGTTCATTTAGTAGTCTGGCCTTCACACACACACACACACACACACACACACACACACACACACACACACACACACACACACACACACACACACACACACACACACACACACACACACACACACACACACACACACACACACACACACACACACACACACACACACACACACACACACACACACACACACACACACACACACACACACACACACACACACACACACACACACACACACACACACACACACACACACACACACACACACACACACACACACACACACACACACACACACACACACACACACACACACACACACACACACACACACACACACACACACACACACACACACACACACACACACACACACACACACACACACACACACACACACACACACACACACACACACACACACACACACACACACACACACACACACACACACACACACACACACACACACACACACACACACACACACACACACACACACACACACACACACACACACACACACACACACACACACACACACACACACACACACACACACACACACACACACACACACACACACACACACACACACACACACACACACACACACACACACACACACACACACACACACACACACACACACACACACACACACACACACACACACACACACACACACACACACACACACACACACACACACACACACACACACACACACACACACACACACACACACACACACACACACACACACACACACACACACACACACACACACACACACACACACACACACACACACACACACACACACACACACACACACACACACACACACACACACACACACACACACACACACACACACACACACACACACACACACACACACACACACACACACACACACACACACACACACACACACACACACACACACACACACACACACACACACACACACACACACACACACACACACACACACACACACACACACACACACACACACACACACACACACACACACACACACACACACACACACACACACACACACACACACACACACACACACACACACACACACACCCCCCCCCCCCCCCCCCCCCCCCATAACAGTTTCTGAGGTTGGAGAGGGGAATAAGAGCTCTCAACACATGTTCACATGATGACAGAACTGAAGATGTCATCAATTCATTTTCTTCTTGTTGCCCTTTTGCTCTTGTATCAGATCTTTAGTGATGTAGCGCCAGTGCTGTTAGTTGATGGTGTTGCATTCTAATGAAATGGCCAAACCGTTTTATCTTCCACCTTTCAATATATGTGGATTCCATTGTCTGTCTAATAACATCATTTCTAACTCCATCTCAGATAGTTAAGTTGGCAGCTCTCAAGAATCTCACCTGGTAGGTTTTAAGTTTGTTTAAGTGTGATATGGATATATGATATTTAAGTGTGATATCACAAATACTGAAGTATTGGAAAGATCAGGTTGTGTGACGGTGTGTTCCATGCTCAGTCTTCGTAGACTTAGATGGATAGGACATGTTAGGAGGATGGATGATGGTAGAATACCAAAGGACATCCTTTTTGGTGAATTACAGACGGGTAGGAGATCTCAGGGTCGGCCTCTACTATGATACAAAGATGTGTGTAAGCAGGACATGATTGATACAGGCATTGATAATGCACATTGGGAGCAAGTCGCCGCTGAACGTGTTGCATGGAGGGCAACTATCAGAAATGGAATAAAGACAAAGGAGAAAATGATTGCAGATAAAGCACACACAGAGCGTGAGAGATGTAAGATGGTGCAAAATGGTGGAAATGACCATGTTTTCACATGCATCTACTGTGGGCAAAAATTTGCAGCAAGAATTGGCCTTACCAGCCACACTCGCCACCGCCATGGGTCGTAGTTATTATACCTTTTTGAAGCACAATATACCAAACTATCGTCTGTCAAGATGGAAAGGTGCCAATGATATGGATTATGCCCAAGTCTGACATTGGTAGTATAGGGTTGGTCTGAACAGGCTATTTATTATTTGTTGTATTGTAGACATAAGTATGTTTTGACGTTTCTATTTATTATTTGTTGTATTGTAGACAAGTATGTTTTGACGTTTCTGTATGGGTCATAGTTGATATATAAGCACACTTGCTTTTTGACATCTATTTCAATTGCTTTGTCTACTCTGCCATCTTCTATGATCATTCATTCATTCAGTAGCACGTCCTTTGCAGAACCTCGCTCCCATAACAACCTTCCGGAAAACCTCTTGATCATAAGCAAGATGTCCTGCGTCTAATACACCCATCTGGAGATCATCTGCCACATCCTGCGCCCATCTTCTCTTTGGCCTTCCTCTTCCTCTCTTCCCAGGCATATACCCCTCCATTATTGTTCTCTCCAAACTTTCGTGACGTTTCAAGTGACCAAAATATTTCAATTTTCTTTGTTTTATTGTCTTTAATAGCCAACTTTCTTCAATATTCAGCTCTTGAAATATGGATGCATTTGTTCTTTTCTTTACCCAAGATATTCTTAGAACTCGTCTATAATATTTATATTCAAAGGCATTTATGCGCTGTTCAGCTTGTTTAGTAAGTGTCCAAGTTCTATGGTCATACTTGCTAGATATTTAAATTCTTTAACTTGTTCAGCAGTGTACTATTTATCTGTACATTTCGTGGACCAGGATATCTGCTAACCTGCTTTACTTCAGGTTTGGTTGTATTTATATTTATATTAAATATTTATTAAAATATCCAAACTTACCAGAATTCAAATACTTATTCTAAGAAATAAACAAGAATGACTGACCATCAAATAATCATGATTACACGCCCCGCTGTCTGCAATATTGAACTGGTCTTCAAAATCCAGACGTATAGTCTTCCCAGGCTGCACTGCAACCGTCCATGTGCAGTTTTGATTGGCTGGATAGTTGCTAGGATAACCAGTACTTTTGATTACTCCAGTTGATGACTGCATGAAACCTCCACAACCTGAAGATGAGGCATATTGTAACTATTACAGGGAATGTTTCATGTGACCACAGGCAAGTGTGAAACAGATATTTAACAGATCAGCTGAGAAACATGTATGGTCTTTGAATCTCTGTGTCAGAGAAGAGAATTTACAAATTCATTAGACAAGCAGATCTATCCAGCAATAACTGAAAATGGAAGAAGACGGAATATTATTGTGGAGGGAGGTGTACTGGGGAAGACCACAACATAGATGGATTCAAGATGTGATAGATAATTGACACAAGACAGCCACAGAGGCAGGACCTCTGGCTTACGAAAGAGACACATTTCCTACCTTAATGGGAATTTGAACACATAATCACCACATTGGTAGGCAAGTCTGCTAACCACTGCGCTATTGTGACTTGCCGGATCAAAAGACATGAGCAGGACCAATTCCATGGATGGAATTAAGGACAAGTAATTTCTAGAACAGTTCAATAAAAGAAAAGTTTATTGCATATCCTTTACAGGACGTCACAGTCAGACCCAGCATTTTGGGCTGTTTGTGATTTTTTGGCAAGTTTACATTCAGTAGTTTTCCATTGCTTTCTGAATGACCGGCACTCATACCACTACATAAAAACCAGCCAAGATGGTCTGCTACTAAATCGCCTACAGCTGTGTTTCAATCGCTCTAAGTGATATTACTAATTGCATCTTTAACTCCTACGCCACAGACATAAAAATGGCACCAATAAAGTAAACAAATATGAGAAAGACACATAACTGTTGTCATATCAAACACCATAACAATAAACTGAAAAGCATAATACAAGGAAGATGAGGGTAACAGAGCTAGAAGTTGTCAAAGGAATACAAAGAAAGACAACATCAAGCAATGACAGAATGTACAATGAAGGCTGAGGACAGAGACTGCTGGACATCAATGGCCACCAACCTTCACTACAGAAGGCTGAGGACAGAGACTGCTGGACATCAATGGCTACCAACCTTCACTATAGAGATCATCATCATGTAGCTGGGTCTGTGCAGAACGTGGCTCTCATTACAGCCCGCCACAAAAGTCTCTCTGTCCCTCATCATTCCCCCTCAGCACGCATCCTCATGTCCAAGGTGTCTGCAATGTCCTGTGTCCATCATCATGCTGGTCACCCCAGCCTCTTCTTCAACGAACCGTGCCTCCCATCACTGTCCTCTCTAAACCACTGTCATGTTTAATACGAATGACCAAAGTATTTCAGTTTCCCAGACATGATACTGTTTATGGCTGTCATGTTTAATACGGATGGCCAAAGTATTTCAGTTTCCCAGACATGATACTGTTTATGGCTGTCATGTTTAATACGGATGGCCAAAGTATTTCAGTTTCCCAGACATGATACTGTTTATGGCTGTCATGTTTAATACGGATGACCAATGTATTTCAGTTTCCCAGACATGATACTGTTTATGGCTGTCATGTTTAATACGGATGACCAAAGTATTTCAGTTTCCCAGACATGATACTGTTTATGGCTGTCATGTTTAATACGGATGGCCAAAGTATTTCAGTTTCCCAGACATGATACTGTTTATGGCTGTCATGTTTAATACGGATGGCCAAAGTATTTCAGTTTCCCAGACATGATACTGTTTATGGCTGTCATGTTTAATACGGATGACCAATGTATTTCAGTTTCCCAGACATGATACTGTTTATGGCTGTCATGTTTAATACGGATGACCAAAGTATTTCAGTTTCCCAGACATGATACTGTTTATGGTTGTCATGTTTAATATGGATGGCCAAAGTATTTCAGTTTCCCAGACATGATACTGTTTATGGCTGTCATGTTTAATACGGATGGCCAAAGTATTTCAGTTTCCCAGACATGATACTGTTTATGGCTGTCATGTTTAATACAGATGACCAATGTATTTCAGTTTCCCAGACATGATACTGTTTATGGCTGTCATGTTTAATACGGATGACCAAAGTATTTCAGTTTCCCAGACATGATACTGTTTATGACTGTCATGTTTAATACGGATGACCAAAGTATTTCAGTTTCCCAGACATGATACTGTTTATGGCTGTCATTTTTAATACGGATGACCAAAGTATTTCAGTTTCCCAGACATGATACTGTTTATGGCTGTCATGTTTAATACGGATGACCAAAGTATTTCAGTTTCCCAGACATGATACTGTTTATGGCTGTCATGTTTAATACGGATGACCAAAGTATTTCAGTTTCCCAGACATGATACTGTTTATGGCTGTCATGTTTAATACGGATGACCAAAGTATTTCAGTTTCCCAGACATGATACTGTTTATGGCTGTCATGTTTAATACGGATGACCAAAGTATTTCAGTTTCCCAGACATGATACTGTTTATGGGGTAGTTTTCTTCTATGTTCACATCTCATAGAATGTCAGTATTTCTCTTCTTCTTGGTTCATGATTTTCTAAGAACTTTACTGTAACATTTAAGTTCATAAAAACCATTTTTCCTCTTACTGATTGTAAAATGATCCATAACTCACATCCGTATGTTTCCAAAAGAAAGATGTATGTTCTAAAAATGTGCCTTCATTGTGGAGATGGCACTAGGTGGATTGACTGAAAACTTAAAAGATAAGTGATATTTACATTATACTCACCTATTTCATACATTAGGACAAATCCTAGGCCACTGTCAGAAGAGTCTGTGTGAAACATAATTCCCATGACATTAGCCGTTGAATGAATGAGGCCCATGTTGTGAGTCTGATGACAATATGTGGTAATCACTCTAGCATCAGCTGTATCTCCTGGAGACAGACGGGAAATGTTTGCTATGAATCCAGTGATATAAAGCAATAACATAGACTTTATAGTGTTCATTTCTGCTTCTTCATATCATTTTTACAGCAAAGTTCTGACATCTATCATATTAAAATGGTTGAACTGTGTCTGTTTTACAGCTGTGTCAGTTGTACTGAGACAATATTAGTTTATCGTGTTTGTGTTACAGCTGTGACATGTGTCCTGAGACAATATTAGATATATTGTGTTTGTTTTACAGTACAGCTGTGACATGTGTCCAGAGAAGTTATTGGTTGTATTGTGTCTGTTTTACACCCGTGACATGCACCCTGAAAAGATATTGGTTGTATTGTGTCTGTTTTACAGTACAGCTATGACATTTATCTTGAGAAGATGTTGGTTATAGTTTATTTTGTTTTACAGCTGTTACATTTTACATGAGAAGATGTTGGTTGTATTGTCTATTTTACAACTGTGAAAATTGTCCTCAGATTTCAACTAAATTGTATCTATATTACATCTGTGAAATTTGTCAAGAGGAGAAGATGGATGTATTGTGTCTGTGTGTAGGGAGTCTGCGTGGCGAAGTGGTCAAGCCTTTTGACTTGGGCTCAGAAGGTTGTGGGTTCGATTCCAGGCCATGTCGTTCGGTTCAAGAGTGAAATTTTTCGGAGACTCCTGTGGGTCGTCGCTAGAGCTACGGAGTTTGTGCTTGATATGGGATAAAAACCTGGTGCAATGAAGTCGACCCTGTCGACTTTTAAGTGGCACTCTTAATCGTCTGTTTTTCAGTTCAGATATGACATTTGTCTTGAGAAGACACTGGTTGTATTGTCTGTTTTGAAGCTGTGATATTTGTCCCGAGAAGATTTTAATATTACTGTGTCTGTATTACTGATGTTACATTTGTCCTGAGAAGATTTTAATTGTATTGTGTCCGTATGACAGGCGTAACATTTGGCCCGATAAGATTTTAAATGTATTGTGTCTGTATTACAGATGTTACATTTATCCTGAGAAGAATGTAATTGCATTGTGTCCGTTTTACAGATGTTACATTTGTCCTAAGAAGATTTTAATTGTATTGTGTCCATATTACAGATGTTACATTTGTCCTGAGAAGATTTTAATTGTATTGTGTCTGTATTACAGATGTTACATTTATCCTGAGAAGAATGTAATTGCATTGTGTCTGTTTTACAGATGTTACATTTGTCCTAAGAAGATTTTAATTGTATTGTGTCTGTATTACAGATGTTACATTTGTCCTGAGAAGAATGTAATTGCATTGTGTCCGTTTTACAGATGTTACATTTGTCCTAAGAAGATTTTAATTGTATTGTGTCCATATTACAGATGTTACATTTGTCCTGAGAAGAATGTAATTGCATTGTGTCCGTTTTACAGATGTTACATTTGTCCTAAGAAGATTTTAATTGTATTGTGTCTGTATTACAGATGTTACATTTATCCTGAGAAGAATGTAATTGTATTGTGTCCATATTACAGATGTTACATTTGTCCTGAGAAGATCTTAATTGTATTGTGTCTGTATTACAGATGTTACATTTGTCCTGAGAAGATTTTAAATGTAGTGTGTCTGCATTACAGATGTTACATTTGTCCTGAGAAGAATGTAATAGTATTGTGTCCGTATTACAGATGTTACATTCATCCTGAGAAGATTTTAATTGTATTGTGTCCATATTACAGATGTTACATTCATCCTGAGAAGATTTTAATTGTATTGTGTCTGTATTACAGATGTTACATTTGTCCTGAGAAGATTTTAATTGTATTGTGTCCGTATTACAGATGTTACATTCATCCTGAGAAGATTTTAATTGTATTGTGTCTGTATTACAGATGTTACATTTGTCCTGAGAAGAATGTAACTATATTGTGTCTGTTTTACAGCTGTGATATTTCTCCTCAGAAAATGTTTGTATTGTGTCTGTCTTACAGTTCAGCTATGGCATTTGTCCCAAGATTATGTTTGCTGTTATAGTTTCTGTTTTACAGTTGTGACATTTGTCTGAGACGATGTTTGTATTGAGGCTGTTTCATCAAAGGAAAAGGAAGGCAAGAATTGTAATTCTCTGTTTAGGCTGCCTATTTTCTACTAACAAACTTTATACACCAAATAAACTTCTCCTTTCTTTCTTGTTCTTTCACTCTTTTTCACCCCATTGTGGCATAACCAACTCTCTAACTAAGCTTTTTCTTCCTTTCTTCTTTCACCCTTTATCTCCCAGTGTGGCATAACAACTCTCTAACTAAACATTTTCTTCTTTCTTTCTGCTTCTTCTTTCACCCTCTATCCCCCGCTGTGGCATAACCAACTCTCTACATAAACTTCTTCTTTCTTTCTTTCTTCTTCTTCTTTCACCCTCTATCAACTGCTGTGGCATAACCAACTCTCTACATAAACTTCTTCTTTCTTTCTTCTTCTTTCACCCTCTATCCCCCGCTGTGGCATAACCAACTCTCTACATAAACTTCTTCTTTCTTTCTTCTTCTTTCACCCTCTATCACACACTGTGGCATAACCAACTCTCTACATAAACTTCTTCTTTCTTTCTTTCTTCTTCTTCTTTCACCCTCTATCACACGCTGTGGCATAACCAACTCTCTACATAAACTTCTTCTTTCTTTCTTTCTTCTTCTTCTTTCACCCTCTATCACACACTGTGGCATAACCAACTCTCTACATAAACTTCTTCTTTCTTTCTTTCTTCTTCTTCTTTCACCCTCTATCACACGCTGTGGCATAACCAACTCTCTACATAAACTTCTTCTTTCTTTCTTTCTTCTTCTTCTTTCACCCTCTATCAACTGCTGTGGCATAACCAACTCTCTACATAAACTTCTTCTTTCTTTCTTCTTCTTTCACCCTCTATCACACACTGTGGCATAACCAACTCTCTAAGTAAACTTCTTCTTTCTTTCTTCTTCTTTCACCCTCTATCACACGCTGTGGCATAACCAACTCTCTACATAAACTTCTTCTTTCTTTCTTTCTTCTTCTTCTTTCACCCTCTATCCCCCGCTGTGGCATAACCAACTCTCTAAGTAAACTTCTTCTTTCTTTCTTCTTCTTTCACCCTCTATCCCCCGCTGTGGCATAACCAACTCTCTACATAAACTTCTTCTTTCTTTCTTCTTCTTTCACCCTCTATCCCCCGCTGTGGCATAACCAACTCTCTACATAAACTTCTTCTTTCTTTCTTCTTCTTTCACCCTCTATCACACACTGTGGCATAACCAACTCTCTAAGTAAACTTCTTCTTTCTTTCTTCTTCTTTCACCCTCTATCACACACTGTGGCATAACCAACTCTCTACATAAACTTCTTCTTTCTTTCTTCTTCTTTCACCCTCTATCCCCCGCTGTGGCATAACCAACTCTCTACATAAACTTCTTCTTTCTTTCTTCTTCTTTCACCCTCTATCCCCCGCTGTGGCATAACCAACTCTCTACATAAACTTCTTCTTTCTTTCTTCTTCTTTCACCCTCTATCACACACTGTGGCATAACCAACTCTCTAAGTAAACTTCTTCTTTCTTTCTTCTTCTTTCACCCTCTATCCCCCGCTGTGGCATAACCAACTCTCTACATAAACTTCTTCTTTCTTTCTTTCTTCTTCTTCTTTCACCCTCTATCCCCCGCTGTGGCATAACCAACTCTCTACATAAACTTCTTCTTTCTTTCTTCTTATTTCACCCTCTATCACACACTGTGGCATAACCAACTCTCTAAGTAAACTTCTTCTTTCTTTCTTCTTCTTTCACCCTCTATCCCCCGCTGTGGCATAACCAACTCTCTACATAAACTTCTTCTTTCTTTCTTTCTTCTTCTTCTTTCACCCTCTATCCCCCGCTGTGGCATAACCAACTCTCTACATAAACTTCTTCTTTCTTTCTTTCTTCTTCTTCTTTCACCCTCTATCACACACTGTGGCATAACCAACTCTCTACATAAACTTCTTCTTTCTTTCTTTCTTCTTCTTCTTTCACCCTCTATCACACACTGTGGCATAACCAACTCTCTACATAAACTTCTTCTTTCTTTCTTTCTTTCTTCTTCTTTCACCCTCTATCAACTGCTGTGGCATAACCAACTCTCTACATAAACTTCTTCTTTCTTTCTTTCTTTCTTCTTCTTTCACCCTCTATCAACTGCTGTGGCATAACCAACTCTCAAAATAAACTTCTTCTTTCTTTCACCCTCTATCCCCCGCTGTGGCATAACCAACTCTCTACATAAACTTCTTCTTTCTTTCTTTCTTTCTTCTTCTTTCACCCTCTATCAACTGCTGTGGCATAACCAACTCTCTACATAAACTTCTTCTTTCTTTCTTTCTTTCTTCTTCTTTCACCCTCTATCAACTGCTGTGGCATAACCAACTCTCTACATAAACTTCTTCTTTCTTTCTTTCTTTCTTCTTCTTTCACCCTCTATCCACCGCTGTGGCATAACCAACTCTCAAAATAAACTTCTTTCTTTCTTTCTTCTTCTTTCACCCTCTATCACACGCTGTGGCATAACCAACTCTCAAAATAAACTTCTTTCTTTCTTTCTTCTTCTTTCACCCTCTATCACACACTGTGGCATAACCAACTCTCTACATAAACTTCTTCTTTCTTTCTTCTTATTTCACCCTCTATCACACACTGTGGCATAACCAACTCTCTACATAAACTTCTTCTTTCTTTCTTTCTTTCTTCTTCTTTCACCCTCTATCCACCGCTGTGGCATAACCAACTCTCAAAATAAACTTCTTTCTTTCTTTCTTCTTCTTTCACCCTCTATCACACGCTGTGGCATAACCAACTCTCAAAATAAACTTCTTTCTTTCTTTCTTCTTCTTTCACCCTCTATCACACACTGTGGCATAACCAACTCTCTACATAAACTTCTTCTTTCTTTCTTCTTATTTCACCCTCTATCACACACTGTGGCATAACCAACTCTCTACATAAACTTCTTCTTTCTTTCTTTCTTTCTTCTTCTTTCACCCTCTATCACACGCTGTGGCATAACCAACTCTCTACATAAACTTCTTCTTTCTTTCTTTCTTTCTTCTTCTTTCACCCTCTATCACACACTGTGGCATAACCAACTCTCTACATAAACTTCTTCTTTCTTTCTTTCTTTCTTCTTCTTTCACCCTCTATCACACACTGTGGCATAACCAACTCTCTACATAAACTTCTTCTTTCTTTCTTTCTTTCTTCTTCTTTCACCCTCTATCACACACTGTGGCATAACCAACTCTCTACATAAACTTCTTCTTTCTTTCTTCTTCTTTCACCCTCTATCACACACTGTGGCATAACCAACTCTCTACATAAACTTCTTCTTTCTTTCTTCTTCTTTCACCCTCTATCACACACTGTGGCATAACCAACTCTCTACATAAACTTCTTCTTTCTTTCTTTCTTTCTTCTTCTTTCACCCTCTATCACACGCTGTGGCATAACCAACTCTCTAAGTAAACTTCTTCTTTCACCCTCTATCACACGCTGTGGCATAACCAACTCTCTAAGTAAACTTCTTCTTTCACCCTCTATCACACGCTGTGGCATAGCCAACTCTCTAAGTAAACTAGTTGATGGTACATGAACACAATTAAAGATCACAAACAGGTAAGAGGAAAAATCATGGATGTCTCAGGCAGAGTTTACAACCAGAGACGTGTGCATGTTTGAGAACATTGGGAGAGGAAAGGAGAGAGTCAGAATGCCCAAAACCAAAGACTTACACAGGGCCATAATCAGATTGGACTGAGATTTCAGGGATTGGCCTGCAGGCTGCAATGAATAGGAAGAGCAACAATTGATTCACGAAGAGTTGGACCTAGATGATGTAAACATCTACATGGATGACTCTGTGCTAAGAGGCAAAATAAGTGCTTGGGGGTTAATAGCGAAGGATAATGAACGGTGTTTAGCACAGAAGAGCCTGGCATATGATACCACGATACCTACTCTAAGAATGGAGGTGGAGACGGTCACTGTGGCGTTCTCTTGACTGTATGACAAATATCACACACATTGTGACTTAACAGACTTACAGAGGATGCTGATAAGGTAAATACAGGCATGCTTCATCCAGAGTGGCATGTTTCAATAACAAAAATCAAAGATAGGGAGCAAATGTTGGATCTTTTCCCCAGGACATGCTGGTACACAATCAGACTACAACAGGTACCATTAGTATTGGGGCTTTTCGATGGTTGTTGAAGATGAGGACAGAGCATGCATGGGGATGTCCAGAGTGCTGTGATGTGGGTTCTGGACACAACTCAACATAAACGACTAGGTTACTCACCATCGTAGAACCTGAGGTAATCCAGGAAACAATCAATGTCAGACTGCAGGTTGATGCTGATGATATTCACAACCACAGTGTTTCCTTCTGGCACGGATATGGTCCAGAAACAATCCAGGTCGTTGGGATAAATGTCTGGATATCCAGGTGAAGTGATATTCTGAAGCGTGTCTGTTGCCACCAGTTGTCCCCCACAACCTGACATCAAGTCAGAATATGTATTAGTTCATCTCAAATAGCAATATGTGGTTTTACAGAAGAATGATGAGAACACTGGATGGACAGAAAGAGTAATGAAGATATCTTGAAAGAAGTTAACTCATAAAGAGAACTGGTTATTTGCATCAGAAGAAGACAAGCCTATAATCTTTGGGCATGTCATGAGAAGGGGAACGTGTCTCATCACAAAGCAAAGGCTAGAGTGGAAGAGAAGCAGGCGGAGACCATCAGAGAAGATGCTGGACAGTTTGACATCATGACATGGAGGAACACTGCTATCAGAAATGATGTGAAGCACGAGAGACAGAAGGCTGTGGACAGACATGAGGTCACCAACAATACACAGCAGAGACTGTAAGGAGAAATAAATAGTAATATTGCTGTGGCCACATACTGAGGTAAAACAAGAGCCATTTTGCAATCACTCATCATGTGGTGCCGGCGTGGCAAAGAGATACAACACGCGATTCCCAATTCCACATACCATGTTCAAATGAGCTGCAGGAGATTTGGCAGCAGACCACTTTGTGTTATTGTGAACAATGATATGAGCATCAGTTGCCCAGAAGGCTATGGCAAACTGCTGAGTGTAAACTTGCTTAGTAGATCAAAACCCAAGAATGCTGGGGTTGATTGTGACATCCTGTAAAGGACATGCAACTAACTGAACATCATGTAGCAGATCCCCAGCAGAATGTCGCTCCAATCACAGCCTATTTAACAGATTTTTGATCCGTTGCGAGTTCTCTTGCCTCTCAAATTCCCTTACCCACTAAGTCTTCAGTTTCCGGTGTCCATCCTTGTGATGGTCGACCCCAGCCACTTCTACCAGGAACCACACCTCCCATCACTGTTCTCTCCCAGTCACTTCTACCAGGAACCACACCTCCCATCACTGTTCTCTCCCAGCCACTTCTACCAGGAGCCACGCCATCCATCCCTGTTCTCTCCCAGCCACTTCTGCCAGGAGCCACGCCTTCCATCACTGTTCTCTGCCAGCCACTTCTGCCAGGAGCCACGCCTTCCATCACTGTTCTCTCCCAGCCACGTCTGCCAGGAGCCTCGCCTTCCATCACTGTTCTCTGCCAGCCACTTCTGCCAGGAGCCACGCCTTCCATCACTGTTCTCTGCCAGCCACTTCTACCAGGAGCCACGCCTTCCATCACTGTTCTCTGCCAGCCTCTGTAAAGTCTTAACATGGCCAAAGTATTTCAGCTTCTGAGACATGAAGCTGGTTATGAGCCGTTTTCTTTGATATTTAGATCTTCTAGAATTTCACTATTCTTCTTTTCCATGGTACACAGAAGAAGAGGAGGAGGAGGTGAAGGAAGAGGGATATGAAGGAGGAGGAGAATAAGTAGAAGTAGCAGCCAAAAAATGGAGAAGAAGAAGAGGAGGTGGAAGAGATAAATATCAACAACAACATCAAGAACAAGAATAATGTCATTTAAAGAAGAAAAAGAACAAGAGATGAAGGACAAAATAAAGAAGATTATAGGAGTCTCCGTGGTGAAGTGGTCAAGCCATCTGACTCAGGCTCCAAAAGTTGTGGGTTCGATTCCGGGCCACGTCGTTTGGATCATGAGTGCATTTTTTGGAGACTCCTGGGGGTCATCGCTGGAGCTATGGAGCTATGTTTTGTGCAATGCTTTTAGCAGTTCATTGCGGAAAGAGACTGAGCTATATGGGATAACCACCCAGTGCGATGAAATCGATCCTGTCGGCTTTTAAGGGACTTTCAAGATAAAGAAGACAAAAGAAGACGAGGAGAAGGAAGTCAAGGAGGAGAACAAGGAGGAAGAAATCTGAAATAGTGTCTGTTACTGAGATGTGTGATATTGTCTGGAGTGAGTGACAAACACTTCCTCTGAGCACACACATACCTGGCGTTGTTGGAACTACAGAAGGAACTCCCCTATGTGGCACTGCAAGCCAGTTCATCAGGAATCCCAAGTCTTCGTATGCACTTTCTGATATGAAGGTCACTGTAATCTGATTGGTTTCTGAATACAGTGGACCTGGTAGGTCACTGCCGCAGAATTTGCCCAACAACACATTATCTTCCTGTGTGCCCTCAAAAATCTGTTTTGATAAAAATGTTAAACAATATTAGATTTTGATCTGTAAACGGATGTTATCATTTTCTAAAGAGTATTACTTCTGTCATATTATGGATAAGAGAAGCTGTTAACATTATCATCATCATCACGTGCCTTGCCGACTGACATGGGCGATCATGTTTTTCCACATCTTGTGATCTCCAATGCATGTATCAATTTATGTGCTGACTCTCTTCCATGCCATGACACAAGACTTTCAAGAAGTTTCTCTCGTGTCTTCCCTTATCTCATTTTCCACAAATCTTTCCAGCTGTCACAACATGTTCCAATTTGTGTCTTCTCATAACATGGCCAAAAAATGAAGACTGCCATTTTCTGATGTTTGTGATAAGTTGTCTTTGCAACTTAGCCTCCTTCAAAATGTCCAGATTATTAAATTTGGCATCCAAGGAATTGTCAACTCTTCTATACAACCACATCTCAAAGGCTAAAGGGATTCTGTTGTTTGTTTAATAATTATCCAGGATTCACAGCCATTTGTTAGAATTAGTCATATGTAACTTGGAAGAATTCTTTTTCTAAATGATAACATTATACAGTAAAATAAAGACTCAAAACTAGTGGGAGACAGGACCAGAGGAACACAGGACCAGAGAGAGAATGGACCAGAGATAGACAGGAACAGAGAGAGACAGGACCAGAGGGAGACAGGACCAGAGGGAGACAGGACCAGATGGACACAGGACCAGATGGAGACAGTACCAGAGGGAGACAGGACCAGAGGGAGACAGAACCATAGGGACACAGGACCAGAGATAGGAACAGAGACAGACAGAACCATAGGGACTGTCACGAATTGGCCGCCGTAACATCCCAGAATATTTTTCTCGGTCTCCAAATTTGAGAGGCCAAATTGAGAAAGAATGAATTAATCACACTACTCCAAAATTATCTAGTCGTGAGGTAAGATTATTCACAAAAAGCCTCTAGCCATGACGTAAGCTTGCAGATGGCAAGTAAAATGGGATACTTGAGATGGACACAACTAGATAATTTAAATTAGTCTACACCTTGGAAAACTGCTGACCCAGACGGGCTATGACACCACACAGACACATTGGCACCTTCTCGTCCAGGTAGACCCTGGCTGAATCAACAATGAACTGGGCCAGTGGTTGAATAAAGGCAATTAATGCCAGATGGAGATAATAGCTCCAGGGCTATAAACAAGCCCCATCCACTCTGACTGGCAGACCCAGGTAGGTGTGAAATCACTGATAAGACTGTGAAACTGATCTGGGGCTGGCAACGCAAAACCATCCAGGTGTGACACTATGGTGAGGGTTAGTGGTTAAAAGAATTTTTATGACTGGACAGACGTGGAGTTAATTGCAATTACTGTCAGGAGGAGATAAGAAGAATTTATGACGGGACTGCCAAAGAGATAATAGTGTCTCAGACACTGTCTGCTAGACTCAGCTTAAATAAGGGTCCCTAGCCTGTTTTATGTTAGATTAAGTCTGACTTCAGAACAGGTGAGACAACCAGCTCGTTTTGTATGATTCTTAGGTTGCTAGATTTAACTAGGAGAATTAATTCTTAGTAACTAGTCGAGTTTTAGATGGATGTAATGACTCTCAGTCTATATCTGACCTAGGTTACTTCCAGAATTATCATTGCTTCAGGTTACTTGAGTATTCTTTCTAAGTTATGTGTTCAATATCATATTGCTTTAAAGTGGTACTCTTCTGAGACGTAGAACCTTATGTAAGACAGATCTTGTCTAAGTATACTTTTAGGTGTCTTGGTAGATGCTTGTCATTTCTTTGTACACTATCGTAGTTGCCTGTTGGTGTGTGCATTTGTTGTACAGATTATAGTCAACTGACTATTTATTTAATTCTTACAACAGCAGTAACTAACTAGTGCATTATGCTATGATGTTAAAGTATCATAATATGTCTAGTTTAATCAATATGTTTATGTGTATTGGATGTTTGATATATTGATTTGTCATATGCAAACCTACCCACATGAAGTGTTATGCTATTGTCTGCGCATTGGCACATGGGCCAATGATTGTGTTGGAAGCAGAGGTGTAATGGTACAGACATTACCCACAATTGGTAGTATAGGGTATATGGTGCTAAACTTTCTCAGTGTATTGTGGGCGTGCGTCCACGGTAATGCATGGAAACCTGGCACAGCTACTAGTCACGGCTTGCAAGCCCGGATGATCAGGCATTGTTATAATACCCTTACCGACCCTGTGAGCTGCTAAACTAACATTGGACGGAGCGGCTGTACGACACAGAATTTCTGTATTAGCGACATGGACATGGGGCGGCAGAAATGTAATCATTACAGGCGTGTGAGACAATTGAAAAGCCCGTCCCAGACCAAAGACAGTAGGGAGAAGGAGGATGGTGAACGCAGTAGAGCTGGAAGATAAACTTGGCCAGACTGGTCATTGTATATGTTTGTGTTATGATATGTTTTAATTAGGATTGCGCTGATGTAGAACTGATATAACACATTCTTGACTTTCTTTCAAGCTCTCACAAGGAGCACCTATGTTATAGATCTCAAGAACGAGTTATGACTAGGTAGAGCCAGGACTGGCAGACGTTAGAATACCGGCAAGCTGTTCTTTTTTTGAGTCTACTGGAGAGTGGGGATCTGGACCACAGTTCCAGATAGATGAAGTAACAAGTAAAGTTACGTAATGTTTCTCATCACAATATGTTATATGATTTTATCATCCTCATATTGACAATCATCCGATGTCTATTGTTATGATTAGCAAATAAATGTTGTAGTATTGTAACTCATAATTCTGTCGTTATATTTTAATTCCAATTGTGCATACGTGTTGTATGTGTACATTGGTGGGGGTTCACTTACACACCAAGGAAGGGAGCAGTCAGGGAGAAAAACCTGTACTGGAATAGTTGTCTTTACACTTTAATTCAGACGTAAAAATCTATTCTAGCTAACCTTCTTCTTCCCATCCTTGGCGAATATTCAGCACAGTTCATTTCAATTTTGTAACGAGCCACTAGAAATTGTACGTTGGATATTCAAGGGCTTAATCTGTAGTTCAGCCATATAGATTTTGTCCCTAGTCAGTTTCTGACTATCTGGGGTTGCTCGCCAGTGAATAATACATTCATCTAGCCGGTGGGGCACCCCGACTTCTGACAGATTGGGGGCTCGTCCGGGATATAATTTTAACCCAATCCTACTGATTGGGCTTCTCGTACGGTATTTGAATTCGGACTTCTCGCTTTCAATAGACTCCGGTACTAGACCCTAGACATACGATTTTAAAAGTTAACTCTTGTAATCTTCAGTCATCAAAATAGACTATCATCAAATGTAGCTACTTTTAGTTGAGGAAGTTTCAGAGTACATATATAACTTTTCAAAAGTATAACAGATAAGAACTTATGAGAAAACTACCATCATCTATCATTTATTGATAACTGTTTTTAACTATTATCAATTAGTGTTACCATTAATCATTTATTGATAATTGAACACTTTAATCATATTTAGCTTAGATCTGATTTTTGATATATACATAGGAGCTTACCGGAATATAGTCCTTAGCAATTATGGCCTTACGTTACCGGAATCCCGAAGAGGACATGAAGGCGCGCGCAGATTTCTCAGAGTCTGCGAAAGGGTGGGGCATAAGAAAAGGCTTAAAGGGGGAGCAACTAGAAACATATATCATAGCTGAGTTAGAATGGTGGGACCAAGAAGAAGAAATTATGTTTAAAGAAAATAATGAGTTCTTTGGAGCACAAGAGCGTAGCAAAACTGAAGAAGCAGAGATTAATAAACAGCATATGGAAACAGTCAATGTGGAGAAGCTAACCTTTCTAGCGGAACATAAGGTAGGAGATACGGATGCTCACCCAACCAGGAAGGAAGGGACATCTTTGCCACCCACCGCAGAATCAGAGGTAGTGGACCGGGAACTACAGGTTCTCATTCGACCCAGTCCTAAACGGAAAAGAGGGAAGAAAAAACGTGCCAAGGGCATTTCAAACAGTCACAAACGTGATAACTGTTTGTACCACGGCAATGGTGGTTTAACAGTACAGGACCTTCAGGAAAACCACTTGACTTCTATGAGAAATGAATCTCGAGAGAAAGAGGAACTGAAGACAACCTTTAATGAGGTCGCAGGCGGAGACCTAGCCGATTCTCACATTCCCTTCTGGTCACAGAATCACGAAGTGGAATTACATCTGACTGAAATAGGGAGGAAGGAAGGAACAGAATCCCAGGTGAATTTCACTGCTGCAACGCGGGAAGAGTCACTAATTATCAGTTCAGATAATTTACCTAGTAACAGTTACCCAGAGGACAACTGTTTGCACTACGGTTTGCCAGTACAAGACTCCCAGGAATCTCATTTTACTTCAACGAGAGGTGAAACTCAAGAGGAAGATGACCTGAGGACATCGTTTAAGGAGGTCGGAGATCGAAAGGTAACCGACTTTATTATTCCCTTCAGCCCAGACGAGGAAGAAGTGGGATTAAATTTGACTGACAGTGGGATGAAGGATGACCCGGAACCCTTTGTGATCTTTGAGGCTGCAGCTCAGGAAAAGACACTAGACATCAGTTCAAATGATTTACGTAGTGTGATGGATTGTGTAGACACCAGCCCATCACAGGATTTACCTCAACTGGACTTAGCCCATGAAAGCACGACCAGAGAGGAACATCCAGACCAGGAAACATTTCCAGTTGTTATCTCGGAGCATACCAGTTCGGAGACTCAGGAAACACCGGGAATTGTTAGTAGCCAGAATATGGACTCTGATATTGTGCAGACAACATTGTCTGTAGTTGCTAAAGAAGAAAATTCTTTGCACAAGATGGAGGAAGAAACGCCTATCATCTCATTAGCTGAAGTTATCAGGGAATTCCAGCAACAGGAACCTGAAGTAACAGAAGTCAAGAGTGGTTTGGAATCAACACGCTTAGGACTCAATCTACCCTTCAGTCAGGTCGATTTGATAGGAGTAGATCAGCTATTTGTGGATACTTTATTCAAAAGTAACACCACTTTATCGCCCTGGAGTAACTATGTTATTTCTCAAGGATGGACAACTTGGCACACTAAATTTCCAATTTCTAGCACGGTTTTCACACGAAACTCTAATGCAGAGAAACTCAGCCCGTTAACTGATTATCAGGGGAAGAAACCGCGACACCGAGGAGGGAAGATTGTTACGCCCAACTTTGAAGGAGGAAAGCGCCAGTTTAATTTATATCATGGGACCATGATGTGTAACATTATTCCTTTCAAAAGGAAGTTATTGATGGATCAGTTGAGGATCTATAATGGATGGAGGAAAATCACGGAGACAAGCTTTGCTGTGGCCAGCTTATGCAAGACCTCACTATGGGTACATCCTCGGCTGAAAGGAGTAAATCACGTGAGTGAATGGTGTAAAACAATTGCTGCCCAGAGGCGTAGAAGAATCCCGTTGATTGTGATCTTTCCCAGAGGGGTAAAAGACAATTACCGGATTTTACCAAGCTATTGCATGGAATCCCGGCCGAAAACCAGGTACAAGGATCTATCCAGAGTATCTTTGGGTTATGGAAATGGGACGTCTTTATGCAGGACAACCCACTGCCACAAGGAATATTGGAAACCTTTAGGCAGATACAGAACGGAGAGTGCTTAGGCATTATTCTGGGATGTACGGCGTGCTTTGACAAAAGATTTCTGGCAGAAACTTTTTTTTTAAGGGGAAAGCTCTGACCACACACAATGATGCATGTGATACTGACCACAAACAATGATACTGACCACAAACAATGATACTGACCACACACAATGATACATGTGATACTGACCACACACAATGACACATGTGATACTGACCACACACAATGATACATGTGATACTGACCACACACAATGACACATGTGATACTGACCACACACAATTATACATGTGATACTGACCACACAAAATGATACATGTGATACTGACCACACACAATGATACATGTGATACTGACCACACACAATGATGCATGTGATACTGACCACACACAATGATGCATGTGATACTGACCACACACAATTATACATGTGATACTGACCACACAAAATGATACAGGCCGCCTTAACATCCCAGAATATTTTTCTCGGTCTCCAAATTTGAGAGGCCAAATTGAGAAAGAATGAATTAATCACACTACTCCAAAATTATCTAGTCGTGAGGTAAGATTATTCACAAAAAGCCTCTAGCCATGACGTAAGCTTGCAGATGGCAAGTAAAATGGGATACTTGAGATGGACACAACTAGATAATTTAAATTAGTCTACACCTTGGAAAACTGCTGACCCAGACGGGCTATGACACCACACAGACACATTGGCACCTTCTCGTCCAGGTAGACCCTGGCTGAATCAACAATGAACTGGGCCAGTGGTTGAATAAAGGCAATTAACGCCAGATGGAGATAATAGCCCCACGGCTATAAACAAGCCCCATCCACTCTGACTGGCAGACCCAGGTAGGTGTGAAATCACTGATAAGACTGTGAAACTGATCTGGGGCTGGCAACGCAAAACCATCCAGGTGTGACACTATGGTGAGAGTTAGTGGTTAAAAGAATTTTTATGACTGGACAGACGTGGAGTTAATTGCAATTACTGTCAGGAGGAGATAAGAAGAATTTATGACGGGACTGCCAAAGAGATAATAGTGTCTCAGACACTGTCTGCTAGACTCAGCTTAAATAAGGGTCCCTAGCCTGTTTGTTAGATTAAGTCTGACTTCAGAACAGGTGAGACAACCAGCTCGTTTTGTATGATTCTTAGGTTGCTAGATTTAACTAGGAGAATTAATTCTTAGTAACTAGTCGAGTTTTAGATGGATGTAATGACTCTCAGTCTATATCTGACCTAGGTTACTTCCAGAATTATCATTGCTTCAGGTTACTTGAGTATTCTTTCTAAGTTATGTGTTCAATATCATATTGCTTTAAAGTGGTACTCTTCTGAGACGTAGAACCTTATGTAAGACAGATCTTGTCTAAGTATACTTTTAGGTGTCTTGGTAGATGCTTGTCATTTCTTTGTACACTATCGTAGTTGCCTGTTGGTGTGTGCATTTGTTGTACAGATTATAGTCAACTGACTATTTATTTAATTCTTACAACAGCAGTAACTAACTAGTGCATTATGCTATGATGTTAAAGTATCATAATATGTCTAGTTTAATCAATATGTTTATGTGTATTGGATGTTTGATATATTGATTTGTCATATGCAAACCTACCCATATGAAGTGTTATGCTATTGTCTGCGCATTGGCACATGGGCCAATGATTGTGTTGGAAGCAGAGGTGTAATGGTACAGACATTACCCACAATTGGTAGTATAGGGTATATGGTGCTAAACTTTCTCAGTGTATTGTGGGCGTGCGTCCACGGTAATGCATGGAAACCTGGCACAGCTACTAGTCACGGCTTGCAAGCCCGGATGATCAGGCATTGTTATAATACCCTTACCGACCCTGTGAGCTGCTAAACTAACATTGGACGGAGCGGCTGTACGACACAGAATTTCTGTATTAGCGACATGGACATGGGGCGGCAGAAATGTAATCATTACAGGCGTGTGAGACAATTGAAAAGCCCGTCCCAGACCAAAGACAGTAGGGAGAAGGAGGATGGTGAACGCAGTAGAGCTGGAAGATAAACTTGGCCAGACTGGTCATTGTATATGTTTGTGTTATGATATGTTTTAATTAGGATTGCGCTGATGTAGAACTGATATAACACATTCTTGACTTTCTTTCAAGCTCTCACAAGGAGCACCTATGTTATAGATCTCAAGAACGAGTTATGACTAGGTAGAGCCAGGACTGGCAGACGTTAGAATACCGGCAAGCTGTTCTTTTTTTGAGTCTACTGGAGAGTGGGGATCTGGACCACAGTTCCAGATAGATGAAGTAACAAGTAAAGTTACGTAATGTTTCTCATCACAATATGTTATATGATTTTATCATCCTCATATTGACAATCATCCGATGTCTATTGTTATGATTAGCAAATAAATGTTGTAGTATTGTAACTCATAATTCTGTCGTTATATTTTAATTCCAATTGTGCATACGTGTTGTGTGTGTACATTGGTGGGGGTTCACTTACACACCAAGGAAGGGAGCAGTCAGGGAGAAAAACCTGTACTGGAATAGTTGTCTTTACACTTTAATTCAGACGTAAAAATCTATTCTAGCTAACCTTCTTCTTCCCATCCTTGGCGAATATTCAGCACAGTTCATTTCAATTTTGTAACGAGCCACTAGAAACTGTACGTTGGATATTCAAGGGCTTAATCTGTAGTTCAGCCATATAGATTTTGTCCCTAGTCAGTTTCTGACTATCTGGGGTTGCTCGCCAGTGAATAATACATTCATCTAGCCGGTGGGGCACCCCGACTTCTGACAGGGACACAGGACCAGAGGGAGACAGGACCAGAGGGACACAGGACCAGAGGGAGACAGAACCATAGAGACACAGGACCAGAGATAGGAACAGAGAGAGATAGGAACAGAGAGAGAGACAGGACCAGAGAGAGACATGACCAGAGGGAGACAGGACCAGATGGACACAGCACCAGATGGAGATAGGACCAGAGGGAGACAGGACCAGAGGGAGACAGAACCAGAGGAGACAGGACCAGAGGGAGACAGGACCAGAGTGAGACAGGACCAGAGAGAGAATGGACCAGAGATAGACAGGCACACAGAGAGACAGGACTAGAGAGAGACAGGACCAGAGGGAGACAGGACCAGAGAGATCCAGATCTAGAGAAACCTAGGTGTAGAGGGGTCTACATCTAGAGATCATCCATGTGTTTCCCTAAGGGGAAGCAAAGAATAGTAACACTGTAACCTTCCAAAAAAAGTCGCTTAAAAGCCGACAGGGTCAACTTCATTGCACCGAATCTTTATCCCATATGGCTCAGTCACTTTCCACAGCGTGGAAGGCATTGCACAAAGCACGAATCCCATAGCTCCAGCGATAACCCCCAGGAGTCTCATAAAAATGCACTCGTGAACCGAAGGATGTGGCCTGGAATCGAACCCTTAACTTTTGGAGCTCGAGTCAGATGGCTTGACCATCCACCTTCCATACATGTCATAAGTGTGAGTAATGAACCCACAACTTACAAAACACAAGGCAATCAGCCAAACCTCTTTGCCATGGAGTCTCCTGGGGGTCAGAGAAGAAAATGGAGACAAAGAATGTGTGGTTTTTGAGAAGATTGTAGAGAAAATCGATGACCGAGGAGAAAACAAATGAGGTATTGTCTCCCAAACCAGATGTTTAATGATAACCTACCCATTAGACAACTAGAACCATTAACTATCACTTCTGTTTTATACTTTTGTTTATGAATTCACACTTACCTTGTTCGTCCGACTTATGTTTCTTCTGTATTTGAAAGTTTCTAAAGTTATTGGCAACACCTAGGCATGCAATGGAAGGTGTGATACAGAGATGATGGATTCAACAAATCCAAGGAGTCTCTGACGAGACTGAGTAAAGTCATGAAATACAGAAATACCACCCCAAGCACAGAAATGTGCTCCATAAAAGGTGACAGGTGGCCTGTTGTTCTGTATAGATGGGAAAGCTGGGTAATGAGCAATGAAACTGTGAGGAAACTGGAAATGTGGTTTCTGAGAAGAATGTTGAGAATATCGTGGATAGAGAAGACAATAAACAATGAGGTACGGAAAGCTACAGGAATTACTAGACTGCTCACCACAACATAAGAAGAATATTGAGAATATTGTTGATAGAGAAGACAATAAACGATGAAGTACTGAAAGCTACAGGAATCACCAGACTGCTCACCCCAACATAAAAAGAGTGGTGAGAATATGGTGACAGAGAAGATAATTAAATGATGAGGTACTGAAAGTTGCAGAGATCACTAAATTGCTCACCACAACCTACCATAAACAGATAAATGAAATGTATGGAGTTTATTATCAGAAATCAGCTATGGGAGATGTGAAAGCAGAGCTGATTTTAATAGTATGAGACGTTGGCCGTTCATAAACCAAAATTACTGAACTAACATTGCCAAGTAAATTACAAGCAGTTAATATCCTGTAAACGACATGCAGTTAACTTTTATCAAGAGAAGAGGTGGATCAGAGAAATTAGCCATTTGCATGGAAATACTAGGCAAGGAAAGCATAAGGAAATCAAAGAAAGATGGATGCGGAAAGCTTATGAGTTGAGCAGCAAATAATAATATAAACAACATCAACCTCATTAAAATATCAGATTACAGAGAGGATTGAAGAGTAATGATTGCCGTAGTCTGCTCCAGACCACAAACCTGAAGAAGCAGCTGAGCAGAAGCGAGTGAGTGAGTAAATGTAAAGGTGTAATACATATAAATGAGACATCATTTGCTCTGCCACCTGGCAAACTTGTCCATGCATCTCTAAAGAGCTCGGTCCTTCATGTTCTGGAACAATTCTGCTGAAGATATTACTCCATGCCACTGTACTAGTTCATCCCACAGCAATTCTCTGGGTTTACACCCTTCACTTTCACCACAACGTCCCCCTTAATCACATTTTCTCAAATCCTCTTTTCTCTTACATGACCAAAGAACAACACCCATCTCCTTCTTATATTTGTGGATAGAATGTTCTACTTTGATTAATCTCTTCCAGATACTCGGCCACCACTCTGGTAGTTCAAGGCACATTTCGGACACCACATCTTTGTTGCCTTTAAGTACATTATGATTACATACGATTGTTTGATAATGTTATGTAAACACTCACAGCAACATAGTCATAGTAGCAGACATTAAAAATAGATTCTTCTATAGAGATGAAACTGAATGTAACACGGATCCTCATGCCCTGAGAGACAAGTACGGTCCACCTGTATAATGACAGACAAAAAATTGAAACATTAAATTAGCTACAGTTGAGAAGCATGTGTGTAAGAGAAATTTACAATTGTTTGCTCATTGTAGTACACAGATAAGAATTCCTGGCCAACGTGGCAGATAGGCACGTGGGCCAGTAAGACCTTGGAGAATTGGTTGTCTCTGGGCATTTCCCCCATATTTGGAATTGGAGGACCCGATTTCATTGTCCAGCTACTGCCAATAATTTTTTATACTGATGTTCCTCCATGCCATGATATCAAAATGTCCAGCATCTTCACTCTTGGTCTCTCCCTGCCTCTTTTCTCCTCCAATCTTCCTGTTTTTAATGATATGCTCTAGCGTTCTCTTCTCTCCCAAAGAATATTAGCTGTCCTTATCTGATGCAAATAACCCGTTCTCTTTGGGAGTTAACTTTTTTTCAAGATATCATCATTGCTCCTTCTGTTCATCAATGGTGTTATCATTCTTCTATAAAATCACATCTCTACAGCTTCCACATGCTTCCTCACTTTTATGTTAGCTGTCCTTGATTCGCTTCCGTATATCCAGACTGGCTTCAAAACAGTTCTTAATAACTCTTTTCCTCACCTTGATTGACAAAGATAAATTGCAGAGAATATTTCCATCTTGTTAAATGCTACCTTTGATTGGGCCATTCAACATTTAACTTCTTTATACATCAGAAGCATGTAACACTGACCACAATGATACTGACCACAAACCATGACACATGTGATACTGACTACAAACAATGATACAATTATACTGATGACAAACACTGATACTGACCACACACAATGACACATGTGATATTGACCACAATCAATGATACATGTAATACTGACCACAAACAATGATACATGTGATACTGACCACAAACAATGATACATGTGATACTGACCACACACAATGACACATGTGATACTGACCACACAAAATGATACATGTGATACTGACCACACAAAATGATACATGTGATACTGACCACACACAATTATACATGTGATACTGACCACAAACAATGATACTAACCACACACAATGATACTGACCACACACAATGATACATGTGATACTGACCACAAACAATGATACTGACCACACACAATGATACTGACCACACACAATGATAAACACAGTATGATAAATGTGATAATGACCACACAGTGACATGTGATACTGACCACACACAATGTTACATGTGATACTGACCACACAATGGCATGTGATACTAACCACACACAATGACACATGTGATACTGACCACACACAATGATACATGTGATACTGATCACACACAATGATACATGTGATACTGACCACACACAATGTTACTGACCACAAACAATGATACTGACCACACACAATGATACATGTGATACTGACCACACACAATGACACATGTGATACTGACCACACACAATGATACATGTGATACTGACCACACACAATGACACATGTGATACTGACCACACACAATTATACATGTGATACTGACCACACAAAATGATACATGTGATACTGACCACACACAATGATACATGTGATACTGACCACACACAATGATGCATGTGATACTGACCACACACAATGATGCATGTGATACTGACCACACACAATGATGCATGTGATACTGACCACACACAATTATACATGTGATACTGACCACACAAAATGATACAGGTGATACTGACCACACACAATTATACATGTGATACTGACCACAAACAATGATACTGACCACACACAATGATACATGTGATACTGACCACACAATGATACATGTGATACTGACCACACAATATGATACATGTGATACTGACCACACAATATAACACATGTGATACTGATCACACAATGACATATGATACTGACCACATGCAATGATACATGTGATACAGACCACACAATGGCATGTGATACTGACCACATGGCACATGTGATACTGACCACACACAATGATACATGTGATACTGACCACACACAATGATGCTTGTGATACTGACCACAAATAATGATACTGACTACAAACAATGATACATGTGATACTGATCACACAAATGACATGTGTGATACTGACCCCAAACAAAGATACATGTGATACTGACTAAATACAATAATACATGACATACTGATCACAAACAATGATACATGTGATACTGACCACACACAATGATACATGTGATGCTGACCGCAGACAATGACATATGTGATACTGACCACAAACAATGACACATGTGATACTGACCACACACAATGACACATGTGATACTGACCACACACAATGACACATGTGATACTGACCACACAATGACATGTGATACTGACCACACACAATGACACATGTGATACTGACCACACCAGCCAACAAATGCCATTTGTGTGGACCTGGCACCATATATCCAACAAGAGATGATGGCAAACAAAACAATGAGATCATTTACTTTTCCCTTCCATATCAACATATTATAAAGAGGAAGATATTGACACTGGACAGTCCATGTCTTCTCTTCATGAGATCACGACTTCACGACTAGAACTATCCAAGCTGTTATCAGTGTGCTCAAACATCCCTGCAACTTCACGTGGTGTACAATACACTTCTGCTGCCCACTTCATATGTCAAGCCTTTGAGCACCAGGTGATGTACAGCAGTGTATTGAAACTCAAATTGCTAATATTTCTTCATGACATGTATTTATACATTCATGCCCTCCTACCTGCAGTTGCTGTTTGCTGGGTAGTAGCTAGGGTATTGCGGGGAGGCAATCTCACCAGAATCTCCAACTAAATTCCCACCATATGCTGAAATTGTTACAAAATCATATTTCAATCATCTGAAAACATGACAAATTCATATTTCAATCATCTGAAAACATGACAAAGTCATTCTTCAATCATCTGAAAACATGATAAAGTCATATTTCAATCATCTGAAAACATGACAAAGTCATACTTCAATCATCTCAAAACATGACAAAGTCATATTTCATTAACCTGAAAGCATGACCAAGTAATATTTCAATCAGCTAAAAACATGACAAAGTCATTCTTCAATCATCTGAAAACATGACAAAGTAATATTTCAGTCATCTGAAAACATGACAATCATACTCCAATTATCTGAAAGCATGACAATGTCATAATTCAATCATCTGAAAACATGACAGAGTCATACTTCAGTCATCCGAAAGTATTCATCATCTTCATGTATGCCATACAGCTACTCCTTGCACACCTTGCATGGAACCAAAAGATAAACGCAAGGTGAACTACAGTGGACAGTGTAGTGGACAGCGCAATGACCACTAGGATGTCACGGCCACGTTCACCGGACAACAGGAACTTGACAACGAAGGATAGATTGTGTGAATTCAGAAGGAAACGGACGTGTTTGTGGTTTTCCAAGGACGAAGTCATTATGGTTATAAGAAGTTAAAGGCTGGCAGTGGACTTATTCGGAACAACGAATATCTAACAACAGTCGCTGGAAACGCCATGGATAATTGAACGACCGGCAGCCTCTAGATGAATTGATTCGGCACAAGTGATAACACCAGAGACAGATTGATTCAGCAAAGGAAATATTGTGGAGATGATAACGGTGAGACAGAGGACATGCGAAGGTCAGTAAGTACCCGTAGTAACTTAGGCCGCTCCCCGAATTTATTGGGACACTAAGACGTGTGCTATTGCCTGTCTATGTAAGCTCTGCACAACCAAAATAAATCTCACGTGTATTTCGTTTCACGCTGTGTCGGCAATTTGTTCTCAAGTTATCATTGTTGCCTATTGTTGATGAGCCAAAGATACTATACTGCGAGTCCAGGAAATAAGACATGACTGTAGTTTAGGAGGACTTGCACTATAGCAATGTAGCAGATCCTATGTAGAACATCACTCTCATCACAACACGAAAAGCCTCTTGATCTCTGGCCATTTCAACCATCAAGTGCAATCTCATGCCCAAAGTGTCTGTATTGTTCTATGTCCATCTTCATGCTGGTCTACCCCTGCCTGATCTTCCAGGTGAAAACATTAGTCATATATTTTATACATGACAAAGTCATATTTCAAAAATAAAAGAACAGAGGGTGGAGGAATTCAGAGCACATCCTACAAGACTCTTCAGATGTAGCCAGACAAGAGAAAAATAATCTGGCCCACAGGCGTGACCCTTCAAGGCACACTATGGGGGTTCGATGAAGACTTCAAGTGGACAATCCTGTTTGTGACCCATGCTGCAATAGACACACAGCAAACATTTATTGCTGACAAAGGCAAGGAAGAGGAGAAATAGGAAGAAGAAAACAATGAGGAGAAAGAAGCAGAGGAAGAGGTGGAGGAGAAGGAAGAAGAATAACAACATCAACATGAATGATAAGAGAAGGAGGAGAAGACAAAGACAAGAAGGAAGAGGAGGAAGAAGCATAGGCAGAAGAATAAGCAGCAGCAGCAGCAATAGCAGCAGCAGCAACAGCAGAAGAAGAAGAAGAAGAAGAAGAAGAAGAAGAAGAAGAAGAAGAAGAAGAAGAAGAAGAAGAAGAAGAAGAAGAAGAAGAAGAAGAAGAAGAAGAAGAAGAAGAAGAAGAAGAAGAAGAAGAAACAGAATAGGAGGAGGAGCAGGAAGAGGAGGAGAAAAGAAAGACAAGAAGGAATAGAAAGAAGAAGAAGAGAAGAGAGGTGCAGAAAGGAAGAAAAAGAAGAAGAAAAGGAAGAAGAAGAAGAAGAAGAAGAAGAAGAAGAAGAAGAAGAAGAAGAAGAAGAAGAAGAAGAAGAAGAAGAAGAAGAAGAAGAAGAAGAAGAAACAGAATAGGAGGAGGAGCAGGAAGAGGAGGAGAAAAGATAGACAAGAAGGAATAGAAAGAAGAAGAAGAGAAGAGGGGTGCAGAAAGGAAGAAAAAGAAGAAGAAGAAAAGAAGAAGAAGAAGAAGAAGAAGAAGAAGAAGAAGAAGAAGAAGAAGAAGAAGAAGAAGAAGAAGAAGAAGAAGAAGAAGAAGAAGAAGAAGAAGAAGAAGAAGAGTGAGAGGAATAAGTAGAAGGAGAAGAAGAGAAAGAAGTTAAGAGAAGAAGAGGAGAAAGAAGAAGAAGGAAATAAGAGATGTTGAGGAGGAGGAAGAAGAAGAAGGGAAGAGATGAAGAAGAAGAAACTTACAAGTGCTGTACTCTGCAACAAAACCTGGAGCCGTTCGATCTTCATTAGACCTGAACTTAACCCAGGCTCCAAACAGCGAGGTCAAGTTTGTTGGAGCATTGTTTTGTATCCATCTTCCAACAAGTGCACCGCTGACATTTGGGCTGCGGATCTCCACATAATCATCGTTGACATCACCCAGAGGATCCAACTGAAAATTCCTGTTGCAAAACAGTTCAATGAATGCAAATTCAGCAGGAAGAAAATACAAAATAGATATAAAATATCAATGATGGGTACACTGGAAACATACAAGACATATGTTACATACAAAAAACATGTCACACATTAGTGACAAATATATCAGAAGCACATACCAAACACAGCTTACATACACGCATTATGTCTTTTATCACTAGCATCGTGTCTGAAAAACTAAAACATGGGGGGTGTATTAAATGTTTCTTGCTGGCTATGTGGTGGAGTTGTTATCACAAGCATCGTGTCTGAGACACTAAAATACTGAGGCTATATTACATGTTTATTGGTGGCTAAGTGGTGGAGTATTTATCACTAGCATCGTGTCTGAGACACTAAAATATGGTGGCTATATTAAATGTGTATTGCTGGCTCCATGGTGGAGTATTTATCACTAGCATCGTGTCTGAGAAACTAAAAATATGGTGGCTATATTAAATGTCATACTGGTCTAGAAAAAAACTGTAATAGAAGGCTGGGTTTCTGGAAGGCTGGATTTCTGGAAGGCTGGGCTTCTGGAAGGCTGGGTTTCTGGAAGGCTGGGTTTCTGGAAGGCTGGGTTTCTGGAAGGCTGGGTTTCTGGAAGGTTGGGTTTCTGGAAGTCTGGGTTTCTGGAAGGCTGGGTTTCTGGAAGGCTGGGTTTCTGGAAGGCTGGGTTTCTGGAAGGGTGGGTTTCTGGAAAGCAGAGGCTGATCAACATGATGATGGATATAGGACATCAAAGACACCCTGGGCATGGACATGCAAGGTGCGAGGGAACTGGCACAGGATCAAGAGTCTGTCTGCTGTGTTGTGATGAGGGAACTGGCACAGGATCAAGATTCTGTCTGCTGTGTTGTGATGAGAGAACTGTTCCAGGATTAGGACCTGCTGTGCTGTGATGAAGAAACTGGCACAGGATCAAGAGTCTGTCTGCTGTGTTGTGATGAGGGAACTGGCACAGGATCAAGAGTCTGTCTGCTGTGATGAGGGAACTGGCACAGGATCAAGAGTCTGTCTGCTGTGCTGTGATGAGGGAACTGTAACAGAGCACCATCTCTGTTGGGGATTTGGTGAGTTAATAGATGCTGCGCAAAATGGGGAAATGGATTTGTGAACACGTGAGCACAATTAGTTTTAGGTAACTAGGGTTGCTCACGCGTTGACGTAAACAGTCTTCCATATTAGCCGTCTATAAGAACAAGACGTATGATTTTCATCTGGATTTTTTTTTTTATAAACTGATGTCAAATAAACTTGAATACATCGGCAAGTTGGACTTTGTTATCTATCGACACGTGCCATCAATTGTATACAGCAGCCTTATTCTCTATAACACTGTTATAGAACTGGCACAGGATCAAGAGTCTGTCTGCTGTGTTGTGATGAGGGAACTGGCACAGGATCAAGAGTCTGTCTGCTGTGTGTGATGAGGGAACTGGCACAGGATCAAGAGTCTGTCTGCTGTGCTGTGATGAGGGAACTGGCACAGGATCAAGAGTCTGTCTGCTGTGCTGTGATGAGGGAACTGACACAGGATCAAGAGTCTGTCTGCTGTGTTGTGATGAGGGAACTGGCACAGGATCAAGAGTCTGTCTGCTATGTTGTGATGAGGGAACTGGCACAGGATCAAGAGTCTGTCTGCTGTGATGTGATGAGGGAACTGGCACAGGATCAAGAGTCTTCTTCTTCTGCTGCGTTCATCCGGAGTTTTTTTCCGGATGTGATTGCGTTGTGCCTGCTTACAGCAGAGCTGCGTTCTTGCGCCGTTAAGCCGACACATCCGACTTCTGCGGGCATTTGTTGACCGGGTTAACCTTCCCGGGGATCAAGAGTCTGTCTGCTGTGTTGTAAGGAGAGAACTGGCACAGGATCAAGAGTCAGTCTGCTGTGTTGTGAGGAGAGGGATATTGTGCAAAGGGCTCGCAACATGATGATAATGACCAAGAACATGTAAGACACTGAAGACAAGCACACAAGAAATATAACTTACGGAAACGAAATCTGTATGTGGCTGCCAGGTGAAGGTTTGATCTCCCACACGCACTCAATGTTGACAGAGTAGCCGTCGGGGTAACCGGGGCTCATAAACCTGCCAGATTGTGCCGTGAACTCCCCACCACATGCTGTGAATCAATGTGTTCTTATTATTCAATGTTTAGCATGTTGTCACAATACAAGATTTCTTCATCATTCAACTTCAGATATCAATATGAATGAGTGGAACATCAGTTAACTTCAGCCTGCTGACATCTCCATTGAGTTTGTCTATAGAAGACTGTATCTCCCAAAAACGCTACCAGGTTGTAGACAATTGTTGTAGTTCTAACTCTAGCTGTAGTTTGTGTTTATTTCACAATATACCTGGGAACTGAGGTAGAGTAGTGGCTAGACACTGGCAGGCCAGCCCAGTGGCCCTGGGTTCAATCCTCATCTGGGTAGATGTGTTAAAACTGACCTTGGAATGACACTGGCCACATGGCCCACTGACCACCATGTAGTCTATACAAATATGGGTCCAATACCATCTACCACACCCACCTGCAAGTGTGGAGAAGTGTCCTCTACTCATGCCGTGACTATGGTACAACAGAACCAGGTGGATCCACACAGTGGGTTACACAAACAAACACTGACATTCTACAAGATCTGGGCACAGAACAAAACTGACTCACAACCTACATCCTGTCTCAGATCTGGGCACAGAACAAAACCGACTCGCAACCTGCATCCTGTCTCAGAACTAAACCGACTCACAACCTGCATCCTGTCTCAAAACTAAACCGACTCACAACCTGCATCCTGTCTCAGAACAAAACCGACTCACAACCTGCATCCTGTCTCAGAACAAAACCGACTCACAACCTGCATCCTGTCTCAGAACAAAACCGACTCACAACCTGCATCCTGTCTCAGAACCTGAAATACTTTGGCCATGTGGAAGGACACAGTGGTTTGGAAAGAGCAATGATGGAAGGAATGGTTCTTGGAAGATGAAGCCGGAGTTGACCAGCAAGGAGGTGGACACAGGAGATTAAAGACACCCTGGGCATGAGCATACATGAGGCAGGGGAACTGGTGAAAGATGAAGAGTTTTTCCAGTGGCCTGTAAAGAGAGAGATATTCTGCCACATGATAACAGCTGCCATACCAAAAGTAAAAAGGGACACTGGGTTTGTGGAGGCAGGTCCTATTTGTGTAGATCAACTGGCACTCGCTGGCTGAGATCTGTGGAGGCAGGCCCTATTTGTGTAGATCAACTGGCACTCACTGGCTGAGGTGTGTGGAGGCAGGCCCTATTTGTGTAGATCAACTGGCACTCGCTGGCTGAGGTCTGTGGAGGCAGGCCCTATTTGTGTAGATCAACTGGCACTCACTGGCTGAGGTGTGTGGAGGCAGGCCCTATTTGTGTAGATCAACTGGCACTCGCTGGCTGAGGTGTGTGGAGGCAGGTCCTATTTGTGTAGATCAACTGGCACTCGCTGGCTGAGGTCTGTGGAGGCAGGCCCTATTTGTGTAGATCAACTGGCACTCGCTGGCTGAGGTGTGTGGAGGCAGGTCCTATTTGTGTAGATCAACTGGTACTCGCTGGCTGAGGTCTGTGGAGGCAGGCCCTATTTGTGTAGATCAACTGGCACTCACTGGCTGAGGTGTGTGGAGGCAGGCCCTATTTGTGTAGATCAACTGGCACTCACTGGCTGAGGTGTGTGGAGGCAGGCCCTATTTGTGTAGATCAACTGGCACTCGCTGGCTGAGGTGTGTGGAGGCAGGCCCTATTTGTGTAGACCAACTGGCACTCACTGGCTGAGGTGTTTGGAGGCAGGCCCTATTTGTGTAGATCAACTGGCACTCGCTGGCTGAGGTGTGTGGAGGCAGGTCCTATTTGTGTAGATCAACTGGCACTCACTGGCTGAGGTGTGTGGAGGCAGGCCCTATTTGTGTAGATCAACTGGCACTCACTGGCTGAGGTGTGTGGAGGCAGGCCCTATTTGTGTAGATCAACTGGCACTCCCTGGCTGAGGTGTGTGGAGGCAGGCCCTATTTGTGTAGATCAACTGGCACTCGCTGGCTGAGGTCTGTGGAGGCAGGCCCTATTTGTGTAGATCAACTGGCACTCACTGGCTGAGGTGTGTGGAGGCAGGCCCTATTTGTGTAGATCAACTGGCACTCGCTGGCTGAGGTGTGTGGAGGCAGGCCCTATTTGTGTAGATCAACAGGCACTCGCTGGCTGAGGTCTGTGGAGGCAGGCCCTATTTGTGTAGATCAACTGGCACTCACTGGCTGAGGTGTGTGGAGGCAGGCCCTATTTGTGTAGATCAACTGGCACTCGCTGGCTGAGGTCTGTGGAGGCAGGCCCTATTTGTGTAGATCAACTGGCACTCACTGGCTGAGGTGTGTGGAGGCAGGCCCTATTTGTGTAGATCAACTGGCACTCACTGGCTGAGGTCAATGTCCTGCCAGATACGTGGACTTCCCACAACTTTTCCTGGTACCCATGTTAAGGCTCCATGGTGATGGGCTATGGACACAGTTCGTGATTCAGCATACCCGCATTCAAAACACAGCTGCACGTGATTTGGCAGCAAACCATGTTGTGTTGATTTTTTTACAAAATGGTATGGGTGCCGGTAGTTCAGAAAGCAATGGCAAACTACTGAATGTAAACTTGCCAAGAGATCATGTACCTTGTAGTGTCGAGGTGAAGTATAAATAGCGGGAGAGTGCCCGCTTATGGGCTTCATGTATCGATATTCCCATGGAATCTGTTATTCCCTGCATCCATCGTTTACGTGGTCGGCCTCTTTCCTTGCTTCCCTCTGGTCTGTATATCATTGCTTGTTGTGGTATACTGTTAGTTGGTAACCTACTCGCATGGCCAAACCATTTGACTTGCTGCCTTCTAATAAAATCTAGTGCTGCTATAACTCCCACTTTAGTCCTGATTTCTTCTTTTCTGATCTTATCTCTTCTTGATAGTCAGTCCGTTTATACTTAGTTTTTCTACGAGCAGTAGAAACAAACAGAAAAAGCCAGATATTAACGACTGAAACAAAAGGCCAGACCTATGCTGAGATCTGGGGGTAATGTCATATAGCCAGATATCAACGGTTGAAACAAATGGCAAGATCTATGCTGAGATAGATTGCGATACCTGCTGAGGCCGTGGCAGACTCCTGACCTCTGAGCTATGGCCATTTGCTCAAAGACCTTGAGCCTAGAATCAAATGTCCACAATAAAGTAACTTTCTAGTAAACTTACCAGCATTCACTGAAGAATAGACAGCGCGGAAACCTTATACAAAGGAACTTTCTGGTTCCACATTTCTGTCATAACTGGAGGTGCAGAGTTGAGGATGAGTACTTAGCCTTGCAAAATACTCCCATGGCAACTGTGTTCATCACCACTGACAGCAAAAGTCCTGGGTCTCAACGTGGCAGACATGTTTTAATTAATAGGAGAAGAAGCAATGGCAAATTTCTGGCGCCATAAAACTAGACTGCTCTAAATCTGTACGTATGTACATACACATGCAAGTATGTGTGTACATATAAACATTCCTAAACTGAAGTAAGACCACAGTCTGCCTAATCTACACTGGTGTTGAAGACGGAGGCAGCCAGCCAGAAGCACACCACACAACAATCAGGATGCCATGCAAAAATGCAATGGAAATATGTCTATAACTGCAAAATGTTATAATGCTACTCCTGTTATGGAGCCCCAGGCAGGTGCAGTACCTGGCCCTATGCCTCAAAAGGGCACAACCACAGTAATCGGAGGTTCTTCTCACATGTCCTGTGGAACCAGAGGGGACAGACAGACAGACAGACATAAACATGCTGACACAGTTTCCTGCTATGGCTCACTGATGTGACAGTGCCGTCACATCCTGCAGGCCTGGGTGCATGGAGGAACTGGTATCCAGTCTTGCCCTCACTTTGGCAGATGACGAGGCCAGACAATGAGCCTGTGTCTGACCGTGCCCATGACATGACCAGCAATGTTTTCTATCAGCTATATTAGCACACTCATTTTATTTCCAGGGGACAGGAGAAAGATACACTTCATAGACCACTGAGTAAATACAACAGTTTATACAAGAGACAACAAATAATAATAATATATTTCAAGCAATAAATTTCAAGGGAATGAACAAAGAAGGAACTTTCTAGTAAACTTACCAGCATACGCTGAAGAATAGACAGCACGGAAACCAGATCCAGAGGTACTGCGCCCGCTATGGAATACAACGGATAAAGCTGAGCCTTCTGATGTGATGGTGGCAGGTAAAGAAGATCCACTATACTGAGTTTCTCCAGGGTTCAACGTTTGGTTCAGGCTTGACTGCCATCCTTCAGCAACAGTCACATACGTTTCTGTACGCAAGTCCATGTAGGTAAAGATCAAGGATACATGACGATCTGAAAACAGGTAGTAACAATAGCAACCAAATTACGCAGAGTTTTAGTCAAACTGGCAAGTTGTGGTACAACTGATTATATTTCTGAAGACTACATTGTCATGTCTTGCCAGGCAATTTAGTTCAAGGAATAGTATACAATGTATACAACATGTTATTCCACCATAAATCTAGCTTTATATGAAATTTATATAACACTAGCTGACAACCGGCCCGGCGTCGCTTAGCCCCTGGTGGGGAGCATCTCATTTAATTCATATAAGTAGTCATTATACATTCAAATACATTCCTCTAAGAGCACAAAGTATGCCTGTTTCAGATGAACGTGCTTGTGCAGTGCGTACTCGATTGGTTTCCAGATGAACATGCTTGAGGAGTGCTTATTCGATTGGTTTCCAGTCTTGCTTCCTGTTGTTCGCCTGTTTCTGAAACTTGTAATGCCTTTTTCTTTCGTGCTCGAGGAAAAATTGTTGATTTTAAACTAACTAACTATTACAGTTGGATCTGTGGGAGTGAGAACAACATCTTTACAAAATTTCATCTCAATCAGATGGACCGTTCAGGAACGCATAAAGGACACACACACAAACAAACAATCTCTTTTATATATATACTAGCTGACCCGGCCCGGCTTCACCCAGTCCCTGGTGGGGAGCATCTCATTTAATTCATATAAGTAGTCATATAAGCTCCCGTTCCCGTTCCTGACTGTCTGTCTGTCTGACTGTCTGTCTGTCTGTCTGACCCTGCCCGGCATCGCCTGGCTCCTGGTGTGGAGCATCTCATTTAATTCATATAAGTAGTCATATAAGCTCCCGTTCCCATTCCCGACTATCTATCTGTCTGTCTATCTGTCTGTCTGTCTAATCATTTATTGGTTGCAGTTAGAACAACCTTAGATAAACGAAGACCAACTTACAAAAAGCATTAGAAAGAGCACTTGAAAGATCTTTACATATTCCCCCAACAATTAACTTGGGTAAATGGAGCGGCGGCAGCAGCAGCAGAAGAAGAAGAAAAAGGAGGAGTAGGAGGAAGAAGGAGGAAGAGGGTGGAGGAGGGAGGAGGAGGAGGAGGGAGGAAGAGATAGGCAGAGAGAGTAGGAGGAGGGAGGAGGAATAGGAGGGAGGAGGAGGGATTAGGAAGAGGAGGGGGGAAAGAATAGTAGAATAGTAGATAGTAGATGTCACTTCACAATAAATCTAGCTTCATAAGAAAGTTATATAACATGTAATTCCACAATAAATCTAGCTTTGTATGAAATTATATAACATGTCACTTGACCATAAATCTAGCCTTATAAGAAAGTTATAAGGTGTAACTCCACCATTAATCTAGCATTATATGAAATGTTCATAAATTGTCATTACACTGTAAAAATCTCACTTCTACTTAGTGTTGTTGTAAGTAACTAGACAAAGGCCAAGCTAGTGGCATGGAAGACATGGTAGCGCAGTGGCTAGCATGTGTGCCTGCCAGGCCTGTGGTCATGTATTAGGGACGTTCATTTGAAACCCATTCCAATGGCTTTATTACAAAAGCATGAAAGAAATATTAACAGGTGTGGTAGAATTAATTAAGGCATTCATTTTGAATGAATTATGCACCGTGGGTTGGTCAGAAAAAGTCGCCGTAGACATTCAGGCAAGCATCCCATTGCTTAGGTAGGCAGTGAATGCCGTCCGCATAAAAGGATTGTGGTTGCTCCCTGAACTAAGTGTTTAGCACGTTCATTACGTCTGCATCTGTGTGAAATCATTGCCCCTTGAGAGCTTCATTTAGAGGTTCGAACAAATGAAAATCACATGGTGACAAATCAGAACAATAGGCTCGATGTTGCAGAATTTCCCACTTCTTCCTTGCTAATGCTTCTTGCACAATCTTTGTGACATGTGGACGAGCATTATCGTGCAACAAAATCACACCACGAGAAAGCATGCCGGGTCATTTATTCTTGATGACATTTTGCAGCTTGTCTAGTGTTTGCAAGTAGTGGGTAGAGTTGATGTTGACACCAGGTTCTTTAAAGTCGGCCAACAATAGCCCTTCATGGTAGAAAAATGCGCTCAGCATAACCTTACCAGCGGAAACCTGTAACTTGAATTTTTTGGCTTTTGGTGATCCAGCATGCTTCCATTGCATGCTCTCTCTTTTGCTGCTCGGCTCAAAGTGGTGACACCATGATTCATTGCCTGCCACTATGTGGAAGAGAAATGCATCACCCTCCGCTCTGTAACGCAGCAAGTGGTTCAAACACCATGCCATGCGTTCCTCTTTTTAGTGGTCGGTCAACATCCGTGGTACCCACTGTGAACACACCTTTCGATATTGCAGTTTCTTATGAACAACCTTTTAAATTGTCCCAATTGACACATAAAATTCTTTCACTAGCGAACATATGCTTCAACAACGGTTCATCTGTACTGCTTGATCAATTGTGGCGATGGTTTTTTCTGTTGCAACAATACGCATTCGTGCCTAGTTTGTAACTGTTGTCTTTGACACACATTTGTTACCGTACGCTGCCTGCATTCTTCGATGAATGTCTACTGGTCGACATCCTTCAAATGAAAGAAACTAAATCACCGCTCTTTGAGCTTCTTTGGACGGATTTTGGATCAACCTGGCCATTTTCTCAATGGTCAGAAACAGAACCTATGCATCATGGGACAATAAGCATGTGCTCTTTTATTCACTGGTCAGTACTTATCACATGACTATGACATGATCATGTTAAGTGTACGCAATTACGCGCAGTGTGGCACGAATGGATTTCATCTTATATCTAATTGTCAAACACTGACCTGGGCGCACTGGTCGCCCCATCTTGTAATGAGTAGCAGGACATGTCTTTAGAAGAGATTGAGCACACCACCCAGGGGACCAAACCACCCAGGGGACCACACCACCCAGGGGACCACACCACCCAGGGAGTATCGACTGATCTGTACACATATGAGACTAGCCCCATGTGCCCAGTACATCCCAAGACATGTACACACAGGGCTGTAGAGTGACCATCTCTAGTACCCAAACATGTGTGGTATGTCAGTGGAGGAGCATGGCTGTCTAACACCAGGTATACACTTAGCTGCACATCCTTTGCAGTCAACCCCAGCATTTATTGACCATTTGTGATTTTCTAGGCAGTGTTGCATTCAGAAGTTTGCCATTACTTTCTGAATGGCCAAACTCATGCCATTGTGAACATCATTGCAAGGCGATCTACCCCCAAAACCGACTGTGGCTGAATTCAAATGTATTGAACCGGGTATCTGGGAGTGTGAAACTGTTCTCTACCCCTAAGTCACTAAGAAGGACTAGTCGTTAGATGGGCTCATCCGTCGTGTTCGCTTTGGTGGGTTTTTTTCTTTGCGTTGTTTCCTTATTCTGTGTATCTCATTGGCTGTTTTCTCCATTTCTAGCAACACAATGTCTCCCAGACTTAGGTGCTTGTCGGTTTGGATTCAAATGCTTTGTGTTATGCTATTTCATTTTGGCAACAGTTTTCTGTCAGTGCAGTTTTGCGTTTCACCAGCTCAGTCTTCAGTAGCTGTCGTCCCTCTTTGATAGCTTTTAGTATTTCCTCATTTTCTTGCTTTATTTCAGCTATACAAGCCATTTCTTGCTGTACTTTGTGCTGTATTTCCTTAATTTCTTCCAGGAAACTCAACGTTATTGACGGTGTCTAGCAGTCACATCAAATGTGGTTTCTAATACTTTTGCTTCTTTTGGTTTCAGTTGTGTAGGCTCCACCAATGATGATGGTGCATTTATACAGCTTGGTGGGCTCTCTTCCTCTGTCATCTTGATATCTGTGGTGTCGATAGGCACCTGAAGAAGATTAGATCACACACTAAAGAAGATTAGAGAGTCATGATGGCTAATGTCTGCTGTAGATCACACACTAAAGAAGATGAGTCATGATGGCTAATGTCTGCTGTAGATCACACACTAAAGAAGATTAGAGAGTCATGATGGCTAATGTCTGCTGTAGATCACACACTAAAGAAGATTGGAGAGTTATGATGGCTAATGTCTGCTGTAGATCAGGCAGTGAAGAAGATTAGAGAGTCATGATGGCTAATGTCTGCTGTAGATCAGGCACTAACAACGATTGTAGAGCCATGATGACTAATGTCTGCTGTAGATCAGGCAATGAAGACAATTGGACAGTCACGATGGCTAATGTTTTTGCTGTAGATCACACACTAAAGAAGATTGGAGAGTCATGATGGACAATGTCTGCTGTAGATCAGGCAGTGAAGAAGATTAGAGAGTCATGATGGCTAATGTTTTTGCTGTAGATCACACACTAAAGAAGATTGGAGAGTCATGATGGACAATGTCTGCTGTACATCAGGCAGTGAAGACGATTGGAGAGTCATGATGGCTGATGTCTGCTGTAGATCACACACTAAAGAAGATTAGAGAGTCATGATGGCTAATGTCTGCTGTAGATCAGGCAGTGAAGAAGATTAGATAGTCATGATGGCTAATGTCTGCTGTAGATCAGGCACTGAAGAAGATTAGAGAGTCATGATGGCTAATGTCTGCTGTAGATCAGGCAATGAAGAAGATTAGAGAGTCATGATGGCTAATGTCTGCTGTAGATCACACACTAAAGAAGATTGGAGAGTCATGATGGACAATGTCTGCTGTACATCAGGCAGTGAAGACGATTGGAGAGTCATGATGGCTGATGTCTGCTGTAGATCACACACTAAAGAAGATTGGAGAGTCATGATGGCTAATGTCTGCTGTAGATCAGGTAGTGAAGAAGATTGGAGAGTCATGATGGCCAATGTCTGCTGTAGATCAGGCACTGAAGAAGATTAGAGAGTCATGATGGCTAATGTCTGCTGTAGATCAGGCACTGAAGAAGATTAGAGAGTCATGATGGCTAATGTCTGCTGTAGATCAGACACTAAAGAAGATTGGAGAGTCATGATGGCTGTCAGGGTCTTAAACTTGGCTCGCTAACCTAACAGTGTGGGACAGTACAAGTACAACGTGATTTGACGTAAGACTCAACGACACACCGTTCTATGGATTTATTCACATATCAAATACAGAACGATGATCACAACAATATATACTCGATACTTCAATACACTTACATACAGCTCACAAGTCTCACTCAAGATGTCCAGACACTCGACTTTCAGTACAGATACCACACAACGCCTTTCTCTCTGCACACGTCTGTCCGAGTCGAAGTCCCAGGGCTGTCTGCCGCTAACTCGCAACTCGCCTCTCACCTCAGGTGACGTCACGAGGCATGCGTGCGTTTAGCGTCGTCCTTGCTTGACCGCTGGTCGCTTGTCAGCCAGCAGTCTTGCAGGCCGGTAACCACTATTCGCCTGGCGGCGTAACGAAGTTACTGCGTCCCTACTGGGAGCTAAGTCGCCTGGCGGGCGTAACGATGTCACTGCATCAACGTCTCCTTTCTGGACTCTGACACGCTCCCCCGGCAAATTCATGAAAGATGTCATCTTTCATGTATCATATATATACATAATGGGTTAATATTTAAACCTTGTCAGAGTCGACCCTTCTATTGTTATGTACATTTCTATCAAATGCAAATACATACACATATGCCATCAAAATATATAAAA
The DNA here is from genome assembly GCA_963921405.1 of Cepaea hortensis. Classification (NCBI taxonomy): domain Eukaryota; kingdom Metazoa; phylum Mollusca; class Gastropoda; order Stylommatophora; family Helicidae; genus Cepaea; species Cepaea hortensis. Next base: position 63,585,935 of record OY992897.1, on the reverse strand, counting down.
AGTGGAAGTTGCATTCAACGACATGTGGTGTTCAACCTTTAACACTTGTCAGGTTTCATCATCTCGATGGCTGATTACCTCAATTGCATAAGTGACCCAGTCAGATCGGTAGTTCCAGCTTCACGCATCTACCTCGCAGCAAATAGAAAAAAAACGTAATAATATGGTTCTCGAAACAAAAACCATCTAGCTAGACTGAAATACGACTTTATATAAGTCGTATAAAACGCTCAAACCCTGCCCTTATTTGGTCAGTAGCTCTCATGTTGGTCTGTAATGTCGGCAACCCTCTGCCATGCTAGTAGATGTCTACCTGTTGTGTCAATAGTCTGGCAACACTTGGCTATTTATACACAACACATTAGAATATACATTTCAAATTATGGCCCTTTGTGTAAGGATGTAATAACAAATAAATAAAAGGGAAATAATTTTAAGATTCATGAAATACAATAATTTACAATAATTATTTTATTTCTTAGTGTCATCGCTTGACGTTTCTTCATATTAACGAGAAAAAGTCGGTAATATGAATACATTAATCAAGATATGATTCTAAGATTACACTACATAAATAAATAAACACACAATTCGTGTATTTCATTTTATAGATTCCTACAGATTTTAGAATCGTCATAGATATTTGAACTTTTATTTGTCGTCTGCTAATTTTACTCTAAATTTCTAACTAATCCGGAAGTACACACGAACATTAAAATCAGCTGATGTTGAAACTTGTAGAACACACTTGTTCCGGTTTGATGTAGTTACGGAAAGTACCTTTCTCACAGTTCATGTGTTAGATGTTTCACAAAACCTTCTGGATTACGATTGAATGTTCATGTTAGATGTTTCACTACCGAACATTATGGATTTCGGTTCACTGCAGTGGAGTAGCTGTCAATGTTCAGTTTACACATTCTTACTCGTCATTAAAATGGAATGATTCACAAGCAGATGTCACTGTCAACTTGGATAGTTCGCTTAAGGTAAGTTCTTGCGCGAATTTGACACTGTTATTGTTCTTGGTATATACAATTAATAAATTTCGCTTTCTACCACACACTACACAATTATACAGGACAATCACTCCATGAACTAGTAAAATAAGAACACTATTTATAATGGGGGTAATCCCTATCACAATATTGTAGACAATGCACAGCTTTTTGTGAGTAGAAAAACAATTATTCACTCAATAATGGCTGTGTCAGTCTGAGTGTATTTGCACACACTGCACTCAGACATTGGTGCTTACTGGGTCGGTCGGACAACGGGACAAAAGATCGGCAATCGAATTGGTTCTGCCTGGAATATGTCGAACCTCAAAGCTATAATCTTGAAGCTTAAGAGAGCAACGCGCTACCATATGATTTGAGGGTACTCCTGAATTTATAAACCGTAACGGGCTGCTGTCAGATTCTACGATAAAGTGACGTCCTAGAAGAAATCTGGACAATTTGGTTATACCTACCACTAAAGCTAGGGCTTCCAATTGAGGGATGGACCACGCCCGTTCTCTGGGCTTTAGTTTTCTGGATACGAAGTAAACGGGATGGAGTATGTTGTTGTACTCCTGCAACAAGACTGCTCCAATCGCCACGGAGCTAGCATCTGTACGCAATCTGAAAGGTAAACGAAGGTTGGGCAATTTGAGGATGAGATTATTCAAACTATTATCAGAAAAATATGATAGCACTTTTCGGGAATGCAATTTGTAGGCATTCATTGTTTACAATTTTATCTGGTTTGTCTTTGGTTAGTAAATTAGTAAACACTTCGGTCAGTTCAGAGAAATCAGGAATGAACTGCCTGTAATAGTTTATTAATCCCAGCAAACTTCTGACTTGTTTCTTAGTAGTCGGAAGTGAGAGTTTTAGTATCTTGGACACAATTTTATCGTCTGTCATGACAAAGCCATTGGATATTTTGTACCCCAAGAAAGTTATTTCCTGGTAGGCTATGTCTACTTTTGCAGGCTTTACAGTCAGTCCGTGCTGTCTAATACGTTCAAATGTCTGTTCTAACGTCTTAATGTGCTCTGTCATTGTCTCTGTGTGAACACAGATGTCGTCTATATAGCAAATTATGTTAGGAATGTCTACAAGAAGCAGTCGTGTCATATGTACGAAGGTGGCAGGGGCATTGACTAGCCCAAATGGAAGTTTGCACCATTCGTACAGTCCCCAAGGTGTGGCAAATGCTGTCAGATGTCTGCTCTGTTCGTCTACTGCTATTTGCCAATATCCTTTAGTCATATCTAGCGTCGTAAAGAACCTAGCGTCTGTCAGTTCTGTCAGAAGATCGTCAGTGTTTGCCATTGGCTCCAAATCTAGAACAGTTATTTTATTTAGCTTCCTATAGTCAATGCACAGTCTTATTGTATTATCTTTTTTTCGTACAATCACCATTGGCGATGAGAAGTCTGACTGGGATCGTCTTATGATGTTGTTTTTCTCTAAGTTGATGATTTCCTGGTGTAAATGTTCTTTGTAATGTAATGGAATGGTGTATGGTCTGCATTTTATGGGTGTGTTTGATGTGAGTGTGATGTGATGCTGTACTAATTCTGTTTGTCCTGGGTTGTTGGAAAAGATGGTGTTGTATTGCTGTATAAGCTGTTTGCAACTGTCTGTCTCTGCTTGAGTCAACTTTGGGTTGATTTTGATCTCCTTCAAGCAGTTTGTCGTGTCTAATGCAGGCGTTGGAATCTCGTCACTAGCATCGTCGTCTTCGTGATCTATTATCACTGTACAAGCTGTCGTATCGTCTTGTTCGTTTTCTCTGTTGTGGTATGGTCTTAGCATATTTATGTGAAATATTTTATGTTTGTCTTTTATGAGGATTTCGTAGTCTACAGGTGAAATCTGTCTCGTCACTTTAAAAGGTCCCTGCCAAGAATCAGTCAATAGGTGTCTGTCACTAGGTAGTAGAAGAAGAACGTCCTGTCCAGGTGTCAAAGTTATTGTCCTGTTACCTTTGTCAGCATACTGTCTATAAGTAGCACCAGATAGTTTTAGTGCATTCTTTGCAATAACACAAGATTTGATGATTCTTTCACGCAATGATGTGACATATACGTATGATGATATGGGTTTAAGTACTGGAGTAGAATCAGTTAACATTTGGTGATAAATGGTCAATGGACCGCGTGGTTTGGCACCATAGATAAGTTCAAAAGGAGAGAAACCGATACTAGAATGAGGTACCTCGCGATAAGCAAAAAGAATAGCTGGTAGATATACATCCCAGTTATTGGGGTGCTCTTGCGTTACTTTGGCAAGCATGTGCTTTAGATCCCCGTTAAATTTTTCCACAATTCCACTACTGTGAGGATGGTAAGGGGAATTGAAACACTGTTTTACTCCCAACATTTTGGTGAAAGCTTGGGTAGATGCGGCAATAAACTGAGTGCCCCTATCAGATTGGATAGTATCTGGAAAACCTATCCTAGAAAAAATATGGAAGAAAACTTCCATTATATCATTGGCAGTAATGTTCTTTAGCGGAATCGCTTCTGGCCAGCGACTACATTGATCAATGCCAGTTAGAATATATTTATTCCCTTTAGTTGTTGTATGATTAAGAGGGCCCACTATGTCAACAGATAGTTTTTCAAAAGGTCGACTGGCTAAGTCAGTAACTTGTAACTTTGCCTGTGGGTTTTTTCCTTTTTTTACCAGTTTCTGGCAGGTGTCACAACTTCTGCAATATTCTTTAATGTCATTGCAAAATTTTGGCCAATGGAACTGTGTCAATAACCTTGATCTGGTCTTAACGTATGCCATGTGCCCTGCAAGAGGTATATCATGAGCAAGATGTAAGACTTGCTTGCGATAATTTCTTGGCAAAACAGTTTGCTCTGTTGTATTGTCACCTTTGGTGTAATACCTGGTGAGTATATCATTTTTCATAGCAAAATGCCATTTTGCATTCTTTGTTACCTTTGGCTTTTGGCCGATCAGATTAAAGTATTTTGACAATGAAGGATCAGCTTTTTGAGCTGTTACAAATGTTTCCTTCATGGTGTTAGTAGGTAGTGATTCTGGGCTAAGCAGTTGTATAGCCTCAGTTTGCTTACTTTCATCTTGCACTCTAGCAGTAGATCTCATTACTACGTTCACACATTCAATGATATCAGATGATGATGGAACAATGTTATCAATGATGTCATGAGAACTTAGTGCTACATTAGCTACATTTACAATACAATCAATAGGTGGTGTGACATTTTCAATGACATTGGATGGTGATGTCATGGTATCATCAATACATAGAGATGTTATGTCATGAGGTTTATCATTCACCTCTGGTAAATTTCCAATAATTACATCACACACTGGGTTTGTTAATGCAGCGACCTTTACTTTCCCAGTGAGGAAAGGTGTTTCAATATCTGCCCAAGCTAATGGGTATCTCTCAATATTGCCTGAGAATGTTCTGCATGTTACGTGCCTGCCTGTATAGTCTGTAGGCCTTATGAACGTTCTCTTTAGACCAATAAGTGAACTGCCTGTGTCACGAAGGACTGTAGCTGACTTGCCATTCACATATCCGTGATGGATGATTATCTTGCCTTTTGAGTCTACTACCAAATTAGCTTCTTCATTGGCAATAGGGATGGTGTGACCGCATGTTAAAATACCATCTTCATAGAAGGTGTTACAAACAGCGCATTTATTTGCGCTAAATATGTCAAAAGCCTGTGCTGAGTTCACAGGGTGTTTCTCTGGCTGTTCTTCGTCTGACGACGAACCATCAAGCAAGGCGACATTTGCTTTGTTGTACATTTGTTTACCTTTACAATCTACTCGATGGTGTCCGTGCGCCTTACAGAGGAAACATTTACGTAGAGTTCTGAAAGATGTACGTTCACTATTTAGTTTGTTTACCATGTTTCGCAGGTAAGTCTGATAATCTGGGTGTTTATCGCACATTTCACCCGGATGATGTGAAAATTTACAGTGAATACAATGCTTAAACTTCTCAGAGGTAGGCCTTTGAGGTTTCTGCCTACTGTAGGGTTTGTCATAGTTAGCTGCTGCTACAAAGTTAATGTCAGTAGCTTCAGTGGCAAAACAATGTTTGTTGGCTGTGTAGTACGCCGAACCCCGTCTTTCAATCTCATCCACACTAGTGCATTCATTCTCTAACAAGAATTTAGAAAATGCTGAAGGAATAGATGATACAATTTTGTCTCTAATGATCAGATCTTCTAATTTCTGATAATTTTTGTCAATTTTAGCTGCTGAAGTCCATTTGGTGAATATATCTCGGACTAAGCAGAGGTAATCAGAGAACGTTTGAGTCGGTTTTGGGCTCAACTTACTGAATTGTTCTCTGTAACCTGCCTCGTCTAACATAAAATGTGCCATAATCTTAGATTTCAGATAATGGTAATCTTTTCTGAGGTCTTTGGGGATGGTTTCAATGACTTTAAGAGGTTCCCCTGACAAACTCCTCATGTAAACGATATTCCATTCAGACAGTGGAACTTGGTAATGTTCCATTAAAGTTTCAAAATTTTGGGTAAAGGCTGCGATGCAGTCACCCGAGGTATAATTACGTACAATACCTTGATATTTCTTGTACTGGTTTTCTTTCTCCAGTCTCTCAGATTTCTTAGACTCTTTGTTAATGGCAGTCTCAGTGTCAAGTTGTTTTATTTTCAACTGTAACTCCAGTTCTTCTCTCTTACTCTGAGCTGCTATTTCTGCCTTCTTAAGTTCACTATCTATCTCAGCCTTTTTCAGTGCACTATCTAGTTCAGCTTGCTTTGTCTTTGCAGCCAGTTCTACTTCTGCTTGTTTTAAAGCTGTTTCTGCCTCTACTTGCTTTGTCTTTGCAGCCATCTCTGCCTGCTTTAATGCTCTTTCAGCCGCTCTTTCATCGCGTTCAGCAGTTTTCTCCTGTACTAGTAGGTATTCAGAGTATTTATTCTCACTCCATTTTGTCAATTCATCACCTGTCAAATGTAATTTTATCCCCATATCAATGAAATCAAATAATGAAGACATGATGAAAAATTTCAATGAAATACCAGCCACACAAAATATGTTATAAGTGGTTAGTAATAAACAATTTACAATTGATTTCTATTGACAACACGTGCCTCAAATTGCTTCCTTAAAGTATAGAAAAAGAAAAATATACTTAAGTGCCCTTGGTGCGGTGAAGAATGGTTGGAAATCGGGCTAGGAACTGTAGGGTCGTTACTTCGAGAACACAAATGACCTCTACGGCAAGGTTTCGGATGGTACGGAAAAACCTGCTTTATTTTGGAGGAAAATAAATTAGCGTCTATTTGTTGGTGTGTGCCTGCTTGTCACTAAGTGTTGATTGGGTTTGTATGGCGTTGAGTGTAGTTGTAGGTCGTAAGTTTGTCTGTCAACAATTTTTTTTTTTTAAAACACAAGTCACTTTCTTTCCAAACTTTTTGCTTCCGACAACTCAATTCACAAAGACAATCTACAAGTATCTCAACACTCTACAACAGTGATGACACATCACTTACACCAAGATGACATTCAGTAAGGACATAGACATCAAGTTTACAAGATGGCGACAAGGTCAAAATGGCGACAAGATCACAATGTCGACAAGGTCAAAACGGTGACAATGTTCACAAATCACAAATGTTTTATACGTTTACAAGAACAAACAATATGTATGCACTGTACGTTTACAAATAGTCTTGCACATGTTTAAACAATGTAGTTAATAATCAAAATGAGCCTTCCATGATCACAATACATGTACTATAAAGTTTGACAAAAAATTTACGTTCACAAACTCTAGTTTTAAATCGTTACTCACATAAACACGTTCATTTTAAAGCCGGACGAATGCCACCACGTCCACACTTGTCAGGGTCTTAAACTTGGCTCGCTAACCTAACAGTGTGGGACAGTACAAGTACAACGTGATTTGACGTAAGACTCAACGACACACCGTTCTATGGATTTATTCACATATCAAATACAGAACGATGATCACAACAATATATACTCGATACTTCAATACACTTACATACAGCTCACAAGTCTCACTCAAGATGTCCAGACACTCGACTTTCAGTACAGATACCACACAACGCCTTTCTCTCTGCACACGTCTGTCCGAGTCGAAGTCCCAGGGCTGTCTGCCGCTAACTCGCAACTCGCCTCTCACCTCAGGTGACGTCACGAGGCATGCGTGCGTTTAGCGTCGTCCTTGCTTGACTGCTGGTCGCTTGTCAGCCAGCAGTCTTGCAGGCCGGTAACCACTATTCGCCTGGCGGCGTAACGAAGTTACTGCGTCCCTACTGGGAGCTAAGTCGCCTGGCGGGCGTAACGATGTCACTGCATCAACGTCTCCTTTCTGGACTCTGACAATGGCTAATGTCTGCTGTAGATCAGGCACTGAAGAAGATTAGAGAGTCATGATGGCTAATGTCTGCTGTAGATCAGGCACTGAAGAAGATTGGAGAGTCATGATGGCTAATGTCTGCTGTAGATCAGGCAGTGAAGAAGATTGGAGTCATGATGGCTAATGTCTGCTGTAGATCAGGCAATTAAGACGATTGGACAGTCACGATGGCTAATGTTTGCTGTAGATCACACACTAAAGAAGATTGGAGAGTTATGATGGCCAATGTCTGCTGTAGATCACACACTAAAGAAGATTGGAGAGTCATGATGGACAATGTCTGCTGTAGATCACACACTAAAGAAGATTGGAGAGTCATGATGGCCAATGTCTGCTGTAGATCAGGCAGTGAAGAAGATTAGAGAGTCATGATGGCTAATGTCTGCTGTAGATCAGGCACTGAAGAAGATTAGAGAGTCATGATGGCTAATGTCTGCTGTAGATCACACACTAAAGAAGATTAGAGAGTCATGATGGCTAATGTCTGCTGTAGATCACACACTAAAGAAGATTGGAGAGTTATGATGGCTAATGTCTGCTGTAGATCAGGTAGTGAAGAAGATTGGAGAGTCATGATGGCTAATGTCTGCTGTAGATCAGGCAATTAAGACGATTGGACAGTCACGATGGCTAATGTCTGCTGTAGATCACACACTAAAGAAGATTGGAGAGTCATGATGGACAATGTCTGCTGTAGATCAGGCAGTGAAGACGATTGAAGAGTCGATGATGGCCAATGTCTGCTGTAGATCACACACTGAAGAAGAGGAAGAAAACATGTATTATCTTGGCAGGCAAACATCTGCCAGTTACTGGTAACCTCAATTACTGGGATGTGTATTTGTGTGTGACCTAACATGTGACATGTAGGATACAGTACAGACTGACCATTGAAAGATGACATGATATTCCAAACACAGTCCATGTTCTGTAGAATCTTGCCAGGGTACCCAGGTGAGACAATCTCTCCGTCAATGTCTGCATTGAGACTACCTCCGCAGGCTGAATATAACATAAACACATAAATTATAAATATGGATATATAGTTTAGTAAAGATGTGAATATATCCATCAGTGTCTGGATGTAATCTGCCTCTGAAGCCTGGATATAAATATCCACATATACAAGAACGTTGTAAATATAGATACATATTTTAGTTAAAAGTTAGTCACATGTCCTTTACAGAACACGGTAATCAACCCCAGCATTTATTGACTGCTTGTGATTTACAAGGTACTTTGGTTCAGTAGTTTGCCATTGCTTTCTGAATGGCTGACGCCTCATACCATAAAAATGAGTGTATAACAGTCTACTGCCAGCTGATTTCGAACCCCTGGCTTGGTATATCGTATTCCCTCAGCCACAGCGCCAGTCACATAGTTTAGTATAGATGTCCATCACTGGCCGTATTTAGTTGACCTCAACATTAAAGAGATGCTCATCACTGGCTGTATTTAGCTGGCCTCAACATTAAAGAGATGTCCATCACTGGCTGTATTTAGTTGACCCCAACATTAAAGAGATGTCCATCACTGAACAACTATGTAGTTGACCTCAACATTAAAGAGATGTCCATCACTGGCTGTATTTAGTTGACCCCAACATTAAAAAGATATCCATCACTGAACAACTATGTAGTTGACCTCAACATTAATAAGATATCCTTCACTGAACAACTATGTGGTTGACCTCAACATTAAAGAGATGCCCATCACTGGCTGTATTTAGTTGACCACAACATTAAAGAGATGTCCATCACTGGCAGTATTTAGTTGACCTCAACATTAAAGAGATGCCCATCACTGAACAACTATGTAGTTGACCTCAACATTAAAGAGATGTCCATCACTGAACAACTATGTAGTTGACCTCAACATTAAAGAGATGTCCATCACTGAACAATTATGTAGTTGACCTCAACATTAAAGAGATGCCCATCACTGAACAATTATGTAGTTGACCTCAACATTAAAGAGATGTCCATCACTGAACAACTATGTAGTTGACCTCAACATTAAAGAGATATCCATCACTGAACAACTATGTAGTTGACCTCAACATTAAAGAGATATCCATCACTGAACAACTGTGTAGTTGACCTCAACATTAAAGAGATGTCCATCACTGAACAACTATGTAGTTGACCTCAACATTAAAGAGATATCCATCACTGGCTGTATTTAGTCGACCTCAACATTAAAGAGATATCCATCACTGAACAACTATGTAGTTGACCTCAACATTAAAGAGATATCCATCACTGAACAACTATGTAGTTGACCTCAACATTAAAGAGATATCCATCACTGAACAACTTTGTAGTTGACCTCAACATTAAAGAGATGTCCATCACTGAACAACTATGTAGTTGACCTCAACATTAAAGAGATGTCCATCACTCAACAACTTTGTAGTTGACCTCAACATTAAAGATATATCCATCACTGAACAACTATGTAGTTGACCTCAACATTAAAGAGATATCCATCACTGAACAACTATGTAGTTGACCTCAACATTAAAGAGATGTCCATCACTGAACAACTATGTAGTTAACCTCAACATTAAAGATATATCCATCACTGAACAACTATGTAGTTGACCTCAACATTAAAGAGATATCCATCACTGAACAACTATGTAGTTGACCTCAACATTAAAGAGATATCCATCACTGAACAACTATGTAGTTGACCTCAACATTAAAGATATATCCATCACTGAACAACTATGTAGTTGACCTCAACATTAAAGAGATATCCATCACTGAACAACTATGTAGTTGACCTCAACATTAAAGAGATATCCATCACTGAACAACTATGTAGTTGACCACAACATTAAAGAGATGTCATCACTGAACAACTATGTAGTTGACCTCAACATTAAAGAGATGCCCATCACTGAACAACTATGTAGTTGACCTCAACATTAAAGAGATGCCGATCGCTGAACAACTATGTAGTTGACCTCAACATTAAAGAGATGCCCATCACTGAACAATTATGTAGTTGACCTCAACATTAAAGAGATGCCCATCACTGAACAACTATGTAGTTGACCTCAACATTAAAGAGTTGCCCATCACTGAACAACTATGTAGTTGACCTCAACATTAAAGAGATGTCCATCACTGAACAACTATGTAGTTGACCTCAACATTAAAGAGATGCCCATCACTGAACAACTATGTAGTTGACCTCAACATTAAAGAGATGCCCATCACTGAACAACTATGTAGTTGACCTCAACATTAAAGAGATGCCCATCACTGAACAACTATGTAGTTGACCTCAACATTAAAGAGATGCCCATCACTGAACAACTATGTAGTTGACCTCAACATTAAAGAGATGTCCATCACTGAACAACTATGTAGTTGACCTCAACATTAAAGAGATGTCCATCACTGAACAACTATGTAGTTGACCTCAACATTAAAGAGATGTCCATCACTGAACAACTATGTAGTTGACCTCAACATTAAAGAGATGTCCATCACTGAACAATTATGTAGTTGACCTCAACATTAAAGAGATGTCCATCACTGAACAACTATGTAGTTGACCTCAACATTAAAGAGATATCCATCACTGAACAACTATGTAGTTGACCTCAACATTAAAGAGATATCCATCACTGAACAACTGTGTAGTTGACCTCAACATTAAAGAGATGTCCATCACTGAACAACTATGTAGTTGACCTCAACATTAAAGAGATGTCCATCACTGAACAACTATGTAGTTGACCTCAACATTAAAGAGATATCCATCACTGGCTGTATTTAGTCGACCTCAACATTAAAGAGATATCCATCACTGAACAACTATGTAGTTGACCTCAACATTAAAGAGATATCCATCACTGAACAACTATGTAGTTGACCTCAACATTAAAGAGATATCCATCACTGAACAACTATGTAGTTGACCTCAACATTAAAGAGATGTCCATAACTGAACAACTTTGTAGTTGACCTCAACATTAAAGAGATGTCCATCACTGAACAACTATGTAGTTGACCTCAACATTAAAGATATATCCATCACTGAACAACTATGTAGTTGACCTCAACATTAAAGAGATGTCCATCACTGAACAACTATGTAGTTGACCTCAACATTAAAGATATATCCATCACTGAACAACTATGTAGTTAACCTCAACATTAAAGATATATCCATCACTGAACAACTATGTAGTTGACCTCAACATTAAAGAGATATCCATCACTGAACAACTATGTAGTTGACCTCAACATTAAAGAGATATCCATCACTGAACAACTATGTAGTTGACCTCAACATTAAAGAGATATCCATCACTGAACAACTATGTAGTTGACCTCAACATTAAAGAGATATCCATCACTGAACAACTATGTAGTTGACCTCAACATTAAAGAGATGCCCATCACTGAACAACTATGTAGTTGACCTCAACATTAAAGAGATGCCCATCACTGAACAACTATGTAGTTGACCTCAACATTAAAGAGATGCCCATCACTGAACAACTATGTAGTTGACCTCAACATTAAAGAGATATCCATCACTGAACAACTATGTAGTTGACCTCAACATTAAAGAGATGCCCATCACTGAACAACTATGTAGTTGACCTCAACATTAAAGAGATGCCCATCACTGAACAACTATGTAGTTGACCTCAACATTAAAGAGATGCCCATCACTGAACAACTATGTAGTTGACCTCAACATTAAAGAGATGCCCATCACTGAACAACTATGTAGTTGACCTCAACATTAAAGAGATGCCCATCACTGAACAACTATGTAGTTGACCTCAACATTAAAGAGATGCCCATCACTGAACAACTATGTAGTTGACCTCAATATTAAAGAGATGCCCATCACTGAACAACTATGTAGTTGACCTCAACATTAAAGAGATGCCCATCACTGAACAACTATGTAGTTGACCTCAACATTAAAGAGATGCTCATCACTGAACAACTATGTAGTTGACCTCAACATTAAAGAGATGTCCATCACTGAACAACTATGTAGTTGACCTCAACATTAAAGAGATGTCCATCACTGAACAACTATGTAGTTGACCTCAACATTAAAGAGATGTCCATCACTGAACAACTATGTAATTGACCTCAACATTAAAGAGATGTCCATCACTGAACAACTGTGTAGTTGACCTCAACATTAAAGAGATATCCATCACTGAACAACTGTGTAGTTGACCTCAACATTAAAGAGATGTCCATCACTGAACAACTATGTAGTTGACCTCAACATTAAAGAGATGTCCATCACTGAACAACTATGTAGTTGACCTCAACATTAAAGAGATATCCATCACTGGCTGTATTTAGTCGACCTCAACATTAAAGAGATATCCATCACTGAACAACTATGTAGTTGACCTCAACATTAAAGAGATATCCATCACTGAACAACTATGTAGTTGACCTCAACATTAAAGAGATGCCCATCACTGAACAACTATGTAGTTGACCTCAACATTAAAGAGATGCCCATCACTGAACAACTATGTAGTTGACCTCAACATTAAAGAGATGCTCATCACTGAACAACTATGTAGTTGACCTCAACATTAAAGAGATGTCCATCACTGAACAATTATGTAGTTGACCTCAACATTAAAGAGATGCCCATCACTGAACAATTATGTAGTTGACCTCAACATTAAAGAGATGTCCATCACTGAACAACTATGTAGTTGACCTCAACATTAAAGAGATATCCATCACTGAACAACTGTGTAGTTGACCTCAACATTAAAGAGATATCCATCACTGAACAACTGTGTAGTTGACCTCAACATTAAAGAGATGTCCATCACTGAACAACTATGTAGTTGACCTCAACATTAAAGAGATGTCCATCACTGAACAACTATGTAGTTGACCTCAACATTAAAGAGATATCCATCACTGGCTGTATTTAGTCGACCTCAACATTAAAGAGATATCCATCACTGAACAACTATGTAGTTGACCTCAACATTAAAGAGATATCCATCACTGAACAACTATGTAGTTGACCTCAACATTAAAGAGATGTCCATCACTGAACAACTATGTAGTTGACCTCAACATTAAAGATATATCCATCACTGAACAACTATGTAGTTAACCTCAACATTAAAGATATATCCATCACTGAACAACTATGTAGTTGACCTCAACATTAAAGAGATATCCATCACTGAACAACTATGTAGTTGACCTCAACATTAAAGAGATATCCATCACTGAACAACTATGTAGTTGACCTCAACATTAAAGAGATATCCATCACTGAACAACTATGTAGTTGACCTCAACATTAAAGAGATATCCATCACTGAACAACTATGTAGTTGACCTCAACATTAAAGAGATGCCCATCACTGAACAACTATGTAGTTGACCTCAACATTAAAGAGATGCCCATCACTGAACAACTATGTAGTTGACCTCAACATTAAAGAGATATCCATCACTGAACAACTATGTAGTTGACCTCAACATTAAAGAGATGCCCATCACTGAACAACTATGTAGTTGACCTCAACATTAAAGAGATGCCCATCACTGAACAACTATGTAGTTGACCTCAACATTAAAGAGATGCCCATCACTGAACAACTATGTAGTTGACCTCAACATTAAAGAGATGCCCATCACTGAACAACTATGTAGTTGACCTCAACATTAAAGAGATGCCCATCACTGAACAACTATGTAGTTGACCTCAACATTAAAGAGATGCCCATCACTGAACAACTATGTAGTTGACCTCAACATTAAAGAGATGCCCATCACTGAACAACTATATAGTTGACCTCCACATTAAAGAGATGTCCATCACTGAACAACTATGTAGTTGACCTCAACATTAAAGAGATGTCCATCACTGAACAACTATGTAGTTGACCTCAACATTAAAGAGATGCCCATCACTGAACAACTATGTAGTTGACCTCAACATTAAAGAGATGCCCATCACTGAACAACTATGTAGTTGACCTCAACATTAAAGAGATGCCCATCACTGAACAACTATGTAGTTGACCTCAACATTAAAGAGATGCCCATCACTGAACAACTATGTAGTTGACCTCAACATTAAAGAGATGTCCATCACTGAACAACTATGTAGTTGACCTCAACATTAAAGAGATGTCCATCACTGAACAACTATGTAGTTGACCTCAACATTAAAGAGATGTCCATCACTGAACAATTATGTAGTTGACCTCAACATTAAAGAGATGCCCATCACTGAACAATTATGTAGTTGACCTCAACATTAAAGAGATGTCCATCACTGAACAACTATGTAGTTGACCTCAACATTAAAGAGATATCCATCACTGAACAACTATGTAGTTGACCTCAACATTAAAGAGATATCCATCACTGAACAACTGTGTAGTTGACCTCAACATTAAAGAGATGTCCATCACTGAACAACTATGTAGTTGACCTCAACATTAAAGAGATGTCCATCACTGAACAACTATGTAGTTGACCTCAACATTAAAGAGATATCCATCACTGGCTGTATTTAGTCGACCTCAACATTAAAGAGATATCCATCACTGAACAACTATGTAGTTGACCTCAACATTAAAGAGATGTCCATAACTGAACAACTTTGTAGTTGACCTCAACATTAAAGAGATGTCCATCACTGAACAACTATGTAGTTGACCTCAACATTAATGAGATGTCCATCACTGAACAACTTTGTAGTTGACCTCAACATTAAAGATATATCCATCACTGAACAACTATGTAGTTGACCTCAACATTAAAGAGATGTCCATCACTGAACAACTATGTAGTTGACCTCAACATTAAAGATATATCCATCACTGAACAACTATGTAGTTAACCTCAACATTAAAGATATATCCATCACTGAACAACTATGTAGTTGACCTCAACATTAAAGAGATATCCATCACTGAACAACTATGTAGTTGACCTCAATATTAAAGAGATATCCATCACTGAACAACTATGTAGTTGACCTCAACATTAAAGAGATATCCATCACTGAACAACTATGTAGTTGACCTCAACATTAAAGAGATATCCATCACTGAACAACTATGTAGTTGACCTCAACATTAAAGAGATGCCCATCACTGAACAACTATGTAGTTGACCTCAACATTAAAGAGATGCCCATCACTGAACAACTATGTAGTTGACCTCAACATTAAAGAGATGCCCATCACTGAACAACTATGTAGTTGACCTCAACATTAAAGAGATATCCATCACTGAACAACTATGTAGTTGACCTCAACATTAAAGAGATGCCCATCACTGAACAACTATGTAGTTGACCTCAACATTAAAGAGATGCCCATCACTGAACAACTATGTAGTTGACCTCAACATTAAAGAGATGCCCATCACTGAACAACTATGTAGTTGACCTCAACATTAAAGAGATGCCCATCACTGAACAACTATGTAGTTGACCTCAACATTAAAGAGATGCCCATCACTGAACAACTATGTAGTTTACCTCAACATTAAAGAGATGCCCATCACTGAACAACTATATAGTTGACCTCCACATTAAAGAGATGTCCATCACTGAACAACTATATAGTTGACCTCCACATTAAAGAGATGTCCATCACTGAACAACTATGTAGTTGACCTCAACATTAAAGAGATGTCCATCACTGAACAACTATGTAGTTGACCTCAACATTAAAGAGATGCCCATCACTGAACAACTATGTAGTTGACCTCCACATGAAAGAGATGTCCATCACTGAACAACTATGTAGTTGACCTCCACATGAAAGAGATGTCCATCACTGAACAACTATGTAGTTGACCTCAACATTAAAGAGATTTCCATCACTGAACAACTATGTAGTTGACCTCAACATTAAAGAGATGTCCATCACTGAACAACTATGTAGTTGACCTCAACATTAAAGAGATGTCCATCACTGAACAACTATGTAGTTGACCTCAACATTAAAGAGATGTCCATCACTGAACAACTATGTAGTTGACCTCAACATTAAAGAGATGTCCATCACTGAACAACTATGTAGTTGACCTCAACATTAAAGAGATGTCCATCACTGAACAACTATGTAGTTGACCTCAACATTAAAGAGATATCCATCACTGGCTGTATTTAGTCGACCTCAACATTAAAGAGATGTCCATCACTGAACAACTATGTAGTTGACCTCAACATTAAAGAGATGCCCATCACTGAACAACTATGTAGTTGACCTCAACATTAAAGAGATGCCCATCACTGAACAACTATGTAGTTGACCTCAACATTAAAGAGATTCCCATCACTGAACAACTATGTAGTTGACCTCAACATTCAAAAGGACTCTGTTTACATGCCTCGTGGTGTTATGGGTCTATGGTGCTAATCTGGCATTTGTACAGACCAATCAACACTCAAAGTATGATGTGGTCAATGTCATGTGGGCAGACTGTAGATCCCCAGACATTTCCCTGTGCCCACTTGAGGCTGCATCAGCTTGGCAGCTCGGGACACATCTGCCTCCATGTGGATTTGAATCTTTCACCACGGGGCTGGCAGCTAGTCAAGTACGGAACCCCTTTCAACATGAACAAGCATGCTGTGAATATGGCTTCTTATGTTTAGACCAACCAGCCCTCGATGTGCAGTATCATGCCAGCCATCTTTATTTGCCAGAATAACTCCTGGTGCACATTTGAGGCTGGGTCAACCTAGGACAGCAAATCGTTGAGAAAATCCCCACTGCGAGTGAGATTTGAACACTTGGCCCCAAGCTGAGAGACAATCAGGCTAGCCACTGCACTATCACAGCCCCCTTAGCTCAAGGGTTTAGATATACATGTCCACACACAGCTATAAACATGCATACAGAGATAACTAAAGATGTGAATATATATCCTATAGAGGCTGAATATGGTGTACCCCCACAAATTGTGACTGTCTAGGTCTAACTTCTCTAATCAGTTTATGATTTTCATTTGTTTCTTGTAAGATTTGGTCATTGGTTTTTTAGTCTGCCCATGTATTCTTTGCATATTCCTCAGAAACCACATTTCCATAGTCATATGTTTTTCAGCTTGTCTGCTCAATGTCCACGTTCTATGTTAACACCTAAACACTCTTTTTCTCATTGCAAATGACATCTTTTTATTGGTCACTATGTTTTCCATCTTACAAAAGGCTACCTCGCCATGGTGATTCTTGTTCTAATCTCTTCAAGGTATCTCCCAACAGATGTTATGAATATTCCAATATAATTGTACTGATTAACTTGTTTTAGAATATTCCCATTTACTTGTATATTACATTGTGGTGTTTCCTTCTTCTTAGTGATGACCATAATCTGTGTCTTCTTACAATTTCATTCTAACCCTCATTGTTCAATGTCTGCAACAACCACTACTACATGTTGCAGATCCTGCTCGTTGTCTGCTATCAATACTGTATCATTCGCATCTATAATGTTATTGATGTTACGTTCACCAATGATGGTTCCTTTCATATCTTCTGCATTTCTGAAAATATTTTCCATTGTACAGGAAAAATAGTTCTGGAGACATTAGACATCTCTGGCTTACACCTCTCTTAATAGGCTGAAATTGACCTACTTCATTATCAATTCTTATGGCAGCTTGTTGTTTCCACTATATGTTTGTTACAAGTCTAAGGTCTTTCCATCAATTTGTAGATCTGCAAGCATTGTTATCATGTTGACATGACTCACTTTATCACAAACCTTTGTGTAGTCAATAAAGCAAAGATGTAGGACTTTGTTTACTTTTATGAACGTTCAATTACTGTTCTCAGCATATATACAGCATTTACTGTACCCTTGCCTTCCACAAACCCACATAGTTCTCCTATTTCGGGTTGTATTTTGTTCCTAACTCTTTACATGATAATTCTTTGCAAAATCTTTATGAAGTGGCTCATTATACTAATTGTTCGATGTTGATCACATTTCAAGACTTCTTTGAGATTGCAATAAATACTGAATTACATAATTCAGAAAGCATATTACCATCATCATATATTGTGTTCAGCAGTCCGATGACTTCGTCTATTACATATTCCTTCTAAGGCATTGATAATTTATTTGTGAGTTATCTGAACCAGGGGTCTTGCCAGTTTTCATATGGTTATGATCATTCTGGACTTCCATCTTCAAAATTTAAGGTCCATTATTATTTTGAATATTATACTGTTCTTCTCTTGAATCATCATAAAGGTCTTTCATATAATCTGACCATATATGTAAAATTTGATCTTTTTCTATTATGATTTTCCCATCTATTGTTTTAGGCAGTCTGTTGATGTACATGATATGTTATTAGCAAGCTCCTGAATTCTTTTGTGCATTAATATGGTATTGTTACTGTTGTTTTTCAATTTCTATGCAATTTTTCTTTAGCCATGCTTCTTTTGCCTCCTTACATGTTTTAACTTTTATGTGAATCTCTTCATATTTGTCAGGATTAATTATCTTGTATCTTCTTGTTTCCATTTGTTGGAAAATTTCTTCAGTCATCCATTTCTGTTCTTTACTTCTATGTTAAAATTGTCCTCGCCCGTGTGTTGCCGGGGCCCACATGGGGGGAGCAAAGAATAGTAACACTGTTGCCTACCATGCACGTCGTAAGAGGCAACTAAGGAGGCTATGGTTCCGTCACCCTGCTACTGAGTGAGTGCGTGGCACGACACTGTGAGCTGTGAATTTCACATGGAATGCTTTTGGATCTATCCGCAGTTGTTTTTAGCATGAACTGCATGTTCGGAACAATGATAGCCAGCTGATGCTGGATTGACTGGTTTGCCTTTTGCGGTTCACGCGTGCTTTTTTTCGGGAGACTCCTGGGTGTCATCGCTGTAGCTACGGAGTTCGTGCTTTGTGCTGCGCTTTCAGTGGTTCGCCCTGCGGAAAGAGACCGAGCCATATGGGATAAAACCTGGGACAATGAAGTCTTCATGGTGACTGCCGTTTCCATCGACGATGAATTGTATTTTTTGTGGAGGACTTTCGTGTTGGCATTCTGGTGGCGGCATTATGCACAGTGTACCTGTGCGGACTGTTGGCTTGCCGACACTCCTGTCTATTCCATTGTTCACATAGGGCAGTGAGGAGCATTTTGTGTGATATTCACTGGCACAGGAATGGAGCAATCTGGGGACGACCCATTGCCATGAAGTTGAACCGCGACTGACTAACTAACTAAAATTGTCCTGTATTTCCATATCATTTTTCAATATACACATATGATATTTAGTGTTTCTTGGTGTATACTTTACTTTCTTTAACCCTTTAGCGGGCAAAGCGTCCCGGAGCGTCTCTACCCCTGAATGGACAAACCGTCCCAACCCGCCTTGCATTGTAAAAACGTGATCTCGCGGCTTTCCGAGGCTTCCGATTGTCTACTTTCATTTCCCCGATAGCTAGACAATGTGGGTGTCATTCGCAAGTAGTACTTTGAATTTGAACGGATTTTTAAAATAGTTTTGGGGGGTTTTACGCTTTGTATTTAAAAATGGATTTCGACGATTCTTCAAGTGGTAGTGGGGATTTTGCTGGGTTCAATTTAAGTGACATTGAAGGGCATGAAGTTGACTATTAATCGGAGCTAGATATCAGTGATCAGCGTTACTTTGCATTAGCAGTCGTGAGTCAGACTTTAAAGAAAGTGATTATGATTCGGAAAATGTGTTTGTAAATTGCCTTATAGATGACTGACAATCACAAACAATATGCTGTATTTTGTAAATATTTGTGTTCATGTGTGGAATAGCAGCATCATTCACGTGAGTAAAATGTTCTGCATGCTTTTCCCTTCATTTTGCTGTTTTTTTGACTAAAATCAGTTGACTAACAACTTGAATGTGATATTTTTACTAAAGTAACCCAAAATTTTACCGAACCTCAAAATTCTTCTTGCCCATTCAGGGCTACAAAACAGACAAACGTCTGCCCGGTAAAGGGTTAACTTTACCTTCAATGTGCCTGTAATAAATTTGTGACGCAGGTCCACATGGCCAAATGGGTAAGACCGTGTGATCTTAAACATATGGTGTGCTGATGCCGAGGTTAGCAGTTCAACCCCTACACCGGACAACTGGACTAAAATATTGACCTGTCGTCCTTGACTTGGGGACGTTAATTACAAGTACCTCTGAAGTCGGAGGGGGTTCACCTGATGGCGAGGGGCAAAGCTAACCCACACGCAAAATTCAGTCCATCACTACTATAAATAGTGTGTATGGACTACACTTGAGTTCAAAGCGAGCGAGTGCCCTAAACAAACAAAATTGTTATCACTGTAACAGTCTGCATTTGGAACTGTTTTTGCGATTGGTAATGTATTTCCAAACCTTCTGCTAATCAGGATGTAATCAATCTGGTTTCTAATCCTGCTATCAGGACTCCTCCATGTCCATAATCTTCCTGGATGTTGCTTAAACCAGGTGTTCCCGACAATAGTTTCATGCTTTTTTCGCCCATTCTACAAGCCTGTATCCTCTTTTGTTTTGTTCTCCCAAACCATGTTTGCCTACAGTGCATCCATCGGGGCAAATATTGAGGATAACACAAATATTGGGCATAACTCAAATATTGAGGATTACTCTCACATGTTTAGGATAAGTCTCATAAGTTGGGAATAACTCAAATATTGATAACTCTCACATGCTGATGATAAATCTTAACTGCTGAGGATAAACCATACACATTGAAAATAAATCTCACCTGTTGTATAGGTAGCTCTGAAACCTCTGTTAGTGTAAGCATCAGTCTTCATCCGTATAAACATTTGGTTCCCAGTCGACCTGTACGCTGTATTGTTAGATAAGATGCGGCCACACAGATTTACAATCAGGTCTGCATTTTCATTGGGTCCATCATACAGCTGTAAATAATTCAAACAAGCAATAGATCAATATCACTGCAGTGGGTTCTATCAGTGGTCAGCATGCTTTGTGAATCAGTTACAATAATCACATGCGTATACAGTCTGTTCTCCAACCAGCGGGAAGTTGCAGTAACCGCCACCATCTCCATTCTCCGCCTTGAATTGGTGGTGTCATATACCAAGCTCTTCTTTACTTTACTCTCCTTTATGTTTACATTGGCCATTTTCTTTTTTCATAAATCCCCAGGCACTTTTTTTTGCTTTTTAACAGAGAGCCATTGGCATAGATAATCACAGTCATGACTTAATTGCTAAATTTCAGCTTCCGTAGCACCTGCTGGCCACTCCCTACTCATTTGTCACCTGTCACTGTTCCAACTTCACAGCAACGGGTTATCCCCATTATGCTCCATTCCCGTACCAGTGAATATCACACAAAATGCTCCTCAGTGCCCCTTGTGAAAAATGGAACAAACAGGAGTCTTGACAAACCAACAGCCCACACAGATACACTGTGCATAATGCTTCCGCCAGAATGCCAACACAAAAAATACAGTTCATCATTGATGAAAGCGGCGGTCACTAGAAAACAAGCAGCTGCACATTACTGTATAAAGCAAACCAGTCAGTTCTGCGACAAAGCCGGCCGCCTTTATTCCGAACATGCACTTCACGCTATGAACAACCACGGACAGATGTAAAAACATTTCACTGTGCGTAATGCTGCAGCCAGAATGGCAACACAAAAGTCCTCCATGAAAAATGCAGTTCATCGTTGATGTAAGTGGCAGCCATTAAAAAACCAGCAGCCACACATTACTCAATAAGACAAGCCAGTCAGATCTGCGACAAAGCCAGCCGCCATTGTGCCGAATATGCAGTTCACGCTACAAACAACATTGTGCCGAATATGTAGTTCACGCTACAAACAACAGCGAACAGATGCAAAAGCATTTCACACGAAATTCACAGCTCACAGTGTCGCGCCACGCACTCAACTCAGTAGCAGGGCAACGGAACCATGCACTTCTAGTCAACCATGAGGAAAATGTGAATGCAAATGGTAGCGACAAGCATAAACACTCCAGAGGCCTTAACCGTTTAAATGCCTATCCTTCATGTTGGGGACAGGAGGGCATAAAGGCACTTCATCACACATATCAGAAGGTAGCAGTCTCAATTTTGGCCACATAATGAAAAGACAAAAAACTTCACGTAACAACTGGAAAGATTTGTAGTACAAGAGATTGAGGAAGACAGGGAGAGAAAATTCTGGATAATCTTGTGTCATTACATGGAAAGGTAGTCAACTCTCGAACTGATCCATACCGTCTGTGATAACAAGAAATGAAGAAGCATGATAGCCCATGCCAAGTTATGACAAGGCACTTGATGATGATGTAGTCTTACGGAGATGGTACTCAAACAGCTTGCGATTTATATGTATAAGGTTGGTGGTGTTTTTGATTTGCTGTGGAAGACTGTTCTAGAGCTGAGCTGTGCAGTATGCTAAGCTTATTTGGTAAAAGCCTTTCCTAGGCTTGGGGAAGAAGAAGAAGACAATGACAACACTGGACTGTGTTTAACTACTCTTGACACTGACCTGGACAGAGTTGTTTGTGCAGGAAAAGCCTTGCACATCAAAATCACTGAAGTTCAAGTTGACCACATGCCCTGGCGCCACGGTGATGCTCCACTCACACTCTGTATTAGGCTCATAGTTGTGTGGATAGTTGATGGATGTGATGGTGGCAGTCCGAGTAGTAAAGTTTCCACCACAGCCTGTTAAATAATCATGTCAGTTTATTGATATAAATATTCTGGGTCTCACTTAATCAGAATGAATCAGACCATCATTTGTTCTGTGTCACTTTTAGTATATTTTACAAGGCTAATATGAGATCACAATCAACAATGAAGACATACAAAACAATGTATTTCCTTGGTTAATTTAAAGACAGAAACCTCAAACAGTAGGTTGCACAATTTATTGTCTGACATAGTTCACTGCCTCTAGTCAGGTGTATACTGCAGAGTTATATATCAATGGGTTGCCAGAAAACCAATGAGGGCAGAATCTTAATGGAAAAAGAGCAGATTATAATTACATGATTTTGTAGAGTTTTCAGGGAACTGGTTGAGAATGACAGGTGGCAAAGAAGGGGACTGGAGTCCTCTTAACATTTCATTATCAACTACATTCTGTAATTATGGCTTGTGTAATACATTCATCATTAACTAATCTATAATTATAACTTGTGTAATACATTCATCATTAACAAGTCTATAATTATAACTTCTGTAATACATTAACATCAACTAGTCTATAATTATAACTTGTGCAATATATAAACATCAACTAGTCTATCATTATAGTTTGTGTAATACATTTGAATCAACAACAGTTTATAATCATAACTTGAATAATACATTCACTGCACCCTCAGTCTATAACTATGGTTTGTGTAATACATTCTTCATCAACTACAGTCTATAATTATAGCTTATGTAATACATTCATCATGTATGTTTTATAGACTATGAGAAAACTTTTGAGTACAGCATGAACAATTAATTAAATGCCTTCAAGATATAGGAGTAGACAGAAAGGACATTGGACTTATTAGTAACTTGTACTGGGAACAAGTGGTGACAATTAGATACTGAAATAATTATTCATCACCCATAGAGATAAAAATAGGAGTATGACAGGGATGTGTGTTGTCCCCAAGCCTCTTCAACTTGAGAATTTTTAAACAAATCAAACTGCCTGGGCTTAACATCAATGGAAGAATCACAAACAATCTTAGGCATGCTGATGATGCAGTGTTACTAGCAGAAAGCGAGCAAGAGTTTTAAAAACAAACTAGCGGAACAAGTAAACAGGCATAACGTAGAATGTTGCTTAGATAGTAACATCCTTAAAATGAAAACTATGATAATTAGGAGTAGAAAGGAAAGGCCATCTAAGAACATCACAGTAAATGGGGAGATACTAGAACAAGTATCAGGTTTCTCCTATCTTGGACATGTAGTAACAGATGATGGCAGAAGAGAAACAGAAATCAAAAAGAGATCAGCCAAATTTGCTTTCAACATCATGAAATCAGTATTAACATCTAAAGAGATTAACAACACATTAACCTCTGAAGTCAGAGTGGGTTCGCCTGATGGTGAGGGACACTTTTAATAGTGAAAGCTAATCCACATGCAAAATTCAGTCCAGCACTACTAGTTGTAGTGTGTATGGACTACGCTGGAGTTCAAAGCGAACGGGTGCAAACAAATAAAAACACACACACACAACACATTCAAAATGAGAATTGTCAAATATGTGTATGCAACACTATTATATGGCATAGCAGCTTAGACACTTAGCAAGCAATTAGAAAATTGAATAGAGGCCCTAGAGATGTCGATATACAGAAGAATATGTTGTATTCGTGGCAACTAAAACAATCAAAAACAGAGGTTCTAGAAAAACTGGGAATGAAAAGAAAGTTGATAAAAGAAATAAAAAAGTGAAATATTTTGGCCACATTAGCACTCTTATTAAAAATCATACTGGAGAGTAAGGTTGAAGGCAAGTGAGCAAAAGGTATACAATGATACAAGTGGGATGATAACATCAGGAGATGGATAAACAGCAGTCTTACAGAATGTACAGTCAAGATGAGAAACAGATAGTTTTGGAGATCTATTGCAGCCAACCTTTATTGTGGAGACGGCACCTGATTGACTGATTGAAGACATTCATCATCAACAACAATCAATAATTATCAATCAATCAATCAATCAATCAATCATGTGCCATGCCGGAAAGCGTGGGCGGTCATGATTCGCCATTTCACTCGATCACCAGAGTCGTGGATCAGCTCAGTGTTCCTGTCTCGTCCATGCCATGTGGCCAAGCCATCCAGGTATTTTCCTCTCGGTCTTCCTCTTGGTCTGTTCCCCTCGATCTTGCCAGCTGTCACCAAGTTCTCCAGTCCATTTCTTCTCATAACATGTCCAAAAAATTTTGACTGTCTACGTCTAATTTCTCTAATCAATCTACGATTTTCATTTGTCTCTTGTAGTACTTGGTCATTGGTTTTTCTATCTGTCCATGGTATTCTTTGCATTTTCCTCAGAAACCACATTTCTGCAGCCATAATTATAGCTTGTGTAATACATTCACATCAACTATAATCATAACTTCTGTATAACACTCACAACCAGTCTATAATGATAACTTATGGAAGCCACAGAAGTATATTTGCTGGTTGCTCGCTTGCCAGCCGGGGGGTCATGAGGGCAGATGTGTCAAATTGACAGGCCAAATAAGCCTCCAGTAGCGACCAGTAAATGTGTTGGGAAGTAAAAGCAGCTGGTGTGATACTGGCCATATCTCCCACTGTGTGCCATTTTATTCATATACATATGGCTACAGCACCACATGCCCAGTGTCTCCTGAGTCATCTAAAAGGGTTCTTTACTACTTTATCTACTACTAATACATACAATATCAACATGAGAAAATTACCACTCTGTCAACTGTCTTTACTACTGTATCTACTACTAATACATACAATATCAACATGAGAAAATTACCACTCTATCAACTGTCTTTACTACTTTATCTACTACTAATACATACAATATCAACATGAGAAAATTACCACTCTCTGTCTTTACTACTTTATCTACTACTAATACATACAATATCAACATGAGAAAATTACCACTCTATCAACTGTCTTTACTACTTTATCTACTACTAATCCATCCAATATCAACATGAGAAAATTACCACTCTGTCAACTGTCTTTACTACTTTATCTACTACTAATCCATCCAATATCAACATGAGAAAATTACCACTCTATCAACTGTCTTTACTACTTTATCTACTACTAATCCATCCAATATCAACATGAGAAAATTACCACTCTGTCAACTGTCTTTACTACTTTATCTACTACTAATACATACAATATCACCATGAGAAAATTACCACGCTGTCAACTGTCTTTACTACTTTATCTACTACTAATCCATCCAATATCAACATGATAAAATTACCACTCTGTCAACTGTCTTTACTACTTTATCTACTACTAATCCATCCAATATCAAACTGAGAAAATTACCACTCTGTCAACTGTCTTTACTACTTTATCTACTACTAATCCATCCAATATCAACATGAGAAAATTACCACTCTGTCAACTGTCTTTACTACTTTATCTACTACTAATCCATCCAATATCAACATGAGAAAATTACCACTCTGTCAAATGTCTTTACTACTTTATCTACAACTAATCCATCCAATATCAACATGAGAAAATTACCACTCTGTCAACTGTCTTTAATACTTTATCTACTACTAATCCATCCAATATCTTCTTCTTCTTCTTCTTCAGCGTTCCGAGCCATTGAGGTTCTTTGCTGCAAATACAATCCGTCTCCATTCGTCTCTCTGGTGGACCTTCTCTTGCCAGTCGTTGATTCCAAGTGCTTGTAGGTCTGTACATGTATTATCTCTCCACCGCCTTCTTGGTCTACCTCGGGGTCTACGGTCATTTATTTCCTGAGTGTAAGCGAGTTTTGTTTCCCTATTATCTTCCATTCTTTCTATATGCCCCAGCCATTGTAGTCTATTAGCCTTCATGATACCAGTGATTAGCGGGGACTTAAACAGATCATAAATGTCTTTGTTACTTCTTCTTTTCCACTCTCCACTTTGTGGATCCATCCAATATCAACATGAGAAAATTACCACTCTGTCAACTGTCTTTACTACTTTATCTACTACTAATCCATCCAATATCAACATGAGAAAATTACCTCTCTGTCAACTGTCTTTACTACTTTATCTACTACTAAACCATCCAATATCAACATGAGAAAATTACCACTCTGTCAACTGTCTTTACTACTTTATCTACTACTAATCCATCCAATATCAACATGAGAAAATTACCACTCTGTCAACTGTCTTTACTACTTTATCTACTACTAATCCATCCAATATCAATATGAAAAAATTACCTCTCTGTCAACTGTCTTTACTACTTTATCTACTACTAATCCATCCAATATCAACATGAGAAAATTACCTCTCTGTCAACTGTCTTTACTACTTTCTCTACTACTAATCCATCCAATATCAACATGAGAAAATTACCACTCTACCAACTGTCTTTACTACTGTATCTACTAATAATACATCCAAAATCAACATGAGAAAATTACCACTCTATCAACTGTCTTTACTACTTTATCTACTAATAATACATCCAATATCAACATGAGAAAATTACCACTCTGTCAACTGTCTTTACTACTTTATCTACTACTAATACATCCAATATCAACATGAGAAAATTACCACTCTGTCAACTGTCTTTACTACTTTATCTACTACTAATCCATCCAATATCAACATGAAAAAATTACCACTCTGTCAACTGTCTTTACTACTTTATCTACTACTACTCCATCCAATATCAACATGAGAAAATTACCACTCTGTCAACTGTCTTTACTACTTTATCTACTACTAATCCATCCAATATCAACATGAAAAAATTACCACTCTACCAACTGTCTTTACTACTGTATCTACTAATAATACATCCAATATCAACATGAGAAAATTACCACTCTATCAACTGTCTTTACTACTTTATCTACTAATAATACATCCAATATCAACATGAGAAAATTACCACTGTGTCAATTGTCTTTACTACTTTATCTACTACTAATACATCCAATATCAACATGAGAAAATTACCACTCTACCAACTGTCTTCAATACTGTACCTACTACTAATACATCCAATATCAACATGAGAAAATTACCACTCTATCAACTGTCTTTACTACTGTATCTACTAATAATACATCCAATATCAACATGAGAAAATTACCACTCTGTCAACTGTCTTTACTACTTTCTCTACTACTAATCCATCCAATATCAACATGAGAAAATTACCACTCTGTCAACTGTCTTTACTACTTTATCTACTACTAATACATCCAATATCAACTACAACATGAGAAAATTACCACTCTACCAACTGTCTTCAATACTGTATCTACTACTAATACATCCAATATCAAGATGAGAAATTTACCACTCTATCAACTGTCTTTACTACTTTATCTACTACTAATACATCCAATATCAACATGAGAAAATTACCACTCTATCAACTTTCTTTACTACTGTATCTACTACTAATCCATCCAATATCAACATGAGAAAATTACCACTCTATCTACTGTCTTTACTACTGTACCTACTACTAATACATCCAATATCAACATGAGAAAATTACCACTCTATCAACTGTCTTTACTACTGTATCTACTACTAATACATCCAATATCAACATGAGAAATTTACCATTCTATCAACTGTCTTTACTACTTTATCTACTACTAATACATCCAATATCAACATGAGAAAATTACCACTCTATCAACTGTCTTTACTACTTTATCTACTACTAAAACATCCAATATCAACATGAGAAAATTACCACTCTGTCAACTGTCTGTACTACTTTTTCTACTACTAATACATCCAATATCAACATGAGAAAATTACCACTCTGTCAACTGTCTTTACTACTTTATCTACTACTAATACATTCAATATCAACATGAGAAAATTACCACTCTACTGTCTTTACTACTTTATCTACTACTAATACATCCAATATCAACATGAGAAAATTACCACTCTGTCTACTGTCTTTACTACTTTATCTACTACTAATACATCCAATATCAACATGAGAAAATTACCACTCTATCTACTGTCTTTACTACTGTATTTACTACTAATACATCCAATATCAACATGAGAAAATTACCACTCTATCTACTGTCTTTACTACTTTATCTACTACTAATACATCCAATATCAACATGAGAAAATTACCACTCTGTCAACTGTCTTTACTACTTTATCTACTACTAATACATCCAATATCAACATGAGAAAATTACCACTCTGTCAACTGTCTTTACTACATTATCTACTACTAATACATCCAATATCAACATGAGAAAATTACCACTCTATCATCTGTCTTTACTACTTTATCTACTACTAATACATCCAATATCAACATGAGAAAATTACCACTCTATCTACTGTCTTTACTACTTTATCTACTACTAATACATCCAATATCAACATGAGAAAATTACCACTCTATCAACTGTCTTTACTACTGTATCTACTACTAATCCATCCAATATCAACATGAGAAAATTACCACTCTATCTACTGTCTTTACTACTGTACCTACTACTAATACATCCAATATCAACATGAGAAAATTACCACTCTATCAACTGTCTTTACTACTGTATCTACTACTAATACATCCAATATCAACATGAGAAATTTACCATTCTATCAACTGTCTTTACTACTTTATCTACTACTACATTGGCACCTTGCCGTCTTGACAGACGATAGTTTGTGCTTTAAAAAGGCATAATAACTTTTAACTATGGCGGTAGCGAGTGTGACTGATAAGGCCAATTTGCGCTGTAAATGTCCGTTCACAGTGGGTGCATGTGAACACGTGGTCATTTCCACCATCATGCACCATCTTACGTCTCAAACGCTTGGTGTGTGACTTTTCTGCAATAATTTTCTCCTTTGACTTTATTCCATTTCTGATATTTGCCCTCCATGCAACACGTTCAGCGGCGACTTGCTCCCAATGTGCATTATCAATGCCTGTATCAATCATGTCCCGCTTACACACATCTTTGTATCGTAGTAGAGGCCGACCCTGAGATCTCTTACCCATCTGTAATTCACCAAAAAAGATATCCTTTGGTATTCTACCATCATCCATCCGCCTAAGATGTCCTATCCATCTAAGTCTACGAAGACTGAGCATGGAATAAACTGTCACACAACCTGATCTTTCCAATACTTCAGTATTTGTGATTTTGTCTTGCCACTTAATACCAAGAATTCTTCGCAGACACCGCATATGAAAGCTGTTTAAATTGTTCTCTTGGTGTGAGTAAGTTGTCCAGGTTTCACTGCCATAGAGAAGAGTACTAAGGACACAGGCTTGATAGACAAGGACTTTTGTTTTGGCAGTAAGCTTCCTGTTCTCCCAGACTCTTTTTCTTAACCTGTTCATTGTTGTTGCTGCCTTACCAATCCGGATGTTGATTTCCTGATCTAGGGATAATTTGCTATTTACCACTGATCCTAGATATGTAAAATGGTCTACTATCTCTAGTTCGGCGTCGTCAATAAAGATTGATGGTACCCCATGTGCACCTTGTGACATAATCTGTGTCTTCTTTTTGCTAATTGTTAAACCAAATTCAGAACAAGCATTGGAGAATGCAGATAGTAGACATTGCAATTCTTCCTCAGAGTGGGTCGTAACTGCAGCATCATCTGCAAAAAGCAACTCTCTGATCAGTACCCTCCTAATTTTGGTCTTAGCCTTCAATCTCTGAGCATTGTAGAGGCCGCCATCTGAGCGTGAGTGAATGTATATACCACCATCCTGATCACGAAATGCATATTTCAGTAGAAGTGAAAAGTATATTCCAAAGAGGGTGGGAGCTAGTACACAACCTTGCTTAACTCCACTCTTGATTTCAAATTCTTCAGAAGTTGCACCATCAAACTTGATTATACCCTTCATGCCTGTGTGGAACGATTCCACAATGGACAGAAGAGTTGGTGGGCAGCCAATCTTCTTTAGTGCCTTGAACAGACCCTCACGACTGACCAAATCAAATGCCTTTGTGAGGTCGATGAAGGCAATAAACAGTGGTTGATTCTGTTCACGGCATTTTTCTTGCATTTGTCGCAATGAGAATATCATATCAGTGGTAGACCGGTTCTGTCGAAAGCCACACTGTGATTCGGGGTAGACTTGATCTCCTAGGACTTGAAGTCTGCGCAGAACAATTCTGGCAAATACTTTTCCAACAATACACAGAAGTGAGATACCCCTATAGTTGTTGCAGTCGCTCCGATCGCCCTTGTTCTTGTACAGTGTTATGATGCTTGAATCTTTGAAATCCTGTGGGACTTGTCCTTCACGCCAACATAGCTCTATTAGCTGGTGGATCTGTATAGTGAGTGTGTCTTGCCCACTCCTGATAACCTCTATTGGAATCCCATCCTTACCTGGAGCCTTGCCAGATGCAAGTTCATTTATAGCACACTTAACTTCTGTTATGGTGGGAAGTGTGTCCAGGTGGTCAAGAGTTGGTAGAGCCTCTATGGCGTTGAGGGCATTATCCGCTAGTTTGGTCTCACTTGAGTAAAGCTCCAAATAGTGCTCTACCCATCTGTCCATCTGCTGTTTCTTATCAGTGATGACTTCTCCAGTCAAGGTTTTCAATGGTGCACTTCTTTTGATCACTGGACCACAGGCTTTCTTTATTCCTTCATACATGCTTCTTATGTCTCCCTTATCACTTGCGATTTGAATGGACTCACATAACTTGATCCAATAATCATTTGCACACTGCCTGGCAGCCTTTTGCACATCCTTCCTAGCTTGCCTTAGCTCACTCAGAGTGTTACGCGTTGGTCTTTCCTTGTTTCTTAAGAGAGCTTTCTTCTTCTTATCAATCAAGGGCTGCAGAGTCTCGCTGTTGGCCGCAAACCAGTCCTGCCTCTTATGATCCACAGTGCCGTAAACCTTTACGGCAGTTTTACAAAGAGTTTCCTTAAGTTTATTCCATTTATCATTTACTGTACAATTTTCTGGTGTATCAGTGAAAGCGTCTTCAAGTTGCTGTTGAAACTGAAAGCACTTTTCAGGATCATGAGTGTTAATAATATTAATCCTGGGGCTAGATTTGTGTTTAGCTGTGTAGATTCTCTTTGGTCTCAGTCTAACCCTTGCAACAACCAAAGAATGATCCGTATCACAGTCAGCACTGTGGTAACTACGAGTCAATGATATATGGTTCAGATGTTGTCTCCGTGTGATGATGAAGTCCAGCTGGTGCCAATGGCCGGATCTTGGATGTTTCCATGTGACCTTATGCATCTCTTTTGTTTTAAAAAAAGAGTTCGTAATACATAGGTCATTACTGGTGCAATGCTCCAGCAGCCTTTGCCCATTTTCATTCATGCGACCGATGTTGTATTTTCCAAGGCACACTGGCCATGAACTCGAGTCCTTGCCCACACGAGCATTGAAATCACCGAGCATATAAATGTAGTCGGATTTTGGAACTGCCTTGATCACAGAGTCTAACTCCTCATAGAACAAATCCTTCACATCATCAGAGGAATCGAGTGTTGGTGCATATGCAGTAATAATGGTGGCAAACCCACAAGAGGTTGCCAAGCGCAGGGATAATAGTCTTTCATTTCCTCCTGCTGGAATTTCAATCATTCCCAGTAGCGAATTCTTCACTGCAAAGCCCACACCGTGTTGCCTTTTTTCTGCCTGCCCTTTACCCTTCCAGAAAAAGGTGTAGTTGTTTTCCCTGAGTGACCCTTCCTCAGCGAGGCGAGTCTCCTGGAGGCCAGCAATATCAATGTTAAGACGATTGAGTTCGGCATCAATCACAGCCGTTTTTCTCACATCGTCAATATTGGTCAAGTCAGTGGAAAATCCTGGACACATGGTTCTCACGTTCCAGGTTGCAAGCCGTAGCTTGAGGTTTCTATTTATATTTTTGTTTGTACCTGGTGCATTGGTTTTACAGCCTGCGATTCAGATTTTGTCCTAGCCCCAAGCACCCATTGAAGCAGGCAGGCTGTGGCGGATCAGCACCCAATTGGCTGGGGGCTGCCCAGCTTGAGGCGGGCGGTAGCTGATCAGTGACATCTATAGGTGTCTCCCACCGTCAGAGGCAACGCGTGGCGCCCCATGTCTACGCCAACTGACAAGGACTTATAACCCGTAACAGTTGCCTCTCGCTTTGATTCCGAGACCAGTTAAGACCAGGGATGGAGTTATTGCCTCTCCATAGCACAAAGCCTGGGCTAAAATATAGAGATCATGTGTTGCCCATGCAGCATGATCCCTCTCTCGGCCTGCCTAGTTCACTCCAGAGGAAAGGTAACACCCCTACATCTGGAACAAGACAAGCTGCAGAAGCTGCCGGATCAGCAAAGCAATGCTCTAACTGTCCGCCTGTCGGAGCTTCGATCCTAGACCAGTCGCCAACCAAGGCTTAGGGCCTGGTCTGCCCTGCCATGACAATTTTGTCTTTAGCTTGCATTTCCTCGCACCAGGGTAAGGCTTGTACCCTCCCAATTGCGCTCTTCCGCCCGAAGCCGTTGGCACAATGTGGGGTGTCGGGTTTGGTAAGCGCCGCCCAACGTTCGGCGCTAACAGAAACCAGGTAGTACCATCTACTGTTATACGGTAGCTCAGTCATATCTGACTAAGACCTGACTACTATCTACTACTAATACATCCAATATCAACATGAGAAAATTACCACTCTATCATCTGTCTTTACTACTTTATCTACTACTAATACATCCAATATCAACATGAGAAAATTACCACTCTATCTACTGTCTTTACTACTTTATCTACTACTAATACATCCAATATCAACATGAGAAAATTACCACTCTATCAACTGTCTTTACTACTGTATCTACTACTAATCCATCCAATATCAACATGAGAAAATTACCACTCTATCTACTGTCTTTACTACTGTACCTACTACTAATACATCCAATATCAACATGAGAAAATTACCACTCTATCAACTGTCTTTACTACTGTATCTACTACTAATACATCCAATATCAACATGAGAAATTTACCATTCTATCAACTGTCTTTACTACTTTATCTACTACTAATACATCCAATATCAACATGAGAAAATTACCACTCTATCAACTGTCTTTACTACTTTATCTACTACTAATACATCCAATATCAACATGAGAAAATTACCACTCTGTCAACTGTCTGTACTACTTTTTCTACTACTAATACATCCAATATCAACATGAGAAAATTACCACTCTGTCAACTGTCTTTACTACTGTATCTACTACTAATACATCCAATATCAACATGAGAAAATTACCACTCTATCAACTGTCTTTACTACTTTATATACTACTAATCCATCAAATATCAACATGAGAAAATTACCACTCTATCAACTGTCTTTACTACTGTATCTACTACTAATACATCCAATATCAACATGAGTAAATTACCACTCTGTCAACTGTCTTTACTACTTTATCTACTACTAATACATTCAATATCAACATGAGAAAATTACCACTCTACTGTCTTTACTACTTTATCTACTACTAATACATCCAATATCAACATGAGAAAATTACCACTCTGTCTACTGTCTTTACTACTTTATCTACTACTAATACATCCAATATCAACATGAGAAAATTACCACTCTGTCAACTGTCTTTACTACATTATCTACTACTAATACATCCAATATCAACATGAGAAAATTACCACTCTATCATCTGTCTTTACTACTTTATCTACTACTAATACATCCAATATCAACATGAGAAAATTACCACTCTATCTACTGTCTTTACTACTTTATCTACTACTAATACATCCAATATCAACATGAGAAAATTACCACTCTATCTACTGCCTTTACTACTGTATTTACTACTAATACATCCAATATCAACATGAGAAAATTACCACTCTATCTACTGTATTTACTACTTTATCTACTACTAATACATTAAATATCAACATGAGAAAATTACCACTCTGTCAACTGTCTTTACTACTTTATCTACTACTAATACATCCAATATCAACATGAGAAAATTACCACTCTGTCAACTGTCTTTACTACATTATCTACTACTAATACATCCAATATCAACATGAGAAAATTACCACTCTATCATCTGTCTTTACTACTTTATCTACTACTAATACATCCAATATCAACATGAGAAAATTACTACTCTATCTACTGTCTTTACTACTTTAACTACTACTAATACATCCAATATCAACATGAGAAAATTACCACTCTGTCAACTGTCTTTACTACTGTATTTACTACTAATACATCCAATATCAACATGAGAAAATTACCACTCTATCTACTGTCTTTACTACTTTATCTACTACTAATACATCCAATATCAACATGAGAAAATTACCACTCTGTCAACTGTCTTTACTACTTTATCTACTACTAATACATCCAATATCAACATGAGAAAATTACCACTCTGTCAACTGTCTTTACTACTTTATCTACTACTAATACATCCAATATCAACATGAGAAAATTACCACTCTATCAACTGTCTTTACTACTTTATCTACTACTAATACATTCAATATCAACATGAGATCATACTCCAATACCTGTCTATCAACTGCCTCTACTACTGCACCTACAACTAATGTATCCAGTATCAACTACAGAATGAGAAAGTTATCTCCACTGACTGCTGTGTAGGTCAGTCTAAAACCTGTCCCACTGTTAGACCATACTGACCTCCAAATAGCTCCCTATCAACTGTCTCTACTTCTGCACCTACAACTAATATATCCAGTATCAACTACAGAATAAGAAACTTACCTCCACTGACTGCTGTATATGTCAGTCTAAAACCTGTCCCACTGTTCGTCCACCCAAACGTGTAAGTAAAGAGCACCAGAGCGGTGTTCCCAGTTGTGTGAAGCACCTCTGCACTGGTTAGTCTGTTGCATAAATGGGTCAGTTCAATCCCATTCCTGTTACTGCCGGCAATGATCTAAGGAAGATACAGATATGGCAATGAACTAATTGAGATACATAAATATATTGATTGATTGATTGATTGATTTAGGAACCGACATCACAGCATTCGGGACATTCCCATACGCGCTCCATCCCCATCCTCAGCAGCAACATAAATATATTTGGCAATGAACTAAGATACAGAAACGCATCTGCCAATGAACTAATTAAAAAAAACACAAACTAATTCAGATCCAGAAACACATCTGGCAATGAACTAAGAAAGACCCAGAAACACAATATCCTGTCAATGAACTAAACAGGAATATTTAAAAAACACATCTGTCAATGTAGTGAAAAAGAATATTAAAAAACACATCTGTCAATGAACTACTAAGGAAGATTCAAAAACACATCTGTCAATAAACTAAAAATCAAGATTCAATAACACATCTGTCAATGAACTGAAAAGGAAGATTCAAAAACACACATGTCAATGATCTAAGCAGGAAGATCTGGAAACACAACTGTGACGAAACGGCTACAGATCGGCAGATCTCTGCATAATATCCCTTTGAAGGGAGTGCGATGCGTTGGTCTCCCTTGAATTAATATCAATTAATAGGGGATTCCCCATCAAAAAGTAGTGCGGGGCGGAGCTATTCTAGTTATTTATAGAAAAATCTAGAATGTTCCCTCAAGTGCGTACGTGGTAGAGATCTCTAAGTTCACGAGTGCTTCATGCAGCACGGGTTGGTGGAACTTATCGTGACTCTGGTTTTCTTCATGAATCATGAAAGTCACGCGGCCCGTGTAGGCGAGTGGAAGGCGCACTGACTTTGTCGTGAGCAGTCGCCCACCAAACCTCAGCGTAGACAGATCGCAGCTAACAGGCTGATGTAATTTTGATGTCAATATTCGCGGCCAGTGCGGACATCTGCAGTCAAGGTTGTGATTCTTCAATCACAGGTTAGTTGAATACTTATTCTATTATTTAATTGTTGTCGTGATGCCGTGCTGAGTTCCCGGAATGAATTAATTGCCGTCGCAAAATTGAGTTGTCGCGTAGAGTTATCCGTTACAGTTGGCGGTTGCATATTTAAGTAGGCTTTATCGATCAGCATTGTAATGTGTTACCTGACGGAACAAGCCGTATTCCACAGCGAGTGGTGTGTAAATAAAATAGGCCGAACGATGTGCTTTACAGTGTGTAGCAGTTACGGGTTTGGTTTATTAATTACGCAGGCAAGGCGACAGTTTGTCAGTCATTACATCAACATGCTAGACGCTGTAAATGATAAGGTAGAGCTTATTATTAGAGATGTGTAATGTGCTTCGGGACAATAGAATGGTAACTTAATTGTGCTACCAGTGATGGTGATGTTTCGAGGAATCAAGGTGAGATCAGCAGTGGTGTATTTGCTGTGTGCAGATAGCAGTGTTATTCCGCGTAAGCCGAATGGTGTTGCATCGGTAGGATAACAGTTGATAAGAAGTATTCATGATACTATTGTTACTGCTTGTTGTCATGTCCGTCCGCTAGGATGACCGTGCGTGTTCCATCTTACGTTTGTCTAGGCAGCGGGAGGTAGGCCGGTAACCCCAATCCGATCGGTACTAGGTCCGACCCAATGCAATCGTGCATATCCGATGAGTGAACATACCCGATCGAGGGTGATGCGGCACTCCGTAATTCGAGGCCGAGGTGTCTAGATAGATCGAGGTTTGAACCTAACCGTTTCTGTCTCTAATATTCTACTCTTCTGGAACCCTGACTCGGTTCATGGAGTACTTCGAGTACTGCCGTGAAGTAGTAGTATATGAGGGGCATAATCCCCCCAAAAAAAGGTGGAGCCAGAGTTTGGTAGTGGAGTCTGGAGCTTTGCTACATTGGATGACGTGACTTAAGTCGTCACGGGACAAGGTACACGGGACCCACAGTAGCTGTGGG
This sequence comes from Cepaea hortensis, assembly GCA_963921405.1. Lineage (NCBI taxonomy): Eukaryota > Metazoa > Mollusca > Gastropoda > Stylommatophora > Helicidae > Cepaea > Cepaea hortensis. Next base: position 63,547,922 of record OY992897.1, on the reverse strand, counting down.
AAAGTGTTATGGAGGATGGCCACCACAGCTGTGCTCGACCGGCACAGGTATGACTGACCTGAAAGATAGTCAGTGAATACAAGGGCAACTCAGGATCTGGGGCAGGGATCCCAGACCTGACACTATGGCTGTGATATGATTTTGTTATTTCAGTGTAACAAGTCATGAGTTCTCCTTAGTTAATGCTATAGTAATGAATTATCAGGAGTATAATTCATTATGGACATATAGTTATTAATGTGTGTAATTCATCAGTCCATGGGTTAAGGGATTGATGAATTGATGAGTCTGTCAGGAAGGAGATGTCCGGCTGGACACCTTCTCGATACAGTAATCCCTACACTGAAAGGAAAGTAAGTGTATATGTTGATTGATGATGGAAGATGAAACCGGATTGGACTGGCACCAGGCGAAGGATGCTTGACAGAGTCATACAGTCGACTCTGGTGCTAGGGGTTATATGTAGCCCAGAAGTGTTACTTGACTGAACAGGTGTGCTATTGCTTTTTCTACCATCATTATGCCTATATATTATAGTGACTAAGTAGATCTATGATGTGATGATTTCATACTCATGTTGGTAGACATGAGGAATGTCTGAGAGGCAGGTGACAGGGTGGAGATGCTGGTAGTCTTTGTTGTAGTTGAGTACTCACACCAACCTCTCCGTGTTTCAGGATCTGTTATTACTATACAGTAGAAGATTCAAGAGCTTCACCATGAGCTCTATGGGCCCACTCATTCCAGTGCCTATCCAGAAGTTGATTGAGGCCATACTGGGAGTGGTCGTCTGAGTCTGCGAGATCAATGTTGGAAGGAGCTGAGTGCTGAATAAGTCGGTAGGTCTAGGTTAGGACCTCCGTCCAGAGTCCGACGAGTGTCATCCGATCCTGTGAGGATCCAACACTGAAACGTCTGGTGATTCAAGCCAGTGAAGCACTGGTGACATTCAACCTCTGTGTAAACCTTGGTGATTGCAAGGTAGTGACCTTTCAAGTTGAGCAGAGTGATCAATTTTACTGGTCACCATGACCTGTGTTATATGCTTCTGGCCCGGCTGGGTTATGGGACACCATGTATCAGTTGATGCTTAAATAGTGTTTCTACATTGGTTAACTTTATGAAGCCAACATGTGGTCCAGTGAACTAGGACATTGATTACAACATTGGTGGAAACACCAGAGTGACAGGTTTGTTAAGGTAGGGAGCTACCTCATGCCAACGTGATGAACTGTTGACAATGTTTGTGAAGGTAGGGAGCTACCTCATGCCATCGTGATGAACTGTTGACAGTGTATGCTAGGTTGTGATTACTACCCATTGATCAGGGTAGTTACATGATACTGTGTGAAGATCTATTTGTCCAAGGACATGGAAATAAGGTGAAGTGTTTAGTCACCTGATAGACTTTACCAGTGACATTGTGTGTTCGTGTGGAGCAACCGCTCATTGTATAGGTGACATATCAGTGGGTGGGTCACTGATGAGATAGAAGAGTGACCTGGCTCTTGTGTATTTTGAGACGGTGCTACATGTACTTTTTCTGCAAGTGGGAGACCGCTAATGTTATAGGGTCGGCCCAGACTTCATCAGGAGGGTGACGAGAGGAATAGTACGACAGCAAGGAAGGATCCTTGTGCATCGGTGCAGTGTCAGTCAGGCAGTGGTACTGCCCTTGATCAACCCTTGATTGGTTCTCTGTGTGAAGAGGGAACTTTGGAGAGGCATCAGACCTTGGAGTTCCAGTCCACTGGAGGAGCCTGGGTGAGTCGCTACCACGACTGGACAACCGCACGAGCTATCGTCCGCCTCCATGATGAATACTCATCTGCGTCTTTGATCTTGTACATAGTTCTTCTAGTCTGGCTTTCAGCCATCCTTCTCTGTGTTGTGGTTGACGTAGTTCAGAATTAAATTTTTGTTCTCTTAGCTATGACTTTGTGCAGTGATATGACTGGTGTCTGGTCCGAGCCCCCTTGGGGTTTGGAACCCTAGGTGAGGGAGGGAAGGTTAAGCTGTCCCGGCTTGTGTGGGGCCTGGTAGATGTAGAGTGCTATTGAGGTGGTTGGAGCAAAGGCAGAGGATAGTATCTATCGTGGCAAACCAGACCAAGCCCCGGCGGTCTTGTCACAAGATAGAGTGGGGGCTCATCCGGGATCTTCTCTTTGTTCTGACATCTCGTAGGAATAGGTTATAGTGTCATCTGTCCTATACCAATTGTCTACTTGACGAGTAGGGCTACTGATACCTTTCTCTTCGACGTGGACAGACATTTAGTTAAGTTAGTATAGATACATAGTTACAGTGTTGGTTGGAGTACAGTTAGCATTGTGATTGGGTATTGCATATATATACTGATACTAAGTTACACTAAGCATGGCTACTCGTACTTTAGATTTAGCTAAGGTGCGGGCATCTGCAACTGAGATGGGATTGGAAGGTGAGGAGTTTAAGGCCTATGTACTGGAAGTAGAGAGAAACTTCAGAGCAGAAGAGAGGGAGCGAAGAAAGTCAGAAATTGAGCTGGAAGCTCGAAAGGTAGCACTTGAAGAGCAAAAGTTGGTGGCAGACCAACAGGCACAAAAACTGGCAGCTGACCTAGAGTCTAAGAAATTAGATGCTAGGAAGTTGGAAATGGAACATGAGTTCCGTATGAAGCAACTTGAGGTAGAGGCTAAATCTGTTGGTGAGTCTGAGGGAGCAGTAGGTGGAGTAGCTTTACCTAGCTCATCAGTAGCCAGCAGACCAGCTTACCATGCTATGAAATGGCCTTTTCCCCATTTGAACCGGACCACGAGAAGATAGATCAATTCTTAGAGAAGTTCGAGGCAATGTGTAAAGCTATGGGTTTAGAGCCTGAGCGTTGGAATCTTAAGCTTTCACAAGGACTCCGTGGCACCGCGTAAGAAGTGTATGCGCGTCTTCCCCCAGGGATGGAAAATGATTATCCAACCCTGAAATCGGCTCTTTTGAAAAGATTCGAAATGACAGCCCATGCTTACAGGCGGAGGTTCAGAACTTCCAAGAGAGAACCAGGTGAGATGTTCTCGGCCTATAGTGTAAGGCTAAACTCATACCTGTTGAAGTGGATGGCGTTGGCCAATTTCAAAGAGGATTATGAGAGTCTGAGAGAGTTGATGGTGGTGGATCAAATGAAAATGCAGATGTCCAAGCCTTTAAGGAATTTCTTAGGGGAAAATGGGGCGGAAAGGCTAGACATAGTAAATAAGTTAGCTGAAAGGTATGTGGAAGTCTATGGTGAGACTGGGGATTCCAGTCAGACTGATTCACAGAAAAGGCAGAAGGGGCTTGATCAGAAGCCCAAGACCAAAGGTCCCAAAGAATCATCCAATGTAGCAGATCCTGTGGTAAAAGACTCTGGTAAGAAACCCGATAAGCCAAGCCCTCCCGCCTCCCCAAAACGGAAGTGGAGTAAGAGGTGGTGTAAGCACTGTAAGTCTCCTTCCCATAATACTGTAGATTGTCTGAGGAAGCCAAAGGACTTGCACTTTGCCTGTCTCGCCTCTACTAGAGGTAGACCTAGCGAGACCACACCTAAGGGTCGGGAGAAACCAAAGTCTGAGAAATCACCTGTGATCGAAACGATAGAGGTGAATGGGAAGCAGGTGGAATGTCTATACGATACAGGATTGCAGTTTGAAGCTGTAATCTCATCCCACCTTGTGAGCCCAGGGCAGCTCACCGGCGAGACAAGAGAATTTCAGCTGGCCATGAGGAGCTCCGTAGCTATGGACTTGCCGATTGCTCGGATTGACATTCGGTGCAGGTACGTTACGGGTAGCATCCAGGCGGCTGTGCTGCCTGATCCTATTTACCCTTTGATCCTCGGTCGTCCGCATGTATTCCTGGGGGACCCCAGGGAACATTGTCTAGTGAGCGCTAGGCAGGCCAGGGCTAAGGATGGAAAAAGGCAGTGTGGTAAGGAAATAGACCATTCTCTTGCGAGGTTAGTGAGCAGTGCTCAAAGTAGGGACCAGACTTTGCGTCCTTACTTACTGGAGGTGTCCCAAAGTTCTGTCCCGCCAAGTCCGGGTCAGTTCTATGTAGAAAACCGGTTGCTTTATCGTAGAGCCGGGCAAGGGGATAGCCAGTACGGTCAGATGGTAGTCCCTACTGACATGAGATCCCGCTTGATACATAGAGTGCATACCTTATCCTTAACCGGACATAAGGATGTGGGGACAACAGTCCAGTGTCTTTCCAGCCACTACCACTGGCCTGGAATGACAGGCGACGTGCGGAGATATATCCGGTCGTGCCCAACGTGTTGTCTGGCAGCACCAAAGCACAAGACCCGAAACGGTTTATCTCTGCAGATTGGAGATAGGGTTCTCGTGCTTCTCCCAATCGAGGGGGCGGAATTTGAACTCGGATGGCAGGGCCCTTTTCCTGTGGAGCGGATAATGTCCCGATCCACGTATGAGGTGAAGGTCCGCGGGGAATTGCGTAAGTTCCATTGTACTCTCCTACAGAATTTGGAGAGGTCCGAGGTAGTTTCTCCACAAGATAGTGCGACTACCATCGCGCTAGATTCGGTTCTGGGTCCAGACGAGGGCGAGGAAGACTCAGTCCTACGCAGTACATCCTGTGGGGAGGGTCTGCGGTCTCCTGAGCGTTCAACCGTAGATAGGGCGAACGGGCTCCGTCGGGAAGAGGCCCATGGTGTTCAGCACACTGGGAATCGAGGTCGGACAGGCGAGGTCACATCTGGCATGACGGGATCGTCGGGTGACTCGATACGCCGACAGGCTCACTGTCCTTACTCGCGGGAGAGAAGGCAGGAGCAAGGATACTCCAGACGAACCTGGAGTAAGCGACCATTCATTTCGGTCGACATCCGCGAACAGTCCACGGAGGTGATGCCTAGTCGGGATAGGAAATATCCTATTGTCGGAAGGGACGAACGAACCTTCAGTAAAGTAACCGATGGCCTGCAACAGGTGGATGCGGAACGGTCCAGTGTAGACAGATCCTGTAAGCCAATCACCAGGCCGTTACGTTTCGGGCCTAATCGCTGGAGATAACGTATGTTTGAGGCGGTGGTTGGTGATCCAGCATCCATACTATTCTGGTGGATCTCCGCGGGGAAAGTGAATGTTATGGAACGTCTTTTTCTGGGAATCCAATCTTGATAGAGTAGAGGTTCAGAGTTCAGACCGATCTTTGTCTAGTGAGTTCGACCGGGTCGACCATCTTAAGTGGGGGCCTATGTGACGAAACGGCTACAGATCGGCAGATCTCTGCATAATATCCCTTTGAAGGGAGTGCGATGCGTTGGTCTCCCTTGAATTAATATCAATTAATAGGGGATTCCCCATCAAAAAGTAGTGCGGGGCGGAGCTATTCTAGTTATTTATAGAAAAATCTAGAATGTTCCCTCAAGTGCGTACGTGGTAGAGATCTCTAAGTTCACGAGTGCTTCATGCAGCACGGGTTGGTGGAACTTATCGTGACTCTGGTTTTCTTCATGAATCATGAAAGTCACGCGGCCCGTGTAGGCGAGTGGAAGGCGCACTGACTTTGTCGTGAGCAGTCGCCCACCAAACCTCAGCGTAGACAGATCGCAGCTAACAGGCTGATGTAATTTTGATGTCAATATTCGCGGCCAGTGCGGACATCTGCAGTCAAGGTTGTGATTCTTCAATCACAGGTTAGTTGAATACTTATTCTATTATTTAATTGTTGTCGTGATGCCGTGCTGAGTTCCCGGAATGAATTAATTGCCGTCGCAAAATTGAGTTGTCGCGTAGAGTTATCCGTTACAGTTGGCGGTTGCATATTTAAGTAGGCTTTATCGATCAGCATTGTAATGTGTTACCTGACGGAACAAGCCGTATTCCACAGCGAGTGGTGTGTAAATAAAATAGGCCGAACGATGTGCTTTACAGTGTGTAGCAGTTACGGGTTTGGTTTATTAATTACGCAGGCAAGGCGACAGTTTGTCAGTCATTACATCAACATGCTAGACGCTGTAAATGATAAGGTAGAGCTTATTATTAGAGATGTGTAATGTGCTTCGGGACAATAGAATGGTAACTTAATTGTGCTACCAGTGATGGTGATGTTTCGAGGAATCAAGGTGAGATCAGCAGTGGTGTATTTGCTGTGTGCAGATAGCAGTGTTATTCCGCGTAAGCCGAATGGTGTTGCATCGGTAGGATAACAGTTGATAAGAAGTATTCATGATACTATTGTTACTGCTTGTTGTCATGTCCGTCCGCTAGGATGACCGTGCGTGTTCCATCTTACGTTTGTCTAGGCAGCGGGAGGTAGGCCGGTAACCCCAATCCGATCGGTACTAGGTCCGACCCAATGCAATCGTGCATATCCGATGAGTGAACATACCCGATCGAGGGTGATGCGACACTCCGTAATTCGAGGCCGAGGTGTCTAGATAGATCGAGGTTTGAACCTAACCGTTTCTGTCTCTAATATTCTACTCTTCTGGAACCCTGACTCTGTTCATGGAGTACTTCGAGTACTGCCGTGAAGTAGTAGTATATGAGGGGCATAATCCCCCCCAAAAAAGGTGGAGCCAGAGTTTGGTAGTGGAGTCTGGAGCTTTGCTACATTGGATGACGTGACTTAAGTCGTCACGGGACAAGGTACACGGGACCCACAGTAGCTGTGGGAAAGTGTTATGGAGGATGGCCACCACAGCTGTGCTCGACCGGCACAGGTATGACTGACCTGAAAGATAGTCAGTGAATACAAGGGCAACTCAGGATCTGGGGCAGGGATCCCAGACCTGACACTATGGCTGTGATATGATTTTGTTATTTCAGTGTAACAAGTCATGAGTTCTCCTTAGTTAATGCTATAGTAATGAATTATCAGGAGTATAATTCATTATGGACATATAGTTATTAATGTGTGTAATTCATCAGTCCATGGGTTAAGGGATTGATGAATTGATGAGTCTGTCAGGAAGGAGATGTCCGGCTGGACACCTTCTCGATACAGTAATCCCTACACTGAAAGGAAAGTAAGTGTATATGTTGATTGATGATGGAAGATGAAACCGGATTGGACTGGCACCAGGCGAAGGATGCTTGACAGAGTCATACAGTCGACTCTGGTGCTAGGGGTTATATGTAGCCCAGAAGTGTTACTTGACTGAACAGGTGTGCTATTGCTTTTTCTACCATCATTATGCCTATATATTATAGTGACTAAGTAGATCTATGATGTGATGATTTCATACTCATGTTGGTAAACATGAGGAATGTCTGAGAGGCAGGTGACAGGGTGGAGATGCTGGTAGTCTTTGTTGTAGTTGAGTACTCACACCAACCTCTCCGTGTTTCAGGATCTGTTATTACTATACAGTAGAAGATTCAAGAGCTTCACCATGAGCTCTATGGGCCCACTCATTCCAGTGCCTATCCAGAAGTTGATTGAGGCCATACTGGGAGTGGTCGTCTGAGTCTGCGAGATCAATGTTGGAAGGAGCTGAGTGCTGAATAAGTCGGTAGGTCTAGGTTAGGACCTCCGTCCAGAGTCCGATGAGTGTCATCCGATCCTGTGAGGATCCAACACTGAAACGTCTGGTGATTCAAGCCAGTGAAGCACTGGTGACATTCAACCTCTGTGTAAACCTTGGTGATTGCAAGGTAGTGACCTTTCAAGTTGAGCAGAGTGATCAATTTTACTGGTCACCATGACCTGTGTTATATGCTTCTGGCCCGGCTGGGTTATGGGACACCATGTATCAGTTGATGCTTAAATAGTGTTTCTACATTGGTTAACTTTATGAAGCCAACATGTGGTCCAGTGAACTAGGACATTGATTACAACATTGGTGGAAACACCAGAGTGACAGGTTTGTTAAGGAAGGGGGCTACCTCATGCCAACGTGATGAACTGTTGACAATGTTTGTGAAGGTAGGGAGCTACCTCATGCCATCGTGATGAACTGTTGACAGCGTATGCTAGGTTGTGATTACTACCCATTGATCAGGGTAGTTACATGATACTGTGTGAAGATCTATTTGTCCAAGGACATGGAAATAAGGTGAAGTGTTTAGTCACCTGATAGACTTTACCAGTGACATTGTGTGTTCGTGTGGAGCAACCGCTCATTGTATAGGTGACATATCAGTGGGTGGGTCACTGATGAGATAGAAGAGTGACCTGGCTCTTGTGTATTTTGAGACGGTGCTACATGTACTTTTTCTGCAAGTGGGAGACCGCTAATGTTATAGGGTCGGCCCAGACTTCATCAGGAGGGTGACGAGAGGAATAGTACGACAGCAAGGAAGGATCCTTGTGCATCGGTGCAGTGTCAGTCAGGCAGTGGTACTGCCCTTGATCAACCCTTGATTGGTTCTCTGTGTGAAGAGGGAACTTTGGAGAGGCATCAGACCTTGGAGTTCCAGTCCACTGGAGGAGCCTGGGTGAGTCGCTACCACGACTGGACAACCGCACGAGCTATCGTCCGCCTCCATGATGAATACTCATCTGCGTCTTTGATCTTGTACATAGTTCTTCTAGTCTGGCTTTCAGCCATCCTTCTCTGTGTTGTGGTTGACGTAGTTCAGAATTAAATTTTTGTTCTCTTAGCTATGACTTTGTGCAGTGATATGACTGGTGTCTGGTCCGAGCCCCCTTGGGGTTTGGAACCCTAGGTGAGGGAGGGAAGGTTAAGCTGTCCCGGCTTGTGTGGGGCCTGGTAGATGTAGAGTGCTATTGAGGTGGTTGGAGCAAAGGCAGGGGATAGTATCTATCGTGGCAAACCAGACCAAGCCCCGGCGGTCTTGTCACAACAACTGTCATTGAACTAAAACTCAAGATTCAATAACACATCTGTCAATGAACTAAAAAGGAAGATTCAAAAACACATCTGTCAATGAACTAAAAATCAAGTTGCAAAAACACATCTGTCAATGAACTAAAAATCAAGATTCAATAACACATCTGTCAATAAACTAAAAAGGAAGATTAAAAAACACAGCTGTTAATGAACTAATAAAGGAAGATTCAAAAACACATCTGTCAATGAAATCACACCTGTCAATGAACTAACAAGGAAGATTCAAAAACACATTTGTCAATGAACTAATAAGGAATATTCAAACATGCATCTGTCAATGAACTAACAAGGAAGATTCAAAAACACATCTGTCAATGAATTAACAAGGAAGATTCAAAAGCACATCTGTCAATGAACTAACAAGGAAGATTCAAAAACACATCTGTCAATGGACTAACAAGGAAGATTCAAAACCACGCCTGTTAATGAACTAACAAGGAAGATTCAAAAACACACCTGTCAAAGAACTAACAAGGAAGATTCAAAAACACATCTGGCAATGAACTCAAATGGAAGATTAAAAAAACACACCTGTCAATGAACTAATAAGGAAGATTCAAAAGCACATCTGTCAATGAACTAAAAAGGAAGATTCAAAACCACATCTGAAAACTGTCCTGGGCTCACAATCGACCCAGTCTAAATCGGGTGCTAGGAAATGCTGTGGTAAGAAAGGTGGCTGGTGTGGTACCCACCAAGAGCTGATTAACCTGCACAAATATGGGAAGAGCACAATATACCCTAGGCCTCTTAACTGATTAAGTGCCATGGGATGATTAATCATCTTAATTGACTTCCCATTTCTGCTTATACATCATTGAAATGTTTTCATTGCGTTATTTGTTTCTTTTTCCATCTCTTCCGTAATTTTGAAGCGAAAGAAATGTAAATTTACATTGAAGAAACTTCATTTTTTTTCAACTTATTGGAAACAAACAGTTATTTATTCCAGAACTAGCAATGCCCACTAGTTTTGAGCTTCATCAGATTACCCTATGAAATAATTTTATATCATAGAGCAGTGGTTCTCAACCTTTTTTGGCCTGTGTCCTCCTTCACCATATTTTCAGAACATCATTTCCCCCCCCCCCCCCCCCCCCCTCCCACTAAGTATTCTTCTTCTTCTTCAGCTTTCCGAGCCATTGAGGTTCTTTGCTGCAAATACAATCCGTCTCCATTCATCTCTCTGGTGGACCTTCTCTTACCAGTTGCTAATTCCAAGTTCCTGTTGGTCTGTATGTGTATTATCTCTCCACCGTCTTCTTGGTCTACCTCGGGGTCTACGGTCATTTATTTCCTGAGTGTAAGCGAGTTTTGTTTCCCTATTATCTTCCATTCTTTCTATATGCCCCAGCCATTGTAGTCTATTAGACTTCATGATACCAGTGATTAGCGGGGACTTAAACAGATCATAAATGTCTTTGTTACTTCTTCTTTTCCACTCTCCACTTTGTGTATCCCTAATGGGTCCAAAGATGCGTCTTAAAATTTTGTTCTCAAAGGTTTGTAACAAGGCTTCGTCTCCTTTCGTTGTACTCCAGGTTTCAGAGCCATACAGCACAACTGCCCACTAAGTATTACCTACCTAAAAATTTGGCCCGTGCCCCCCTTCACCATATTTTCAGAACGTCATTCCCCCCTTTCGTATTTCCTACCTAAAAATCCCGCCCCCGCCCCTACACAGTATACGTAATAATGGAAGCTAAATTTAATAGCACATACTAAAACAAGTCTAGACGTTCACATAAAACATCATTTGTGGGTCTACTTACTTTATAAATTGAATTTTAGAAGGGTGAGATGTACAGAACTGTACAGTATGAAGGGAAAAACAATATCAAGTAATCGGTTCTTAAATTAATGCGATCTTGAAATAATCTTAATTCCCCCCCTGGAAACCCTAAAATTCCCCCCCTGGGGGGGGGGGGGGGGGGGAATTCCCCACCGGTTGAGAACCACTGTCATAGAGGTTCTGATTTGAAGAACTTTGTGAAAGAGTCTGATACTGATAGAACATGCAGTAATGTAGTTATTCAATTAAATGATTTACCAGGTGGTGATAAAGGAAAAACGATATAGGTTTGTAGAAGGCATGGATACAGTAAATACTGTGTTTGCTGAGAACATTAATTGAATGCTCTATAGAAGTAAACAAAGACCTACATGTTTGCTTCATTGACTACACAAAGGTTTTCAATAAAATAAGACATGTCAACATGATAAAGATGTTTGCAGATCCACAAATTGATGGAGGAGACCTTAGACTTGTAAAAATCATATATTGGAAACAATAAGCTGCCATAAAGATTGATAATAAAGTAGGTAAATATAAGCCTATTAAGAGAGGTGTAAGACAGGATTGTATAATGTCTCCCGATCTTTTTTTCCCTATACAGTTAAAATATTATTAGAAATGTAGAAGATATGAGAAGAATCACAATTTGGGGGGGGGGGGGGGGGCGACGACATAACATAACATAATATTAGATATGCAGATGATACTGTACCTGGAGAACAACTAAAGGAGGCGAAGCCTTATTACAAACCTTTGAGAACAAAATCTTAAGATGCATCTTTGGGCCCATTAGGGATACACAAAGTGGAGAGTGGAAAAGAAGAAGCAACAAAGAGATTTATGATCTGTTTAAGTCCCTGCTAATCACTGGTATCATGAAGGCTAATAGACTGCAATGGCTGGGGCATATAGAAAGAATGGAAGATAATAGGGAAACAAAACTAGCTTACACTCAAGAAATAAATGACCGTAGACCCTGAGTTAGACCAAGAAGACAGTGGAGAGATAATATACATACAGACCTACAAACACTTGGAATAAACGACTGGCAAGAGAAGGTCAACCAGAGAGACGAATGGAGACGGCTTGTATATGCAGCAAAGAACCTCAATGGCTCAGAGTGCTGAAGAAGAAGAAGAAGAAGAAGAAGAAGAAGAAGAAGAAGAAGAAGAAGAAGAAGAAGAAGAAGAAGAAGAAGAAGAAGAAGAAGAAGAAGAAGAAGAAGAAGAAGAAGAAGAAGAAGAAGAAGAAGAAGAAGAAGAAGAAGAAGAAGAAGAAGAAGAAGAAGAAGAAGAAGAAGAAGAAGAAGAAGAAGAAGAAGAAGAAGAAGAAGAAGAAGAAGAAGAAGAAGAAGAAGAAGAAGAAGAAGAAGAAGAAGAAGATACTGTATTTATCAGAGACAACGGACACGATCTATAACATTTAGTAGATGTGGTTATTGTACACAGAGAACAACTAGGGGTAAAGTTAAAATGTAAGAAGATAGAGATTATGGTCATCTCTAAGAAAAAAGAAAAACCACAATTTAATATGCAATTAAAATATCATAAACAAGTGAATTGGTACAACTATATCTGAATAGTCTTATCTGATAGGAGTTGTCTTGAAGAGATTGTAACAAGAATTGGTATGGCAGAGGCAGACTCATTCATTCATTCAGTAGCATGTCCTTTACAGAACCTCGCTCCCATAACAACCCTCCGGAAAACTTCTCGATCACAAGCAAGATGTCCCGCGTCTGATACACCCATCTGGAGATCATCCGCCACATCCTGCACCCATCTTCTCTTTGGCCTTCCTCTTCCTCTCTTCCCAGGCATATACCCTTCCATTATTGTTCTCTCCAAACTGTCGTGACGTTTCAAGTGACCAAAATACTTCAATTTTCTTTGTTTTATCGTCTTCAATAGCCATCCCTCCTCAATATTCAACTCTTGAAGTATGGATGCATTTGTTCTTTTCTTTACCCAAGATATTCTTAGAACTCGTCTATAACATTTATATTCAAAGGCATGTATGCGCTGTTCAGCTTGTTTAGTAAGTGTCCATGTCTCACAGGCGTATGTTGCAATGGGAAAGATGCATGCTCTTAAAAATCTAATTTTTGTAGTTCTGTCTGTCCCACACCATAATTTATTCATCTGTTTTAGTCTTTGAAGAGCAATGGATAGTCGCCGTTTTATTTCTTTCATTGTGTCACCATTATTCGTAATCAATGACCCAAGATATTCAAAATTTTCCACCACCTCCAATTTTCCCCCATTAATGTATATTTCTTTCTCCATAGTAGTTTTATCTGTATGCATTATCTTAGTTTTTGCTATGTTAAGATATAAGTTGTGATTTTCACTATTCAATTGTGTTGAGGCTATAAGGTTTTCTATGCCATTCTGTGTTGTGGATAGTAATACTGTATCATCAGCATATCGAATCTCTGGTATGTCATGACCGCCGATATTTAGGGCATCATATGGCTCCCTGTTTATATCATCTCTTACATTTCTCATTATATTTTCGGCATACAGGTTAAACAAATAGGGTGACAGCACGCAGCCCTGACGGACTCCTTGCTTGATGTCAAACCAATCTGATGTCTCGCCATCTATTCTAACTGCTGCTTGTTGGTCCAGATATAGCATTTTTATGAGATGTACTACACGTGAAGGAAAGCCCATATTCCTCATGATTTCCCAAAGTTTCTGATGCTGTACACAGTCAAATGCCTTTGAATAATCCACAAAACATGAGAATAGGTTTACATTAAATTCTCTGCACTTCTCTATTATTAAACGCATGTTGAATATGTGATCTCTTGTTCCTCTTCCTTGTCTAAATCCAGCTTGAACTACGTTAATCTCTTCTTCCATTTTCTTACTAAGTCGTCGCATTATGACTTTTAGTAGAATTTTACTTGCATGACTTATCAGGGCAACAGTTCTATAGTTGGTGCATAATTTCAGGTTGCCCTTTTTTGGTATTGGAATGAAGATAGTTCTCTTCCAATCTTTTGGCCATATACCATATTTCCAAATCTTTGTACATAATGCATGATATATGTGTATGCTTTCTTCTCCTCCTGCTTTAATTAGTTCAGCTGGTATCTCATCACATCCAGGTGATTTACCATTCTTCAGGTTCCTTATAGCCCAAGCAATTTCATCTAATGAGGGTTCAGGTTCTGTCTCTGCTGTCATTGGCTCATGTATCTCATTCATATCCTCACTGTCACTCATATCATACATTCCACTGCAGTACTCCTGCCATCTTTCTAGAATTTGTCTAGATTCTGTTAAGGTATTTCCCATCTTGTCACAGATAACATTCAATTGAGGTTGAACATTTCTTGTCAATAACTTCATTTCCTTGAACATTCCATAATCTCTTCCAGCCTTATGATATTGCTCTATTCTGGTACAGCTATCTTGTATATATTGATTTTTGTCCTTTCTTGTGTTCTTTCTTATTTCTCGAGTTAAAGATTTATACTTCATCCTGCTATCGGATTCATCTCCTTTCTGTTTCAGCTCCCTTCGTTGTTTTATTAATTCTAACGTGTCTGATGTAATCCATGGCTTACGTTGCGTTTTCTTGGTCGGAATGAAATCTTTGGCTGCAGTTATCAAGATATCTCTAGCTTGTACTGCCAGTTCATCAGGTGTCATTTCTTCTTGTACAGACATCAAGACCCCAAAGCGATTCCTAACTTCTATGTTGTATGCGTCCGGTATTTGTGTGAGATCAAAACGAAGTGGCCTTGGTCCTCTGGTAAGCTTTTTGAGTTTTAATTTCAGATCTGCTTCTAATAACTGATGATCTGTATCACAGTCTGCACTTCGTAGGGTTTTTGCAGATGTTATGCTTGATCTCCATCTTCTTTGTATTAAAATATAATCTATCTGATTTTTGGTAAAACTGTCTGGAGACTTCCATGTGAAGAGTCTTCTTGGATGTTGTTTAAAAAGTGTGTTGGCTATCGTTAACTCATTTTCTGTGCAAAATTCAATTAACTTGTCACCTGCATCATTTCTATTTCCTAATCCAAATTTTCCTAAAATGTGTCTCTCATTTTCAGCTCTTCCTGCACCCACTTTAGCATTAAAATCTCCCATTATTATTGCTATATCATTATGACCAATCTTATTTAATGTGTCTTGTAGTGTGTTGTAAAAATCTTCAATTTCGTCCTCCTCTGCTGTTGAAGTAGGTGCATATATCTGTATGAGAGTTGTGTTTTTTGGACGGCCTTTAAGTCTAATAGTGAGGATTCTATCACTAACTGGATTATATCCCATTAAAGCTTTTGCAGTTGTCTTATCTAAACAAAATGCCACTCCACTCTGGCCTCCGACATCTCTACCAGAATAAATGAAAATACTTCCATTTTCAGTTGTGAAATGTCCCTTGCCGCTCCAGCGATGTTCACTAATTCCTAAAATGTGAATGTTTAACCTCTCAATCTCATCACACACTACTTTAAGCTTTCCCTCATACAAACTTCTCACATTCCACGTTGCCATTCTCACTCTGTTTCTTAGTCTGACACAGGGAATTTCCTTGGTAACACAGTCAGGATTAACTCCGTCATCACGATTACTAGTACTGGTCCCTGCGTCACACTCTTCCCCAGTGTTATCTGATCTGCCTGGCCTGGGGGTCTCGCCACCAGATCTCTTTCTTATTATGTTTTCTTTCATGGTTGTTATGGTTTCTTGGCAAGTTTTGCAGAAGGTAGTTTGCCGTTGCTTTCCTTCTGGGCAGTGACTGTACTAGTCGGTGGCCATAGCCATTGTCTCTACTGATGAGATCATCTGCCTATCGCCGCAGAGTGCAAGACCATAACCAACAACAAACTGTCGGCTGCTCTCACACTCCATCCACCACCTGCTTCCATGGCTTCACGTAACCCTGATCGGGGGGCTAAACGGGTACTCCACCTTGCCCAAGGGTGTCCCGTAGACTAACGGAGGAAAGGAGGCGTCTTACATCTCCTTTGATAGGGGATACCCCTACCCCGCTAACCGGAGAGGCAGACTAGCAAGATAAAAAACATACTGACCAATAAAAAAAAACTGTCAATTGCAATGAGAAAATACGTATTTAAGTGCTACATAGAACCTGTACTTTTTTATGGATGTGAAACATGGACAATGAGCAGACAAATTGAAAAACATCTAATGACAGTGAAAAAGTGGTTTCTGAGGAAAATGCAAAGAATACCATGGACAGACAGAAAAACAAATGAGAAAGTCATACAAGAAACAAATGAAAACCATTAATTGATTAGAGAAATTAGACTTAAGACAGTCAAGATTTTTTCGGCATGTTATGAGAAGAAATAAACTTGAAAAACTCAACAAAATCTACAAACTGACACTAGCATTGGTATAAATAATGTTATGACACAGCTCTGCTGCTCAACTTTCACGTGAAATTGCTTAAAACAGAAATAATAATGTTATAACACAGATGCTGCTGCTCAACTTTCACGTGAAATTGCTTAAAACAGAAATAATGTTTTAACCCTTTACAAGGCAGAACGACCATTTACGTCCGATACCTTAAACGGGCGGATCGCCTGAAAACGTCCGATACTATTATGCAATGTAAAAACGCGATCTCTCGGCTTTCCAACACTTCAGACGGCTACTTTCGCTTTCGCCGATAGCTTGACAACATGGCCGCCATTTGTAAACGCTTACTATGAATTTGAACGGACTTTTACAGACTTTTTTCGATAGTTTTCGGGGTTTTTAAGCTGTTTTTCAAAACGGATTTCGGTGATTCTTCAAGTGTTGGCGAGATTTCGCTAGGTTCAATTTAAGTGACATTAAAGGGCACGAAGTTGACTATTAATCAGAGCTAGATATCAGTGCAAAGCGTTACTTTGCATTAGCAGTCTGAGTCGGACTTTAACCCTTTACAAGGCACAGCGGCC
The DNA here is from genome assembly GCA_963921405.1 of Cepaea hortensis. NCBI lineage: Eukaryota > Metazoa > Mollusca > Gastropoda > Stylommatophora > Helicidae > Cepaea > Cepaea hortensis. The sequence continues at coordinate 63,531,359 of OY992897.1, read as the reverse complement.
ATTACCGGCCGATGCTGTAAACGTGCAGAGCGTCTGATTACGTCCGATACTATTATGCATTGTAAAAACGCGATCTCTCGGCTTTCCGACACTTCCGACGGCTACTTTCACTTTCGCCGACAGCTTGACAACATGGCCGCCATTTGTAAACGCGTTATTATGAATTTGAACGGACTTTTACGGACTTTTTTTGATAGTTTTCAGGATTTTTACGCTGCTTTTCAAAATGGATTTCGGCGATTCATCAAGTGATAGCCGAGATTTCGCTCTGTTCAATTTAAATGACATTAAAGGGCACGAAGTTGACTATTAATCAGAGCTAGATATCAGTGCAAAGCGTTACTTTGCATTAGCAGTCTGTGTCGGACTTTAACCCTTTACAAGGCACAGCGGCCATTACCGGCCGATGCTGTAAACGTGCAGAGCGTCTGATTACGTCCGATACTATTATGCATTGTAAAAACGCGATCTCTCGGCTTTCCGACACTTCCGACGGCTACTTTCACTTTCGCCGACAGCTTGACAACATGGCCGCCATTTGTAAACGCGTTATTATGAATTTGAACGGACTTTTACGGACTTTTTTTGATAGTTTTCAGGAGTTTTACGCTGCTTTTCAAAATGGATTTCGGCGATTCATCAAGTGATAGCCGAGATTTCGCTCTGTTCAATTTAAATGACATTAAAGGGCACGAAGTTGACTATTAATCAGAGCTAGATATCAGTGCAAAGCGTTACTTTGCATTAGCAGTCTGAGTCAGACTTTAAAGAAAGTGATTATGATTCTGAAAATGTGTTTGTAAATTGCCGTATAGATGACGGAAAATCACAAACGACATGCTGTATTTAGTAAATATTTGTGTTCATATATGGATTACCGACAACAATCACGTGAGTAACATATTCTGCATGCTTTTCCCTTCATTGTGTTATTTATTTAACTAAAATCGGTTAACTAACACCTTATTTGTGATGTTTTTACTAACGCGACCCGAAATTTTACTGAACCTGACAAAATCTTGCCCGTTCAGGGCTAGAAAACGGACAAGCGTCTGCCCTGTAAAGAGTTAACACAGATGCTGCTGCTGCTCAACTTTCACATGAAATTGCTCAAAACAGAAATAATAAGGAAGTGTCGTGACTGGTAGGTTACAGTGTCCACCTCAGGGACACAAGGTACCAGATTTGATCTCTCCACAGAGATGGACATTTGCCCAAGAACCATTGGTGTATAATAATATCATGTGTACCCCTTATCTCTTGAGTAGTGGAATCGGATCCCTAGTCTTCTGAGAAAAGATGATAAGTAGGTGATTCCATGTGTGATTCCGTGTGCAAACTGTGCATGTAAAAAATCCTATGGCAGCCCAAAATTGTAAAAAGCCGCTCCCCTGGCAAATATTGTAAGGAAAAGAAAACCTACCTACGGGTAGATAGAGCCCACGATCTTGGATGGAATCTGTCTGGAGGCAGTAAACCTGGCACAAGTGCATGCTGGTGTCACACACATTTTATGTTTTATAGACTATAAAAACACTTGTGAGTACAACATGAATGATTAACTACCTGCCTTAAAAATATAGGAGTAGACAGAAAGGACATTAGACTTATTAGTAACTTGTACTGGGAACAAATGGCGGCAATTAGATACTGAAATAATTAGTCATCAACCTTAGAGATAAAAATAGGAGTATGACAGGAATGTGTGCTGTCCCCAAGCCGCTTCAACTTAGAGAATTTTTAAACAAATTGAACTGCCCGGACTTAACACCAATGGAAGAATCATAAACAATATTAGGTATGCCGATGATACAGTGTTACTAGCAGAAAACGAGCAAGAGTTACAAAAACTAGTGGAACAAGTAAACAGGCATAATGTAAAATGTGGCTTAGATATTAACATCCATAAAACAAAAACTATGATAATTAGCAGTGGAAAGGAAGGCCATCTAAGAAAATCACAGTAAAGGGGGAAATACTAGAACAAGTAACAAGTTTCTCCTATCTTGGACATGTAATAACAGATGATGGCAGAAAAGAAACAGAAATCAAAAAGAGAATAGGATTAGCCAAATTTACTTTCAACATCATGAAATCAGTATTAACACCTAAAGAGATTAACAACACATTAACCTCTGAAGTCAGAGTGGGTTCGCCTGATGGCGAGGGACACTTTTAATAGGGAAAACTAATCCACATGCAAAAGTCAGTCCAGCACTACTAGTTGTAGTGTGTATGGACTCTGTGGTGTATAAATAGATGTAATGCACTCTGATCTAAAGAGGAATGGAGAAGAAGAGGAGGAGAAAAAGGAGGAGGGAGGAGAAGAGGCAGAGATAAAAGAGAAGAAGAAGAGGAAGGGGTGTAAGAGGATGAAGAAGGGGAAGAGGAGGAAGAGGAGGAGGAGTATGTAGAACCAGAAGAAGATAAAGAAAAAGAAGAGGAAGAGGAGGAAGAAGAGAAAGTGGGGCGAAATGAAGAGGAACAAGAAGGCGCAGAAGAAGTAAGTGGAGGAGAACAAGAAGAAAAAGGAGAAACAGATATAAAAATACATCTGACCAACCTTCAAAAATGGAACGTGACAGCTTTCATAGTTGTCCAGATCAAAATGGGAAATGGTCAAGTTGATGTGCTTGCCTGTATCCACGGTTATAATCCACTGACATTCTAAGTCACTTTGTGTGGGTCTGTTTGGATAGTTTGGACTGGTGATTACTCCTGTACTGCCTGACAGGTGCCCTCCACAACCTTGGGAAAAAGAGACAAGACTCAGTTACATAGAGCAGTGGTCAGTACGCTCACCTGCAGGTTGGTAGTTCTGTGTTCATAGCCCTCAAAATTGAACATAAACATCACAATATAGGAAGACAAGGTTACCAGACATACGTTGAATAATAAACATAACAATATAGGAATACAAGGTTACCAGACATATAATGTTGAATAACAAACATCACAAAATAGAAACACAAGGTTACAAGACATAAATTGTTGTATGTAAGCATCACAACATAGGAAGACGAGGTTACTAGACATAAAATGTTGTATATAAGCATCACAACATAGGAAGACAAGGTTACTAGACATAAAATGTTGTATATAAGTATCACAACATAGGAAGACAAGGTTACTAGACATAAAATGTTGTATATAAGTATCACAACATAGGAAGACAAGTTGTATATAAGCATCACAACATAGGGAGACAAGGTTACTAGACATAAAATGTTGTATATAAGTATCACAACATAGGAAGACAAGGTTACTAGACATAAAATGTTGTATATAAGCATCACAACATAGGAAGACAAGGTTACTAGACATAAAATGTTGTATATAAGTATCACAACATAGGAAGACAAGGTTACTAGACATAAAATGTTGTATATAAGCATCACAACATAGGAAGACAAGGTTACTAGCCATAAAATGTGAATAGCAAACATCACAATATAGGAAGGCAAGGTTACCAGACATAAAATGTTGAATAATACACATCACAATATAGGAAGGAAAGGTTACTAAATGTCACAGACCCACGATACTACCTAGTATAGCCAAGGGCAGTACTGACTAGACACAGGACAGTAGAGACAGGTCAGTTGCAGGGACTGTAAGGTAGTGACGACAGGCAGACAGGTACACTAAGAAAGGTCAGAGTTGTTTATGTCTGGTACAGGTAAACATGTACTCGGGCCAGACTCGTGTCCATCGGACCACACCAAGGATCATGGGATTCACAGGATGTAGGGATCCATGATCTGGATGAGCGTCCCTGAATTAGGCAGACGGGTTAGGAGACTGCGACACGGACGGACATAGAGTTGTGGCTGTGATTACCGAATGTATCATTTTGATAGCAGGAGTGTATGAGCTTATAGATTTAACTGTGATTGAGATGGCGAGTATGAACAGCGAGTGTGTACTGATGGTCAGTGAATGCGTTGTACATAAAGTCAGGGTGTGAGAACACTGTGATTGTTACGTGGTGATAAAGCGCATTCTCTGTGAGATTGCTCGTGTGTACATTAGTATTGATTAAAAGTATCTTAATTCACAACAACTGTTCGTACGAATGCTATCTTGAAAGCGTGCGCTTGTTTACCTCTGTCTCAGACTGCGAGCCAAGATTTCTATGTATGCAAGAACATGACAGAGAGTAAAAGTTGGTGGCTCTCCGGTTGTATGATTTGAACCGTTTGAAAGAGAGAGTAAAAGTAGACTGCTCTCCGACTGAATGAAGTGAGCAAGAAAGAAAGTAAAATCTGTTTTTTCATACTTCTGAATGGTACAACAGAGAATATGTCATAAGTAACATCATAACCACAGAGGCGAACAGTGCGTTATATCATCTTACGAAATTACGACAAGGACAGTGCGAAAGTATCACATCCATAAACAACCGACTTCATACAAACATATACACAGTCAAATCGACTGTACAGACAATCACTCACCATCTACCAGTCACTCAAGTGGGAATCCTTCATGCAAATGTCAATCACTCACCATCTACCAGCCACTCAAGTCGGAATCCTTCATGTGCAGCAGACGTAACTGTGACAAAGTGAAGCCACATCAGACTGCTTCTTGACTGTAGAGGATCAGGGATGGTGCTGCCACACAGAGTCGTCAGCTCTCTAGCATTGGAGTCACCTCCATCTCGAATCTGAAATCACGAGATGACAATGTTTTGTTAGTCTCTCTTTCTGTCAGTTCTCTTGCTCTGAACTCAAGCATAGTCCATACACATGGTAGTACTACCACTAGTAGCTGCCAATACTAAGGGGTGCACTGGACTGATTTGTGCATGTGGATTACCAGAACATTATATACAGCTATAAGAAAGAGACAATCAGCATTCTTTGGTCATGTGATGAAAAGACAGAACTGGTGAATATCAAGATAACTGATCAGTGAGAGAAGACACAGAAACAGACCAAGAGAAATACTGCTGGGTGGACTGAGACGGTGGCATGGAGGAACATCATCAGCAGAATTGATCCAGAACACCAAAGACCCAGATCTGTGGAGAGACATGGAACACCTACGCCAGCTGGCAAGGCACATGATGATGATAACGTCCTACTGCCCATTTCCCAGCACAATTCTGAGTTTTGGAGTTTACATTTCATCATAACATTGTGTAAATATCTGTCCTGAAGCAGTTTCCCGCTCTGGGTCTGTGATGTGATATGGCCATCCCATTGTGTAGGCCTAAATGTGTGGAGGAATAGAAGGCCAGTCATTTCCTCACTTAGCAGGTGATGAGCCTGAGCACAGAACCTCCTCCTGACCATGCTCTTGACATTATCTGCACAATTCCCAATCAGCTTCACTAGCATGCCCCACAGGTTAGGATTATCTGCACAATTCCCAATCAGCTTTACTAGCATGCCCCCCAGGTTAGGTTGACATTATCTGCACAATTCCCAATCAGCTTCACTAGCATGCCCCACAGGTTAGGATTATCAAAAGAAAAAGGAAATACCACAACGTAACACACAAGTAAATGGGAACATTCTTCAACAAGTGAATTGGTACAACTGTCTCGGAACAGCTATAAAATCTAATGGATATTTCCTTGTGGAGATCAGAATAAGAATTCACTATGACAATTTTTCTTTTAAAGGTGCATATCCCTTACAGGATGTTGCAGTCAACACCAGCATTTTTCAGCTGCTGTTGATGTTCTTGGCAAGATTACGCTCAGTAGTTTGTCATTGCTTTCTGAGCGACCGGCTCACACACCCCGTAAGTAACCAAAGTGACGCGATCCGCTGCCAAATCTTGCGCAGCTGTGTTCCCCACATGAGTATACGGGATTACAGAGAAAGTCGTTAACTCATTTGCCAGGGAGACCGGCGTTATGACAATGGTGGCCCAAAAATAAAAAAAGACAAATCTCTCAGCATGAATCTGCTGTGAATATATCAAGAGTCAGGACCAACACTGTTGAGGCTTGAGTGCACAGAGGCATAAGTAGCCAGACTTGCCCTGCCACAGCAAGCAGCAAGAGCAGGTACTGAACTCTTGTCCAACTGGGCCCATGTTATAGTCAGCATCATTCCCATGCAGGTCAGCATGGCAGAATGGATAAGAGTTATTGTTGGCATAATTCCATAGTAATTAAACCCATGTGTCCACTAGAATAGTCTTTTGTAAGATAGGGCAAGGAAAAGTTTTTAACTTGCATATCCTTTGCAGGATGTCACAGTCAACCCCAGCATATTTTTACTGTTTGTGATTTCTTGACAAATTTATGTTCAGTAGTAAGTCGGCTCTGTGGCAAATGGGTTACAGACGCGGTTTGCCTTACATTGGTTTCTTACAAAATGGTATGGGTGCCAGTTGTTCAGAAAGCAATGGCAGACTACTGAATGTAAACTTGCCAAAAGATCACAAACAGCAAAAAACTCTGGGGTTGACTGCGAAGTCCTGTAAAGGATCTGCAACTAACCTCTATAACAGTTTGCCATTGCTAACTGAATGACTGACACTCATACAATTGTCCGCAGCTGTGTTTCCACTGTGGTATGATGGATTATGAATTAAGATACAACAGAAATAAAACGCTGTTAACTGCAGCAAGACAAAGAGTTCTGAAATGCTGTATAGAACCTATACTATTTTATGCATGTGAAAATTGGACAATAAGCTGACAAGTTGACATGACCATGAAATAATGACCATGAAAATGTGATTCTGGGGAAAATTAAACGTATACCCTGGACAGACAAGAAAATGAATAAGAATGTCTGACAAGAAACAAATGAAGTCTAAACTTATGAGAGAAATCAGATGTGAGTGAGTGGCACCTTGCAGTCTTGAGAGACCAAAGTATGAGAATTGGAATGTGGCCAAAATTCCATCACAATGCCTGGGCAGAGCTTCAGAGAACATGCGATGCCCAAGCTGCATGTTCCCTCTCTCGGCCTTGCCTTGTTAAACCAGAGGAATGGATAACCAATACTTCTGGAACAAGGTAGGCTGCAGACTCTGGCCTCCATGAGCAGGTGGCGAGCGGTGGCCAGACCCTGAAATCCATGGAACTTGACTTAGAGGCGTTCAGCCAAGTCCCACAGGTGAGAGCTTCGTACGCGCCTGGACCATTAGGTTACGTACATCTGTCAATCGCAAGTGTCTAGACCAATGTAAGCATGTACTACCGTCAGACTCCCCGCCTGACTCATGCGGATCCCGCGACCAGCGGGAATGGGCCCGCCAGAGATATTGCATGTCTGCTGCGTGCAAATCTCCCCTCCTGCCACTGTGCGGATCTCGCGACCAGCGAGAATAGGCTAAGTAAAGAAACGATAAAAGTAGTGGTATTTCAATTGCGCTTGTGTTCCCATCTATGCTACACTCTTCATGTGTCAGACTGAAGATTATCTGGGCATGTTATAAGGTGAAAAGAACTTAAAATCTCTGTGATAATTGGCAAACTTGATGGTAAAAGAGCAATAGGACAATGAGATAAATACCTGGATGGCCTGATTACATGGCATAATCGGAACAAAAAGACAGACCTAATCCAAGACTGTGGTGGTTGTGTGAGACAACGAACCATGACTGACCATGCTTATTAGCTTGGCACATCATGATGATGTAATATTTCACTTCTCCAATTTTGTCACAATTATCTGAGAAAGCAAGGTATCAGATCCACTAACCAGGAATCTGAGAAGTTTTTATCAAATGTTCATCTGGATTTAAACCCATACCTATCTGTCAGTCACACTTGGACACCATACTCACTAAGACTATGCTACTTGCCACTCAACATGACTGTCACGAATTGGCAGCCTTTACTTCCCAGAACAATTTTCGGTTCACTTTTGATGGGCCATGTAGAGGATCAACAGACAAACAAAACCGTTTTCTCTATATTCAAGGCTATACTGTCTTGACGTAAGCTTGCAAAACCTGCAAGTAAACAAACCACCAGGAATGGCTTTCTATTTGGGAAGTTAATTTGACACCAGTACCGGTCACCCCCAGAGGTTATCAATCCAGCCAGACGGGAGGGCAGACTCAGGGGACTAAATAGTAATTAAAACCAACCAGGCATGACGCAAGCAAACCTGGTTTACCAACAGAGTTGTAAACTGGCTGTTGACCATGAGAACCTAATTGTTCCCTTGACATGACACCTGATAAGAATAGCTAGGAAATCGCCCAACCGCGATGGCTGACCCCATCTGGTAGAGACTAGAGGCGCAAGGTGTGAAATCACTGATAAGACTTAGGGGGCTAATAATTGTCAGACCCACAGGTGTGAAGGCTAGTGTGCATGCAGAAAGAATTTTTATGACTGGACAGACTTGGAGTTAATTGCAATTACCGTCCGGTGGAGATAAGAAGAATTTATGATGGGAATGCCAAGGAGATAATACTGTCTGCTTGACTCAGCTTAAATAAGGGTCCCTAGCCTGTTTTATGTTAGATTAAGTCTGACTTCAGAACAGGTAGGCAGCCAGCTCAATGTTTGGTAGTCATATGTATGATTCTTATGTTGCTAGATTTAACTAGGAGAATTATTTCTTAGTAACTAGTCAGTCTATATCGGACATAGGTTATTTCAATAAATATCATTGTCTAAGTATACTTTTAGGTGTCTTGGTAGATGCTTGTCATTTCTTTGTACACTACCCTAGTTGCCTTTTGGTGTGTGCATTTGTTGTACAGAATATAGTCAACTGACTATTTATTTAATTCTTACAACAGCAGTAACTAAGTGGTAACTTCAATTAGACTTGTTGTATATCTCATTTTGTAGCTATACAATATTAGTACTCATTAATAATGCCTGGTGCTATTATGTTGAGTATCATTAGATGTCCATCTTGAAGTAATATAATGTTTACGGATATGTTGGATGTATGTATGTGTAATTTCATAAACTAACTAGTGCATTATACTATGATGTTAAAGTATCATAATATGTCTAGTTTAATCAATATGTTTATGTGTATTGGATGTTTGATATATTGATGTGTCATATGCAAACCTACCAATATGAAGTGTTATGCTATTGTCTGCGCATTGGCACATTGGCCAATGATTGTGTTGGAAGCAGAGGTGTAATGGTACAGACATTACCCACAATTGGTAGTATAGGGTATATGGTGCTAAACTTTCTCAGTGTATTGTGGGCGTGCGTCCACGGTAATGCATGGAAACCTGGCACAGCTACTGGTCACGGCTTGCAAGCCTGGATGATCAGGCATTGTTATAATACCCTTACCGACCCTGTGAGCTGCTAAACTAACATTGGACGGGGCGGCTGTACGACACAGAATTTCTGTATTAGCGACATGGACATGGGGCGGCAGAAATGTAATCATTACAGGCGTGTGAGACAATTGAAAAGCCCGTCCCAGACTAAAGACAGTAGGGAGAAGGAGGATGGTGAACACAGTAGAGCTGGAAGATAAACTTGGCCAGACTGGTCATTGTATATGTTTGTGTTATGATATGTTTTAATTAGGATTGCGCTGATGTAGAACTAGATATAACACATTCTTGACTTTCTTTCAAGCTCTCACAAGGAGCACCTATGTTGTAGATCTCAAGGACGAGTGAAGACTAGGAGAGTCAGGACTGACAGGATCGCCAGAATACCGGCAAGCTGTTTCTTTTGTTGAGTCTACTGGAGAGTGGGGATCTGGACCACAGTTCCAGATAGATGAAGTAACAAGTAAAGTTACGTAATGTTTCTCATCACAATATGTTATATGATTTCATCATCCTCATATTAAAAACCATCAGATGTCTATGATTAGTAAATAAATGTTGTAATATTGTAACTCATAGTTCTCTCGTTATATTTTAATTCCAATTGTGCATACGTGTTGTTGTGTACATTGGTGGGGGTTCACTTAGACACCAAGGAAGGGAGCAGTCAGGGAGAAAAACCTGTACTGAGATAGTCGTCTATACTAATATATTTAAACTTAAACATCTATCTTAGCTAACCTTCTCTTTCCCATTCCTTGGCGAATATTCAGCACAGTTCATTTCATTTTGTAACGAGCCACTTGGAGCTGTTCGTTGGATATTCATGGGCTTAATCTGTAGTTCAGCCATATAGATTGTGTCCCTAGTCAGTTTCTGACTATTTAGGGTTGCTCGCCAGTGAATAATATTTTCATCTAGCCGGTGGGGCACCCCGACTTCTGACAGATTGGTGTCTCGTCTCCGGGATTTAATTTTAACCCAATCCTATTGATTGGGCTTCTCGTACGGTATTTGAATTCGGACTTCTCGCTTTCAATAGACTCCGGTACTAGACCATAGACATACGATTTTAAAAGTTAACTCTTGTAATCTTCAGTCATCAAAATAGACTATCATCAGATGCAGCTAATTTTAGTTGAGGAAGTTACAGAGTATAGATATAACTTTTCAAAAGTGTATAACAGATAAGAACTTATGAGAAAACTACCTCATCTATCATTTATTGATAAGTATTTTAATTCTTATCATTTAGTGTATCATTCATCATTTAATGATAACTGATCACTTTAATCATAATTACATTGATGTGTTTGATGATTTAACTGCTTGACTGATTTGCCATTTTATGCTTACTTATGCCATTTTAATTATGACATGTATGCAGTGCATTTTAATATTTATTTAGGTAAATATTACTGATTACTGTGTAGTATATCTCTCACACTTACTTCACTGCGGTCGCCAGAAACTACTTGAATATTACTTTCAGTTGTCTTTCACTGCTGAGGTTTAACTCTACACATTGGTTTAGGTTCTGCTGTCATTGGTTCACTCTTGTCTTTATAGCTTAGCTCTGATTTTTTATAGATACATAGGAGCTTACCTGAATTTAGCATTAGCAAATATGGACTCACCTTCCCAGGATCTAGATTATCTGAAGGCGCGAACAGATTACTTAGAGTCCACGAGAAGGTTAGGCATAATAGAGGGCTTAGCAGGAGAACAATTAGAAATATACATCAGAGATGAGATGAAAGAGTGGGACATGGCGGAGGAACAGATGAATAAAACAATTGATGAGTTATTTGAAGCAAAAGAGCGTAGCAAAACTGAAGAAGCAGAGATTAATATATAGCATATGGAAGTAGTCAATGCAGAGAAGCTAACCTTTCTAGCGGAACATAAGGTAGGAGATATGGATGCTCACCCAACCAGGAAGGAAGGGACATCTTTGCCACCCACCACGGAATCAGAGTTAGTGGACCGGGAACTACAGGTTCTCATTCGACCCAGTCCTAAATGGAAAAGAGGGAAGAAAAAACGTGCCAGGGGCATTTCAAGCAGTCACAAACGTGATAACTGTTTGCACCACGGAAATTGTGGTTTAACTGGTCCGCCAGTACAAGACTCCCAGGAATCTCATTTTACTTCAACGAGAGGTGAAACTCAAGAGGAAGATGACCTGAGGACATCTTTTAAGGAGGTCGGAGATCGAAAGGTAACCGACTTTATTATTCCCTTCAGCTCAGGAGAGGATGAAGTGGGATTAAATTTGACTGACAGAGGGATGAAGGAAGACCCGGAACCCCTTGTGATCTTTGAGGCTGCAGCTCAGGACAAGACACTAGATCTCAGTTCAAATGATTTACCTAATGTGATGGAGTGCTTAGACAGCCCACCACAGGATTTACCTCAACTGGACTTAGCCCATCAAAGCACGACCAGAGAGGAACATCCAGACCAGGAAACATTTCCAGTTGTTATCTCACAGTATACCAGTTCGGAGACTCAGGAAACACAGGGAATTGTCATGAGCCAGAATATGGACTCTGATATTGTGCAGACAACATTGTCTGTAGTTGCTAAAGAAGAAAATTCTTTGCACAAGATGGAGGAAGAAACGCCTATCATCTCATTAGCTGAAGTTATCAGGGAATTCCAGCAACAGGGACCTGAAGTAACAAAAGTCAAGAGTGGTTTGGAACCAACACTCTTAGGACTCAATCTACCCTTCAGTCAGGTCGATTTGATAGGAGTAGATCAGCTATTTGTGGATACTTTATTCAAAAGTAACACCACTTTATCGCCCTGGAGTAACTATGTTATTTCTCAAGGCAGGACAACTTGGCACACTAAATTTCCAATTTCTAGCACGGTTTATACAAGAAACTCTAATGCAGAGAAACTCAGCCCATTAACTGAATATCAGGGGAAGAAACCGCGACACCGAGGAGGGACGATTGTTACGCCCGACTTTGAAGGAGGAAAGCGCCAGTTGAATTTATATCATGGGACCATGATGTGTAACATTATTCCTTTTAAAAGGAAGCTATTGATGGATCTGTTAAGGATCTATAATGGATGGAGGAATATCACGGAGACAAGCTTTGCTGTGGCCAGCTTATGCAAGACCTCACTACGGGTACATCCTCGGCTGAAAGGAGTAAATCACGTGAGTGAATGGTGTAAAACAATTGCTGCCCAAAGGCGTAGAAGAATCCCGTTGATTGTGATCTTTCCCAGAGGGGTAAAATTACAACCTCTTGACAATTACCAGATTTTACCAAGCTATTGCATGGAATAACGGCCGAAAACCAGGTACAAGGACCTATCCAAAGTATCCTGGCAGTATGGAAATGGAACGTCTTTATGCAGATGCAGGACAACCCACAGCCACAAGGAATATTGGAAACCTTTAGGCAGATACAGAACGGAGAGTGCTTAGGCATTATTCTGGGATGTACGGCGTGCTTTGACAAAAGATTTCTGGCAGAAACTTTTTTTAAGGGGAAAGCTCTGTCACGAATTGGCAGCCTTTACTTCCCAGAACAATTTTCGGTTCACTTTTGATGGGCCATGTAGAGGATCAACAGACGAACAAAACCGTTTTCTCTATATTCAAGGCTATACTGCCTTGATGTAAGCTTGCAAAACCTGCAAGTAAACAAACCACCAGGAATGGCTTTCTATTTGGGAAGTTAATTTGACACCAGTACCGGTCACCCCCAGAGGTTATCAATCCAGCCAGACGGGAGGGCAGACTCAGGGGACTGAATAGTAATTAAAACCAACCAGGCATGACGCAAGCAAACCTGGTTTACCAACAGAGTTGTAAACTGGCTGTTGACCATGAGAACCTAATTGTTCCCTTGACATGACACCTGATAAGAATAGCTAGGAAATCGCCCAACCGCGATGGCTGACCCCATCTGGTAGAGACTAGAGGCGCAAGGTGTGAAATCACTGATAAGACTTAGGGGGCTAATAATTGTCAGACCCACAGGTGTGAAGGCTAGTGTGCATGCAGAAAGAATTTTTATGACTGGACAGACTTGGAGTTAATTGCAATTACCGTCCGGTGGAGATAAGAAGAATTTATGATGGGAATGCCAAGGAGATAATACTGTCTGCTTGACTCAGCTTAAATAAGGGTCCCTAGCCTGTTTTATGTTAGATTAAGTCTGACTTCAGAACAGGTAGGCAGCCAGCTCAATGTTTGGTAGTCATAAGTATGATTCTTATGTTGCTAGATTTAACTAGGAGAATTATTTCTTAGTAACTAGTCAGTCTATATCGGACATAGGTTATTTCAATAAATATCATTGTCTAAGTATACTTTTAGGTGTCTTGGTAGATGCTTGTCATTTCTTTGTACACTACCCTAGTTGCCTTTTGGTGTGTGCATTTGTTGTACAGAATATAGTTAACTGACTATTTATTTAATTCTTACAACAGCAGTAACTAAGTGGTAACTTCAATTAGTCTTGTTGTATATCTCATTTTGTAGCTATACAATATTAGTACTCATTAATAATGCCTGGTGCTATTATGTTGAGTATCATTAGATGTCCATCTTGAAGTAATATAATGTTTACGGATATGTTGGATGTATGTATGTGTAATTTCATAAACTAACTAGTGCATTATGCTATGATGTTAAAGTATCATAATATGTCTAGTTTAATCAATATGTTTATGTGTATTGGATGTTTGATATATTGATGTGTCATATGCAAACCTACCAATATGAAGTGTTATGCTATTGTCTGCGCATTGGCACATTGGCCAATGATTGTGTTGGAAGCAGAGGTGTAATGGTACAGACATTACCCACAATTGGTAGTATAGGGTATATGGTGCTAAACTTTCTCAGTGTATTGTGGGCGTGCGTCCACGGTAATGCATGGAAACCTGGCACAGCTACTGGTCACGGCTTGCAAGCCCGGATGATCAGGCATTGTTATAATACCCTTACCGACCCTGTGAGCTGCTAAACTAACATTGGACGGAGCGGCTGTACGACACAGAATTTCTGTATTAGCGACATGGACATGGGGCGGCAGAAATGTAATCATTACAGGCGTGTGAGACAATTGAAAAGCCCGTCCCAGACTAAAGACAGTAGGGAGAAGGAGGATGGTGAACACAGTAGAGCTGGAAGATAAACTTGGCCAGACTGGTCATTGTATATGTTTGTGTTATGATATGTTTTAATTAGGATTGCGCTGATGTAGAACTAGATATAACACATTCTTGACTTTCTTTCAAGCTCTCACAAGGAGCACCTATGTTGTAGATCTCAAGGACGAGTGAAGACTAGGAGTGTCAGGACTGACAGGATCATCAGAATACCGGCAAGCTGTTTCTTTTGTTGAGTCTACTGGAGAGTGGGGATCTGGACCACAGTTCCAGATAGATGAAGTAACAAGTAAAGTTACGTAATGTTTCTCATCACAATATGTTATATGATTTCATCATCCTCATATTAAAAACCATCAGATGTCTATGATTAGTAAATAAATGTTGTAATATTGTAACTCATAGTTCTCTCGTTATATTTTAATTCCAATTGTGCATACGTGTTGTTGTGTACATTGGTGGGGGTTCACTTAGACACCAAGGAAGGGAGCAGTCAGGGAGAAAAACCTGTACTGAGATAGTCGTCTATACTAATATATTTAAACTTAAACATCTATCTTAGCTAACCTTCTCTTTCCCATTCCTTGGCGAATATTCAGCACAGTTCATTTCATTTTGTAACGAGCCACTTGGAGCTGTTCGTTGGATATTCATGGGCTTAATCTGTAGTTCAGCCATATAGATTGTGTCCCTAGTCAGTTTCTGACTATTTAGGG
The DNA here is from genome assembly GCA_963921405.1 of Cepaea hortensis. Classification (NCBI taxonomy): domain Eukaryota; kingdom Metazoa; phylum Mollusca; class Gastropoda; order Stylommatophora; family Helicidae; genus Cepaea; species Cepaea hortensis. The sequence goes on along the minus strand of OY992897.1, from coordinate 63,516,264 downwards.
TTGCTCGCCAGTGAATAATATTTTCATCTAGCTGGTGGGGCGCCCCGACTTCTGACAATGACCAGGTAGAAAAATGAAACAGAAAATCAGTTGTAAATAGTTAAATCGACAAGTTTGAGCAAATATCCAATCCACATAAAAAAAGAAAGTCAATTAATAGACAGACTACCTCTGAAGTCGAAGTGGGTTCACCTGATGGCAAGGAGCACTAGTAATAGGGAAAGCTAATCCACATGCAAAGCATCAGTTCAGTTCACTAGAAGTAGTAGTAGCAGGTGTATGAACTATGCTTGAGTTCAAAGTGAGCCAACGCACACACAAAATAGATCAGACTAACCAGAAGATGTTCAAATTAACAAGTTTGAGTGACTATCCAACCAAGTCAATTAGGAGATGTACTAACCTGTAAAAAATCAGATTGACAGTGTGAGTGGCTATGCAATCTGAAAGCAGCAAACGTGACATTGATTCTGTTCCCTCTTGGGGCTTCTAAGACCCAGGTACAGTTGGTCTGATGATTGTAAGGGCTGGGGAAGTTAGGGCTCTCGATAACTCCACTGATGCCTGACAGATGATTGTTGCAATCTGTGAAACAAAAGAGTCACATTTGTCTGAACAACAAAAATTATGAATCATAAGGTACTTAGAAAAGAAATAAGACAGTGTAACAACTTACTTGAGAAATAACACAACAGTATAACACCATGAAACAGGCAGGACAGTGCTAGCTATTTTAACACCCTGAAAAATTACAGAACAATTTAGTTGAGAAGTGAGATGGCAGTATTATATCTTGAGAAATGACAAGACAGTATAACAACAAGAGAAATGACAAGACAGTGTAACAACTTGAGGAATGACAATGCAGTACAGCTACGAGGTTCGTCCAGTAAGTATCCCGACTGATCTCATCTCTAGATAACTATGAGAGATGAACTGAAATTACCCGTATTATTTTTCTCACGTAGTCACTAGCCACTGCACGACATTTTTCTCATTGGTCTAAGAGCTTCTGTGTTCCTGAAGCATAAACTTCTTTTGGCTGGTCTTTGAGCCACTGGAGGTACTGCCTGATGCACTTCACTATTCTTCTTTGTTTAAATAAACATTCAATTGTTTCAAATCTGGATACTTACCGGATGACCCTTGTATGTACTTAAGAAATGACATAACAGTGGAACATTTTACTGTAAATACAACATCACAGTGTGACATTCTACCAGCTGTTTGTAAAGTCTCACTTTGTATGTAGAAAGTATTTGAAACATGAAGTACATGAAGCCATTAAAAAAATGTGTTTGAGTCCACCATGAAGCAATATGCAGCAAATGGCTGTCGTCTGCTGGAGTAATTCTTTGCACTCCAAACATAATGGTCTTATCAACGGAAGAAATAATTCTTTTGGTTGAACAAATGTTTAGAAATGGCGATTGATACACACAGATGGTTGTTCAAAGATGTATAGGAAGATTTCCTAATAAACAACTTCCTTATCGCATTATGTTTAGAAATTTGTTAAATAAGTTTCATGCTACAGGAAAACTGGAAGATGCTTTGCGATCTGGTAGTAGTGGTAGGCCTGCTGTGTCTGAAGAAACATGTCTAGATATCCAAGACAGAATCCTGAAAAGTGCAAGAAAATCCTTAAGGAAAATGTCACAAGTGATCATCAGTGAGCACAGTGCATAAAATTCTTAAACAATTAAATTTTCATCCATACAGGATTTCTGTTGTGTCTGAACTAAAAGAGTATGATAATCAATCCAGAGTCAACTACTCCACATTCATTGCATTGGCACTTTGCTATCTTGACAAATGATTGTTACATTGTGCTTCAAAAAGGCATAATAATAACTACAACCCATGGCGGAAGCGAATGTGATTGAACAGACCAATTTGCACTGTAAATGTTCATCCAGTGGATGCATATGAACACATGGTCATTTCTACCATCATGCACCATCTTACATCTCACACGCTCAGAGCTTGACTTATCTACAATCATTTTCTCCTTTGTCTTTATTCGATTTCTGATATTTGCCCTCCATGCAACACGTTCTTCTGCGACTTGCTCTCAATGTGCATAACCAATGCCTGTATCAATCATGTCCCACTTACATACATCTTTGTATCATAGTAGAGGCCAACCTTGAGATTTTTAACTGTCTGTAATTCACCAAAAAAAAAAATGTCCTTTGGTATTCTACCATCCATCCTCCTAACGTGTCCTATCCATCTAAGTCTACGAAGACTACTCCACATGGTTTCAAGCATTTTTAGCTAAATAAGATGAGTCAACTCTCGATGTAACAATTTTCTCTGATGAGGCATGGTTTCATCTTTCTTTATTATAGCCAAAATAATTGTATTTGATAGACTGATTGATTGATTTAGGAACTGACATCACAGCATTCGGGGCATTCCCATAAGCACTCCATCCCCATCCTCAGCAGCCAGCGAAGAGTTCCAACACTAATAGTTCCAGTAGTAATCTGATTATATGTCCGTCTCACCTTTCCTCTCAGCATCGAGCGTTGGCTAGATCCCCTTGTCACACCTCGCTGCCTCATTCTTACCAGACTATGGTGATCCATTTGCTCCTCCAAGGTGTACACGTGCTCCCACAAGGCCGCAACCACGTCTGCATAATTAATTTTAATCCCAATGCGTTTCATGAAGCATCTCTACCTGATGAGAAAATTGGGGTATGGTGTGCCGTCAGTAGAAAACGTTAGATTGGACCAATTTTCCTTAAAAACACTATAAATGCCGATCAGTACCATACTGACATTCTGGAACCTTTTTAGCACAGCTGAATGAATGTGAAATTGAACAAGCGTGGCTCCAACAAGATGGTGCAACTGCACACACAGCAAGAGCATCACTGTGTTTTTTGGAAGAAATTTTTGCAAAACGCATACTAATACTATCACATGGAATTTGGCCTGCTCATTCTACAAATCTAACTCCATTAGATGGGGTTTCTTGAAAGGAAATGTTTGCAAAAATAATGTACACACAATTGATGACCTGAAAGAAGCAATCAGAATTACCATTCAGAGAAATAACAACTGACACTTTGCAGAAGGTATTTTATAATATGAAGAGACATGTACAGCCATGTCTTGAGCCTGTGGTGGACATTTCCAACACCTGTTATAATGAATACTTTATTGGTACTTCCAGCTTCCCCAAAACAGTGTTAGACCATAGCAGTAACTATTGTAACTAATTTAATGAATTTCTTAGCATATTTTTTGATGACCTCATGTACTTTTCAAATCTGTTCAATATACAAAGTGTAATGAGACTTTACAAATACCCGATACTATAGAAATATTGTACAGATAAGGACTTTTACTGTGGGAAAAACAGAGTGCCATTTTATTATGAACAATAGAAAATGGATGAAAATACCTTGACGGCAAAAATGAGCAATTTAATTGTTTTAAAAGAGGCTAAGATACAGACAGCTTATACCAAACATCAGTAAGAGGCAATCATCATTTTCTGGCCATATTATATATAAGAAGAGAAAAACTGGGATATGTTGTGACAAGTGAAAAGAATTATGTTAAGAGAGACAGGAGAGAAGATTCTAAACAGATCTTCGTTATGGCATAGAAAATTGTCAGCATACGAACAGGTACATTCTGTTTAAGATGACAAGATACAGAGAAGCATGATCGTCAAGGCAAACAAGGTACTTGATGATTATGATGAAGAAGAAGAGCTTTTAAGAGGGTAACTTACCACTGTGATACTGAAGTCTGAATCGACTGCCGATAAAATATATTCTTATTCTATATGCCAGCCACAACCGGTTTGATTGAGACCTGATTGAACCTGGGAGAGTGTTGCCACAAAATTTGCCGAGTGATGCGCCAAATGGACCCTCCTCACGAACCTGAAAAAGTGTTTGTAAAATCTAGAGTGCTGATGCTAATAAATAATGCTATTTTTATTTCATTCGCTTTGAACTCAAGCGAGAAATACACACGCCACTATTTCTAGTGCACTAAACTGATGTTTGCATGTGGAATAGCTTTTCCTAATATCAGTGTCCCTCACCATCACTCCGACTTCTGAGATAATTTACATCCCCAAGCCAGGGACAGTTTATTTGACTGTCAAACTGTCATCTACTGCCTATAGTACCTTGCAGTGTATGGCAGGGAGGGAGGGGGGGGTCCTTGAGCCTGAGGAATGTGACTACAGCTGTATAATTCTACTGTATACAGACATCATGCAAAGAAGTTCAACCACTTTCCCATTTTCATACAGTATGTCCATGGAAGATAATGAACTCCAGGTGACAGGATATGATCACAGATACTGCCCTTCTAGATAGAGATGGTATTCCCAGCATCGATACAATCCTGATGCAGGCAGAGTTTTGCTGGGCAGTTCATCTAGTTTGAATGCCAGACCATCACGTTACAAACATATTTTTTTTATAGTTGGATTCAGAAGGGTAGATGTTTTCAAGGACAGAAAAAAAATATGCTAGGACACACTGAAGACATCACTTAGGGCCTTCAATATAAATCTTGACACATGGGAGGCCATTGTACAAGACTGGATCACATAGCGTGCATCCATTTGGGCAGGTGCAGTGACTTGGGAGGCATCCAGCCATTCAGGCAGGTGCAGTGACTTGTGTGGTATCCAGTCATTCATGCAGGTGCAGTGACTTGTGTGGTATCCAGCCATTCATGCAGGTGCAGTGACTTGTGTGGTATCCAGTCATTCAGGCAGGTGCAGTGACTTGTGTGGTATCCACTCATTCATGCAGGTGCAGTGACTTGTGTGGTATCCAGCCATTCAGGCAGGTGCAGTGACTTGTGTGGTATCCACTCATTCATGCAGGTGCAGTGACTTGTGTGGTATCCAGCCATTCAGGCAGGTGCAGTGACTTGTGTGGTATCCAGTCATTCATGCAGGTGCAGTGACTTGTGTGGTATCCAGTCATTCAGGCAGGTGCAGTGACTTGTGTGGATTCAGTCATTCAGGCAGGTGCAGTGACTTGTGTGGTATCCAGTCATTCAGGCAGGTGCAGTGACTTGTGTGGTATCCAGTCATTCAGGCAGATGCAGTGACTTGTGTGGTATCCAGTCATTCAGGCAGGTGCAGTGACTTGTGTGGTATCCAGTCATTCAGGCAGGTGCAGTGACTTGTGTGGTAACCAGTCATTCAGGCAGGTGCAGTGACTTGTGTGGTATCCAGTCATTCAGGCAGGTGCAGTGACTTGTGTGGTATCCAGTCATTCAGGCAGATGCAGTGACTTGTGTGGTATCCAGTCATTCAGGATGGTGAATGATAGATAGATAGATAGATAGATAGATAGATAGATAGATAGATAGATAGATAGATAGATAGATAGATAGATAGATAGATAGATAGATAGATAGATAGATAGATAGATAGATAGATATTTAGAGAGATATCGGTAGGTCGGTCGGTGGGTCGATCGGTCGCTGGGTGGGTGGGTGGGTCGGCTGTCCGGCAGGCAGATAGACAGACAGATAGATAGATAAATAGATAGTTAGATAGATAGATAGATAGATATCGGTAGGTCGGTCGGTGGGTCGGTCGGTGGGTCGGTCGGTCGGTGGGTGGGTCGGCCGGTCGGCAGGCAGATAGACAGACAGATAGACGGATAGATTAGATAGATAGATAGATAGATAGATAGATAGATAGATAGATAGATAGATAGATAGATAGATAGATAGATAGATAGATAGATAGATAGATAGATAGATAGATAGATAGATAGATAGATAGATAGATTAGATAGATAGATAGATAGATAGATAGATAGATAGATAGATAGATAGATAGATAGATAGATAGATAGATAGATAGATAGATAGATAGATAGATAGATCCCCGCCAGGAGCCGGGCCGAGCCAGCTAGTTTATTTATATAACCACGTTTCATGAAAGAACCCACAGTTTGACAACACCTCTGAACTACCCAATATAAATTCCCTGTCTGCCAAAAGCGAAAACCGTGCAGACAAATTTCAAAACCACGGGGGTGTGTCTTGTTGAAGCAGTAATACTCTTAAAATGATGGAATGAATGCGGGGGCAATAAAACATATATCGCATATAAACAAACATTGAAATCTGCTGTACAATCTCCAGAACAAAAATTTTGTTGTTGGGTGGACATAATTATGAGGTTTTATGCTAAATCTCATCATTTTCCCTCAGTTGGTTACTGAGATATTGAATTTTATATTGAGGCAACAAAAAAAACACACACTATAACAGGAACTTCATCTGCATTAATATTCCATGCTCTCATTGTCCAAAATATCTCTGGATCCACAAACTACCAAACATTACCTCATGACGGATGACAGAAAGAGTGGTCTTCATCACTTGTGATGGATGAATGAAGAATGCTGTTTAAAGGCAAGAGGTTAAATTGCATTGCAACAGGTTTTATCCCAAATGACTCAGTCTCTGTCTGCCGGATGCATGAGCTCCAGTGACTACATCTGGAGGTCTATGAAATACATTGCACTCATGAATCGAATGATGGAGTCTTGGAATTGAACACATTGTGACAGAGTCTGTGGAACAACCTTCCCCTTTTGCCTATAAAATATATCTATTGTATATCAGGTTATAGGTAGAGAGATCTAGCCTAAGTCTATGTGTCTATTTTGCCTATAAAATATATCTATTGTACATCAGGTTATAGGTAGAGACATCTAGTGTACGTCTATGTGTCTACCACCAAATCAGACTGTTTGGCTAGGATTGTTCTAGCCTGGCAATTTGGCCCATTGGCAACATCAGGAAGAAGGTGCAAGTGAGATCTAGCTCTGTATTCAAGTTCAGTGAAAATTACTTCACAGCTACAATTAAGCCACCATTTGAACTAGAAATCAAGTATATAGACTAGAAGCACAAATCTCACAGCCGAGGAATGTGATCACAAGAAAGACTGGGTATGTATGATTAATTAATTAATTATTCTTTTTGTGTGGTGAAATTCTACTTCTAGGAGCAACTAGAAAGTTAATCCTAGAATTATATTATGTACAGGGCTACAGCCAGAATACATGTAAATGGATTGTAATCATGCCGCATGAGATCGAACACAATAAATACAGAAAGTATGAGAATGTCGCAAAAATGAACTACACACGCCGGAGTAGGAAATAACACATGTGCTAAATTTGTACCATGAGTTTCATCAGTTCTCAAGGAACAAATGCTAATCTTTAATAGATAGATGTTTAGTTAGTTAACTTATTCATTCATTCATTCATTCAGTAGCATGTCTTTTGCAAACCTTGCTCCCATAACAACTTCCGGAAAACTTCTCGATCACAAGCAAGATGTCCAGCGTCTAATACACCAAACTGGAGATCATCCACCATCCTGCACCCATCATCTCTTTGGTCTTCCTCTTCCTCTCTTCACAGGCATATACCCCATTATTGTTCTCTCCAAACTTTCGTGAAGTTTCAAGTGACCAAAATATTTAAATGCTCTTTGTTTTATCATCTTTAATAGCCAACCTTCAATATTCAGCTCTTGAAGCATGGATGCATTTGTTCTTGTCTTTATCCAAGATATTCTTAGAACCCGTCTAAAACATGTATATTCAAAGGCATTTATGCGCTGTTAAGCTTGGTTAGTAAGTGTCCAGGTCTCACAGGTTAACTAATACATTTATAAAATAATTAAAGTGATATTTAAACTAGAAGGTTGGGATTAAAAGTAACAAATGTTCTGTTATTCAAAATGGCGCCTACTTTCCACATTGTTCGAACTTATGTATCATGTGTGGGGAAGGTCATACATCTCCAATGTAGGTTGTCAGGGCGACCTAAACTTTACTATCCCTATCATGAGTGGAGGCATTAATTAACCTACTATAGCATCACTGTTGATATCACAGGAGGTTGTAGAATTATATACTTTTCTATCATCTTTGAGGCTTGAAGAAGGGGTGATCATGTAACAGGAATAGTACTTATGCACCCAATTCTTTTATTAGATGTATGTATGTCAGTCCAGTTGAACTATAACATTATGTTTAAGTATAATTCATGTGTATGACAATGTGACCCGACTGCAGAGACAGTATATGTTTACCACATATGTGGTTGAATTACGAGTGGAAGTCAATAAGTAAGTCACAAATGGCTGCAGAAAAATAACTAAATTTGATAACTTGAAACCAGTTTATTTTTATACATACATTGTCCCTCTATTTCTCAACATAATTTTCACCAACATTGATGCACTTATCCCATCGTTTTATCAGTCCTCTAAAACCGGCTGCATAGAACTGCGTGCTCTGTTTTCTAAACCCCATTTTCACTTCAGATTTAATTTCGGCGTCATTCGCGAAATGTCTCTCACCAAGGTGGGTTTTCAGTGGACCAAAAAGGTGGAAATCGCTAAGAGCTAAGTCGGGGCTGTAAGGAGGATATTCCAGAACTTCTCACCTTAGCTGGTTAATTTTCTCCTGAGTTAATTGAGGGGTATGTGGTCTGGCATTGTCATGAAGAAGCAACACTCCTCTAGTCAGCAGTCCTGGACGCTTTCTTCAAATTGCATCATGAAGCATCGATAGAACTTCACAGTATGATTCAGAATTCAAACTGTCACCTTTCTTCTTGAAATTGGTTAAAAGCACTCCACAACCCACTGCACGGATGCTTCTGTTGCAATCTCAACTGGACGACCAGATCGAATTTCAACAACAATTTTAGAATGAACATTTTTCTACCCAGCTATGCACCGCTTTACGGGACAAACATTTGTCAGAATAAACAGGAAGCATTTCCTTGTGAATGTCCTTTTCAAGCAGTCCTTTTGGCAACAACAACAAAAAATGCACAACAGTATGTTGCTCTTTGGTTGTAGACTCTGTTAAGCACAGTCACCATTTTGTTTATGCACTGCGCATGCGCATGAGACATCAAGCGCCACCTGATGAATGGGAATATAAAGTTCAATGTTGCTGTCACCTAATGACACATGTAGAAAACACCAACTACATTTACCTGCAATCCCACAGAGCTGTGTGGCTTACTTATTGACTCGTCTTCGTACATGTGACGGATGAGACTGTCTATGTCCACATTCTGACTGAAAGGATGGAGCTGGTCGGTTCTGACAGACCATTCACATGAGGTTGCTATTATATTTCGTTGCAGATTGTTGTACACAAAACTATGATATAAAATCACACCTGGCTGCAACGACACATCAACTAACATTTTCTAAGTGCCAAACTTTACTCACTGTGGCTTACTTGCCACCTACATATTGTGAATAACTTTAAATGAAATTATGTGCTGCTAGCACATAAACTTTTAATGAAAGTCTAGCACTAACTAGTGCAACATTTAGCCAAAACCAATGACAGTTTAGAACAATAATACACCTAAGCAAAACAGTATCTAGTTGGGAAAACAATGTAAATCATCGTCGACTGAGGAGGAGGAGAGCCCTGACTTTGAGAACCATGACTGCCAGCTGCAAGGACAGGAAGCCAAAGATAACTGGCAGAACACCCGTCTGCCACACCACTAAAACTACCAATAATAAAACTGGTCTAGGGTCAAAGTAAGCAGACACTGATTTAAGCATTATAAGAAATATATCAGATCACCAGATCAAATCAAGTAGAATCAAACTAGGGATTAATTCAGCATGTCTTTTGCAGAACCTCACTCCCATAACAAGCTTCTGGAAAAACCTCTCAATCATAAGCAAGATGTCCTGCATCCAATACACCCATCTGGAGATCATCCGCCACTTCATACACTCATCTTCTCTATGGCCTTCCTCTTCCTCTTTTCCCAGTCTTATACCCCTCCATTATTGTTCTCTGCAAACTTTCGTTATGTTTAAAGTGACCAAAATATTTAAATTTTCTTTGTTTTATCATCTTTAATAGCCAATCCACTTCAATATTCAGCTCTTGAAGTATGGACGCATTTGTTCGTTTCTTTATCCAAGATATTCGTAGAACTCATCTATAACATTTATATTCAAAGGCATTTATGCTTGGTTCAGCCTGTTTAGTAATAGTCCAGGTCTCATAGGCATATGTTGCAATGGGAAAGATGCATGCTCTTAAAAATCTAATCTTTGTAGTTCTATCTGTCCCTTTCCACAATTTATTCAGTTGTTTTAGTCTTTAAGAGCAACAGTTATGTCTTTTAACTTCTTTCATTGTGTCACCATTGTTGGTAATCAATGACCCAAGATATTCAAAATTTTCCACCACCTCCAATTTTCCCCTCATTAATGTATATTTCTTTCTCTATAGTAGTTTTATCTGTATGTATTATCTTTGTTTTTTGCTATGTTAAGATATAAGTTGTGATTTTCACTATTCAATTTGGTTGAGGTTATTAGGTTTTTTATGCCATTCTGTGTTGTGGATAGCAATACTGTATCATCAGCAAACTGAATCTCTGGTATGTCATGACCACCGATATTTAGGGCATCATATAGCTCCCTGTTTATATCATCTCTGACATTTCTCATTATATTGTTGGCGTACAGGTTAAACAAATAGGGGGACAGCACACAGCCCTGACGGACTCCTTGCTTGATGTCAAAATAATCTGATGAATCGCCATCTATTCAAACCACTGCTTGTTGGTCTAGATAGAGCATTTTTATGAGTTATATTACATGTGATGGAAAGCCCATACTCCTCATGATTTCCCAAAGTTTGTGATGTTGTAAACAGTCAAATGCCTTTGAATAATCCATAAAACATGAGAATAGGTTTACATTAAATTCTTTGCACTTCTGTTATTAAGAACATGTATGTGATCTCTTGTTTCTCTTCCTTATCTAAATCCAGCTTGAACCGCGTTAATTTCTTCTTCCATTTTCTATCGAAGTCTTCCCATTACGATTTTTAATAGAATTTTACTTGCATGTTGATCTGGACAACAATTCTATAGTTGGTGCATAATTTCAGGTTGACCTTTTTTGATATTGGAATTAAGATAGTTCCAGGCATTAGTTTTTCTTAATATAATAATCCTACAGGGGTATATGTAAAACCTCTCATCTTTGTCTGTTTTCTCTCATGGAGACAACTTAGTGTTTTACATAATAAATAGCTGTTGTAGATTTGGCCATTATAAAAATAAAAATCTGTTTTAATATTGCTTAAGTTTAGAATAGTGATCTAGTGAGAAAGGGCGAAAGTTGTAACTTTATTATTTGTCTTCTTATCTCTATGTTGTGAGAAAGTGTAAGTTTGGAGGGGGGGGGGGGGGTATTTTACTTCCCAGGCATAGTGTAGCTGGATAACTAGGCCTGCAATCTTTCTCTGAAGTATTGCTGTCAACCTTACCTTCCTTAGCCTGATCACTGTGTAGAAGTTTAGATCATTTATTGGACCTGTACTTTCTGTCGGAAGTGGCAATTGTTGATAACGGACTGGGACCACAATTGTCGGAAGTGAGAGTGCCTAGGCGAATGTATTATTCACTGGCGAGCACCCGCAAATAGTCAGAAATTGACTAAGGACAGAATCTATATGGCTGAACTACAGATTAAGCCCATGAATATCAAGAGTACAGCTACAAGTGGCTCGCAATTAGCTGGTCTAAATATTCGCCAAGTAGTGAGAAAAGGGAAAGTTAGGTGACTAGGTTTACATCTCTAGAAGGATTTCTAGCCAGTGCAAATTATCCCCTCCGACTGCTTTCCCCTCCCTGGTAATTAATTAACCCCCCACCAATGTACACACACAACACGTATGCACAATTGGAATTAAAAGTATAACAACTGAACTATGAGTTAAAACAAACTGCAACATTTATTGTCTATCATTAGTCATGGATGATTATCATGATGGTAATCGTGAATTCATATTACAAATTGATAGTGGTGACAAACATTACATAACTTCAATGTTACTTGTCTCCTATCTGGATCTGTGGTCCAGATCAGCTAAGCAGTTATGGTCAGATCTCCACTCTCCAGTAGAAAACAGCTTGCCGGTTTTCTGACATCTGCCAGTCCTGGCACTACCTGGTTGTCACTCGTTCTTGAGATCTATACTCAGGTGCTCTTATTGAGAGCTTGGAAGAAATAGTCAAGAATGTGTTATATCTAGTTCTACATCAGTACAATCCTAAGTAATACATACATCCTATCACACCCCTATACAATGACTAGTCTGGCCAAGTTTATCTTCCAGCTCTACTGTGTTCACTATCCTCCTTCTCCCTCCATATCTCTGTCCTACGGTCTTAGTCTGGGACGAGCTTTTCAATCATCTCACATGCCTGTAATTATTACATTTCTGCCGTCCTATGTCCATGTCGCTAATACAGACATTCTGGGTCGTACAGCCGCTCCATCCAAATTTGGTTTAGCCGCTCACAGAGTCGGTAATGGTATTATAATAGTACCTGATCATCCGGGCTTACAAGCCGTGACCAGTATCTGTGCCATGCTTCCATAAATTACTGTGAATGCTCGTCCACCATACACTGAAAGGGTTAAGCACCACATACCCTATACCAATTGTGGGTAATGTCTGTACCACTGCTTCCGACACAATCGATGGCCAATGTGCCAATGTGCACACAATGCACACATAACACCAAATTCTTCTTAGTGAGTTACCATATAACAAATTAACATCAACTAAATCTAAGGTATGCGAATTCAAAATGGCATATAAGGTTATTCTTACATACGTAAAAGGAAGTAATATCCTTCTCTACAACAAACTGGGAAACATAGTTTCTGTATGTTACAGACCAAATAAAAGTTTGCAGAGTGCATGTCCAAAGTATAATAAAAATAATGCCTATGACAAATCAAATATATCAAACATCCAATACACATACATTATATTACTTCCAAATGGGCATATAATGATACTCAACATAATAGCATAATGCATTATTAATTAGTAATAATATTGTATAGCTACAAAATGAGATATACAACAAGTCTAATTGAAGTGACCACACAGAACAGCCATATTGCTGATCTGCCCGGTTTAGTCACCACTTAGCCACTGCTGTGGTAAGAATTAAAGAAATAGCCAGTTGACTATATTCTGTACAACAAATGCACACACCAAAAGGCGTCTAGGCCAGTTTACAAAGAAATGACATGCATCTACTAAGACACATGACAATCAGAAGTCTATCTAAACATAGCCAAGATCTGCTTAACATAAGGCTCCTACTTCTCAGAAGAGTAACACTTAAAGCAATATGATATTGTACACTGAACTGAGAAAGAATAATGCACACTCAAGTAACCTTAGACAATGATATTTCTTGAAATAACCTAGGTCAGATATAGACTGAAAATCAGTTACTATATCTAAAAGACTGGAATAGTTACTTAGAACTAACATTACTAGTGAGTTCTAGCAGACATATGAAGGGGCGATCAGCCACTCCGAATTGCCGGCTTCAAATGTTTCTACAACAGACGACATCTGGGAACGGCGATTCTCGTTCGCGACAGCATGGTGGCGTCAGAGCTAGACATGTCCAGTTGGGACAGTGACGATATACAAATACAGGCGTTGAGAGTTCATTCCAGTGTACCATTCGTGTTGGTGAATGTTTATGCCCGCAATGGGAGTATGGACGCCCAGAAGTGGCAGTGCTTAAGTGGCATATTAGGCCACGAGAGGAATGTTATTTTCTGTGGTGACTTCAACGCTAAAGGCAGATCATGGGGAAACACTTCCTCCAATACACAAGGGGAGGAGCTCGAGACTGCACTGGAAACCATCGACCTGGTTTGTATCAACAGTGGCTGTGTCACCAGGACAGCAAGCCGTCCAGGCGATGAGGACAGTGCTATTGATCTGGCGCTAGTTTCACCTTTACTCACTACAGTGTGTAGATGGGGTGTCCTAGGACACCATGGCAGCGACCACCACCCTTGCAGCATATTGGTGGAGAAAGGCAGAACCAGGCAGCACAAGCTAAAGGTAAAGACGTTCCAGTATGACAGTACAGGGCAAGATGTGGTGAGTAAAATAAGACGTGACAAGCGCAGAACGTTTCAGGGCAGGAAAAAAAGCTGGGAGCAGCCACCGTGGTGGAGTTTCGAGGTGGATAAGGCGTGGGTGGATAAGCGTAGTGCTGTAAGGAGATGGCAAAATGCCAAGAAGAACAGAGCTGGTCATCCTAGTACCTGCTTGCACTTAGAAAGAGAGATGCACACAAAAGTAAGCTATTTCAAAAAACTGGTCACGGTGGTTAAAAGGGAAAAATGGGCAGAGGTGTGTCAAAGGGTAAGCACAGACAAGTCACTGAAATTGTTCTGGCGACTACATAAAAGCATGAGTGGTGTAGTCAAGAATAAGAGCATTTCTGACTTCCAAGGTGCTGACCTCATCTGGCAGAGGACTGACGAAGACAAGGGCAAAGCCCTCTTTGAACGCTACCTTGAGCAGGGCAACCAGACAGACATGGGAGGTCGAAATCTGGCCAAGGAGGTCACCTCAGACAGATGCAAGGCCCAGAACACTCCGGATGAAGACACAGTGACAGTGAAAGAAATCAAGGCTGTGCTTCGACGATCAAAAAACAGTGCTCCAGGTCCTGATGGCATAAGATACGACGACATAAATAGGTGTACCGACAATGAGCTAGAGAAACTAGCAGACATGTACAACAACAGTATAGGGAGTGCTAGCATCAAGGAGGAATGGTTACACAGCTATCTGATTCCCTTGCCGAAGCCTGACAAAGACCACAAAAAAATTCAGGGATATCGAATTATAACCATGCAGAATACAATAGGCAAGCTGCTGGAGAAGGTAATTGCCAGGAAAATATCAAGCCAACTAGAGAGGCAAGGTGTTTTCCCACCTACCCTGGGTGGGTACCGTCCAAAAAGAGAAACCTGGACCAATGCAGCAGTCTTTGCCCAGGATGTCTATGAAGGTTTCCACTCAGGCACTGAAACCGTTGCTGCAGCGATTGATCTTGAGGACGCATACAACAGAGTACCACTGGATTTTTTAATGTTTCAGCTTCTTGAACTAAACGTAAGTCCATTCCTCCTTAGTTGGATCGCTGCAGCCCTCTTCCAACGGAAAGTAGTTTTTAGATGTGGCAGTTGGACTTCGGAACCAACAACAATATATCCTGGCCTACCACAGGGATCACCATTATCTCCGGTACTGTTCAACGCCTACACAGTGAGAATCACCAGTGAGCAGATCACTGGACCTGGCAGGACATTGTCATATGCCGATGATGTTTTAGTGTATCGTCAGGGTAAGGATAGAGAGGAGGTTGCTGGGGAACTACAAACCGAACTCAATCGCATAAGTACTTGGTGTGATGAAGCTGGGGCAATGGTTAACCCAACAAAGGCAACAGTGACTTGGTTCTCGTTGAATAATCATATTGTCAACAATCCAACACCAACAGTAATGATGTGTTCAGAGACGGTGGAAAGAACGCAGGCAATGAATTACCTGGGGATACGGTTTGATCGAAGCCTTGCTTATAATGTGCACATAGACCAGGTGATAACAAAGGCCAAGCGGGGTTTGGCAGCGATGCGGGTGATGGCGGCAGCAAACTGTGAGCAGCGCCATCTATGTCTTCTGTACGAGGGGCTGGTCATGTCTGTTTTGGAGTATGCAATGGCAATCTTGACTCTCAGCCATAAGCAGATAGAAAGGATGGAAAGGATACAGAATGAAGCTATGCGCATTATTCTTGGATGTACAAGAGATACAGCATGCAGGGCGATGCGCTATCTTCTTGATTTTCCAACCATTGAAGAGAGAATACAAGTTTGCAGGGCACGCGCCTACCTCAGAATTAACGCAAACACACAACATCCACTGCATAGTGAAATTAGGAAGATGAAGGGCAGCAGGTTAAAAAGAGGACGGTCGTGGATGGGTCAAGCCGAAGACATTCTTCAACAGGTGTGTTCACTTGAGGACTTAGAACCTGGCGAGGAGTGGGTGCAAGTGCCAACAGACTTCTGCACATCCTTTTCAGTTTGCATCCAATTAGATAGAAAATGCAGACAAGAAAATCCGGCTGCTGTTGAGGCTGAAGTACAAGCGTTGATTTTCGAGAATTCGCTAGACGGTGACGCGGTCATCTACACAGATGGGTCGGTCGTCCGACATGTGAGAAGCTCATGGGCCTTTACAGCTCGGGCCGGAGGGAGAATTGTGAAGGAGGACTCTGGTGCTTTCACTGAAACCACAAGTAGCCTGACCATGGAAGTCATGGCAGTAAGTAAAGCAATAACATGGCTCGAGACACAGACATTCACCAGGGCTTGTTTCCTTAGCGACTCAATGAACATGATCAAGAGGATAGAGGAGGGGTCGATCCGAAGAGAATGGTTGCTGCCTCTGAAGCGGTCTCGGCTGGCAAAGATTAGTTTCATCTTCGTGCCAGGGCATGCGGGAGTACAAGGAAATGAGCGGGCTGACAAGCTCGCAGGTGAGGCTACTGTGGAGGGCGGACGCGCCATGGACCAGGCTGACATTCTGAATGCTCTACGTGATGTGAGACTTTTGCGAGAACCAAGTGATGACTGTGAATCTACAACAATGGCCAGACTGCTAGAGCATCAAATTAAAAGAGGTGTGGCCAAACAAGAACACTACGCAGGAAGCCAAAGAAGATTGATAAACCAACACAGAACTGGCGTCGTTAGCCGCTACACGCTGCGGGATTTGCTGAGGAGGGGATCCGAGCACTTATGGACTGAATGGTTCGATGTGCAGCGAGGATGATCTGTCGACTAACTAACTAACTAACTAACATATGACTACAGACATTGAAATGGTTGCCTACCTGTTTCGACTGATTTTTGTATCTAACATGAAACAGGTATATGGAGCCTTATTTAAGCTGAGTCCATCAGACACTATTATCTCCTTGGCATCTTTCTGTCTGGGTTGAGGTACACATGCCTGACTTACAGGTAATTAATTCTATTCAAGTGTTGGGCCGGTTTTACAAGGTCTGTTTCACACTCTACTGAGTCTGCCAGTCTGTGCAATTTCAATTCCCACCCTTCCATGGGGTTAATTGCCCCTAGGCCCCTCTGTGTGATCAGCTGACCTTGGCATGTTTACAGCCCTAGGACTATTGTCTCCACCTGGGTCAATATGTTGTTCATGCCTGGGTGGTTTTATTTCATTATCTCTGACATTCTCCACCTCTCTACAGGTAATGGCCTTCATTCCACCATTGGCCCAGTTCATTGTTGATTTAGCCAGGGTCTACCTGGGTGAGAAGGTGCCAGTGTGTCTGTATGGTGTCATAGCCCATCTGGGTAACATTACATTTCCCACATAGCCAGTAGACTGATGAATAATACATTAACTGCCGGCTTTGCAAGCTTATGTAAAGCTAGATAGCCTTGAATATAGAGAAAACAGTTTGTTCTTTTGTTGATTTCTCTGAGTGGTCCATCATATGTGTACCAGAGAGTATTCTGGGATGGCAATGTGGCGTCTCGCGACACTTTAGTACAGCCTAGATTTATAAGCCATTTTGAACTCCACTTTGGCAGTGAATAGTCTTTCATTTCAGAAAGTCTGCTAGTCCTTTCTTTTGTATAAGAAATCTATCATAAGGAAGTGGCCACACAACAAATTGGTGGCTGCGTCTGGTATAGTAATTTTTTCACTAATCTACAGATTGGTGACTCAGTTCAGATAACCAACCTTGTAGTTTTGACTGTACAACTGTCTGAAGTCGGGGTGCGCCACCACCTAGATGAAAGTATTACTCACTGGCGAGCACCCTCAAATAGTCAAAAATAGACTAAGGACAAAATCTATATGGCTGAACCACAGATTAAGCCCATGAATATCCAATGTACAGCTCCAAGTGGCTCATAACAAAATGAAATGAGGGAAGGAAAAGGTTAGCTGAGGTAGATTTTTAAGTCTAGATTTAAGAGTAATTGACAACTATCCCAGTGCAAGTATTTTTCCCCTGACTTTCCCTTCCTTGTTCTAAGTGAACTCCCACAAATGTATACACACAACACGTATGCACAATTGGAATTAAAAAGTATAACGACTGAACTATGAGTTAAAATAAACTTCAACATTTATTGGCTATCATTATTATTAGACATCTGATGTTTTTCAAGATGATGATGATGAAATCATATAAGTTTATGCACTACAGTAGTCATGAAAGTGAAATGATTAATATAAAATACATAATTCTAGATCCTATCTGGATCAGTGTCCTGGCTCAAAGAAAGGTCCGCTCACAGCAGTTATATTCAGATCAGCAAACAGCCGTGGTCAGATCAGCGAACAGCTGGACGGTGTTCAGAACAATAGTGTCTGTCCTGTCCCCCTAGTTCCTCCGTTGTCACAGCACGGGTACTGGGCTCCTGTTGAGGGCTTCGAAGAGAACATCAAGAATGTGTATTATCTAGTTCTACATCAGTACAATCCTAATTAATACATACATTCTATCACCCCTCTATATAATGACCACTCTGGCCAAGTTTATCTTCCAGCTTTTCTGTGCATTAACTCTCCTCCTTCTCCATACTGTCTTAGTCTGGGACGGGCTTTTCAATTGTCTCACACGCCTGTAATTTTTACATTTCTGCCGTCCTATTCCATATCGCTAATACAGACATTCTGGGTCGTTGTCAGGATCTCCCCACCAGATCTGCCGTGTCTTCATCATTGACGCCTGGCAATTATGGCCAGGTACGCCTGTGAGCGGCACTAACTACGCAGTGATGAGAACGGTCAGTTGTGGCTCGTGTGGCACACGGAGTCCACGCAGGGAGGCAACCCGACCAACGAGGACTCACTGCGGTTAGACGGCAGACGGTCTCGAACTGTGGTACAGGACAGACGTGGATGGAATATGTGCTCATATAGCTTTTGTGAGTGAACGCTATTAGAGAGAACGCCTGTTTGAGTATAGAAGACTGTGCGCCTGTGTTGTAAGTTGTGTATTGATATATTGCATGTATATATTTATTGTATAAGGGCATCACCATTGTGGTTGCGCGATGCCTGTAGTGTTTGCGGCAAGTGAGAAGTGCGAATAAAGTGTTTATCATTGTATTCGCCGTGTGTCACGTATAATCATTCTGCGACAGTGTTTGTATCACATCTGTTAGTTATTTACGAGCCTGTGTGATTGCGAATGCAAGATCCTGACAGGTGTGAACGTGGGTGCAACGTCCGGCTTTGAACCAGTTAGAGAAAGGTGTGAACATGGGTGCAATGTCCGGCTTTGAACCATTTAGAAAAAGGTGTGAACGTGGGTGCAACGTCCGGCTTTGAACTATTTAAAGAAAAAGCTGTAAACACGTGTGTATCATCCATTTTTTGTGAACCAGTCATAAAATAAGTGTGAACGTGGGTGTGTACCATCGGATTGTTGAACAATTGTGTCAGTGTGATAACTAATAAGATAAAGACGAATGAAATGGCGTGAAAAGTTCTGGAAAGCAAGAGAGTTTTGGTAAGGAAGTGACATTGAAAGTGAGAGTTGAACGGACGACATAACGACTAACAAATATACCCGACAGCACACAAACCTACAAAACTTAGGTGATAACGCATACACCACACAAACATACATATCCTAATATTTTCTTCTCAAAATAGCAACAGGTTTTTGCGTCATCCGAAAGTTTAATCAACTAAGATCATTTGTGGCAGTAAAAATCAAGCAGCCAGCCTCTGGTACAGTGTTCCAACATACTCCAGAGCTCCAAAGTCACTTAAGTATTTTTTTCCCATATATACTTTTGTGTGAGTCCAGGCATAAGCTGTGCTTTTCATAAATATTGTGCATATTTATTGTATCTACTAACACCGGATAATTATTTTGTCTGTACATTCACTGTAACTAAATTAATTTATCATGTCTACATTGGACAATTTCATTCAATCTAGTTTAAAATTAAAGTTAACTGGTGAAGAGTTAACAAAGTGGAGTGAGGCAAAATATGCAGAGCATGTCCTATTACAGGAGAAAGCCAGAGAACGAGAGGACAGAGCGGCTGAAAGTAGAGCTGAAAAAGGCAGAATTAGAGGCCGAAATAAGAAAAGCCGAGATCTTAGCCCAAAGTAAGAGGGAAGAACATGATATGCAGCTGAAGATGAAACAGCTAGAGGCCGAAACATCAGCCACTAAAGAATCTAAGAAGTTAGAAAGGCAAGAAAAAGAGAATCAGTATAAAAAGTACCAAGGGATCGTCAAAAATGTCACTACGGGCGACTGCATTGCAGCCTTCGCCCAAAATTTTGAAACAATAATTGAGCATTATCAGATCCCAGAGACAGAATGGAATATTATTTCCATGAGAAGCCTTTCAGGAGAACCTCTCAAAGTTATAGAGACCATTCCCAAAGATCTCAGGAAAGACTATCATTATATAAAGGCCAAAACTATGGCACACTTCCTGTTAGATGAAGCAGGCTACAGAGAACAGTTTAGTAAACTAGCTCCAAAACATTTCACAAACTTTCTCTGACTACGTTTCATTAGTGCAGGATGTTTTCAGTAAATGGTTGTCGTCAGCTAAGGTTAATAACAACTTTGACAAGTTAAAAGATTTGATTCTCAGAGATAAGATCATCTGATCTATACCACCACCATTTTTCAAATTTCTGCAAGAATGTGAGTGCGAGAGTGTGCAACAAATAGAAAAACGAGGTTCGGCTTATTTCACGGCCAACAAGAGTTGTTTCACTAGTGTATTAACTGACACAGAGTTTGAAGCAGCCGCTACCTATGATAGAACAAAGTCAGGTACCTACAACAAACAGAAACCCTTTAAGCAATCTGTAAATAAGAACTATCAATGCAGATATTGCAATCTTCAACATAATGAAAGTGATATGTGCTATAGACACCCAGGTTACCTCACATACTTGCAAAACTATATAGATAAGGAGAGAAAGAGCCACAAACGATTAACCAAATGCTTCCTCTGTAAGGCATATGGCCACTGGCGTCATGCATGTAAAGGTAAACAAATGACCAGAAAGGCTAATGCAGCCATGTTCGATAGCTCTTCCTTGGATGAGGAACAAGTAGAAAACCATCCAGTTAATGCAGCAGAGGTCATTGATGTTTCCCATCTGGAAAAATGCACCACCTGCAATCGTTTTCATAAAGATGGCTTATTAACATGTGGCCACTCAATACCTATTGCCAATGAAGAAGCCAATTTGGTAATAAATTCTAAAGGTAAACTTAACATCCATCAAGGTTTTGTAAATGGCAAAGCTGCCAGTTTTACGTGATAGCTGGTGTACTCTTATTGGGGTAAAGAGAGACTCTATCTTACCTTCAGACTATACAGGCAAACATGTTACATGCAGAACTTTCTCAGGTAACATCAAGAAATACCCACTTGCATGGGCATATATTGACACCCCATTCCTTACAGGCAAGGTTAAATGTGCAGCATTATCTAACCCATGTTGTGACATAATTGTGGGTAACCTTCCTGAAGTAAATTATATGTCGCATGATTGTGTAACATCTTCTGCTGAATGTATTGTTGACAATATAGTATCATCTTCGAACGAATGTATGTTTGCAAATGTATTAACATCATCTGATGAATGTATTGTTTCAAATGTAACATCATCTTGTCATAATTCTAATGTGTCAAATGCAGTAACTAGATCTGCTGCAAAAGTGCAAGATCAAATTAACCAGACTGAGGCTTTAGAAATGTTAAGCCCAGTTATACTGCCTCTCAATACTATGAGAGAAAATTTCATAAAAGCCCAAAAGGCTGATGTATCTTTACACAAATATTTTAATTTGATAGGCCAAAAGCCAAGAATTACAAAGAATGCTAGATGGCACTTTGACCTCAAATGTGGTATTCTTACACGGTATTATACCAAAGATGCCAACACCACTGAGCAAACGATGTTACCAACCGAACACCGCAGAAAAGCATTGCAACTAGCACATGACATACCCCTTGCAGGGCATATGGCTTATTCTAAAATGAGAACAAGATTACTTACCCAGTTCTACTGGCCTAGATTCTGCAGTGACACCAAACTATATTGCAGAACGTGTGACATCTGCCAAAAGCTTGTAAAAAAGGGGAAACACCCACAAGCAGAACTACAGATAACAGATCTAGCAAGTAGACCCTTTGAAAAGATATCGGTAGATATCGTAGGGCCTTTAAACCATATTACATCTAGAGGTAATAAGTATATTTTAACGATCATTGATCTATGTAGTAGATGGCCTGAGGCAATTCCACTCAAGAATATAACATCTAAGGATTTAATGGAAGTTTTCTTCCATATTTTTTCAAGGATAGGGTTTCCTGATACCATTCTCTCAGATCGAGGAAGTCAGTTTATTGCTGCAGCCACTCAAGCCTTCACTAGAATGTTAGGGGTAAAGCAGTGCTTTAATAGCCCATATCACCCTCATTTGACTGGTATTGTAGAGAAAATGAACGGTGATCTCAAACATATGCTAGCTAAAGTTACCCAGGAACATCCAGAAGACTGGGACACTTATCTACCTGTCATGCTTTTTGCGTATCGCGAAGTACCGCATTCCAGTACAGGTTTTTCAACATTTGAACTTGTTTATGGAGCCAAACCATGCGGCCCATTAGCTATTTATCACTCTATGTTAACTGAAAGTGTAAATGAACATAAACCAATATCATCATATGAACATGTAACATCATTGCAAGACAGAATTATTAAATCTTGCATTTTAGCAAAAGAAGCATTGAAACAATCTGGTGCTATTTACAGACAATATGCAAATAGAGGAAACAGAATAACACTGACACCTGGACAAGACATACTATTACTGTTGCCAAGTGACAGACACTTACTGAAGGACTCATGGCAAGGACCATATAAAGTACTGAGACAAATCTCGACAGTGGACTACGAGATCGCAATAAACAACAAACACAAAATATTCCACATTAACATGTTAAAACCGTACTACAACAGAGACAGAGACCAAGACGAGACGGCAGCAAGCACAACGATAATGGAATACACAGACGCTGATGATACAGACGAAATACTGGTTCCATCACTTGACACGACAGACACTCTACAAGACATCAAAATTAATCCTAATCTATCTCAGACAGACACCGACAATTGCAGACAACTGTTACAAGACTACAGCAGTATTTTCTCCAACCATCCAGGACAGACAGACTTAGTACATCATCACATCATTCTGACATCCAACACACCAATAAAGTGCAGACCATACTCCATACCCATACACTACAAAGACAAGTTACATCAAGAAATTCTAGAACTGGAGAATAATCACATTATCAGAAGATCACAGTCACATTTTTGTTCACCAATAGTGATTGTCAAAAAGAAGGACAACTCTATACGCCTCTGTGTTGACTATCGGAGTCTCAACAGTATTACACAGTTAGATTTAGAACCGATGACTAACTGTGAAGACATATTGACGGAATTGACAGACGCAAGATATTTTACAAAACTGGACATGACAAAAAGGTATTGGCAAATACTGATGCATCAAGACAGCATACATTTGACAGCATTTGCCAAACCCTGGGGTCTATACGAATGGTGCAAACTCCCATTCGGGCTAGTCAACGCCCCTGCGACATTTGTACGTATGACCAGACTATTAATGACAGACATTCCAAATATAATTTCGTACATGGACGACATATGTGTGCATACTAAGACTATGACAGACCACTTAACGACGTTACAGCAGACATTTGAATGCATCAGACACCACGGTCTAACAGTGAAACCATCTAAGTTTGACATAGCCTTCCAAGAAATTACTTTTTTGGGTTATAAAATTTGCAATGGCTCTGTCACGACTGATGACAATATTGTTTCAAGGATTCTAAAATTGTCCCTTCCAACAACAAAGAAGGAAATACGAAGTCTCCTAGGTTTACTTAATTACTACAGACAATTTATTCCAAATTTTGCTACTTTGACAGATTGTTTTACCAACTTACTAACCAAAGATAAACTAAACAAAATTGTAAACAGCGAATGCCTGAGCCCAACATTCACAAAAGTTTTGTCGTATTTTTCTAGTAATCCCATACTCAAATTGCCAAATTTGGACACTATTTTCAGATTGAGAACTGACGCGAGCTCCATAGCGATCAGGGCCGTGTTATTGCAAAGCCATGATGAAATCCTTCACCCAGTATACTACGTGAGTTGTAAGCTGAAACCAAGAGAGAAAAATTGGTCGACTCCTGAGGTAGAAGCCCTTGCTCTGGTTTATGCAGTTAGAAAATTATCTAGAATTTTGTTAGGAAAACATTTTATAGTGAGACAGACAATAATCCATTGACAATCATCACTAATGGGACTCCTACAAATCACAGGATAGCAAGGTGGTCTCTATTACTTCAAGACTTCAGTTTCGAAGTGAGGCATATCTGCGGTACTCAAAATACGATTGTCGACCTTCTTTCCTGATGTCCGTACGACACATCCGAAAGCCTACTTTTGCCTGAGCGCACACAGTAAAGCAGTCATTAAGCTGCAAGCCTTTATAGCACTCAGTAACACAGCGAATATTGAATTTATCTCAGAAATGCTGTGAAAGATAATTGTGATAGGGACAATGTCCCCATGTATATATAGTATATTTTATTAAGGAAAATGTGACAAATATTTGTGTGTTATGAGAACAAAAGGTAATATTATTGTAAATACTGATGAACATTAAGACGAACAGTGCTACAAGGAATTCAAAACCTACCTTACATCATCTGGTTGATTATCCTCAGTACCTGTTAACATGAACACTGTTGAACACATATTTTCTTTGAAAGATTGTGAAAATTATCGCCCATAGAGTTTTGTGTTATTTTACTTGTTACGTCCAAGGGAAACAATTTGAACTATTGGTAATATGTAAGAGTTATAGAAAACCTTCCTCATGTTGCCTGAATGGCGACACATCAAGATGACATCAACTATGCGTGGAAATAATTACTAAAGTTGTAGACCTGCATTAGACTATCTGACCATATTGGGTTGGAGTCAAATGTTGGAGTCGTCTTATGAGGAAGATGACTCGCGGCCTGACATGTCGTGTTTGTAATTTTATTTTTTCATTTGTCGTGAGGTAGTTGCATGGCTTGAGAGCATAGCATAAATCGCTGATAGCTACCAGACTGGCTGTATCAATTTACAACCTATGTAAAAATCCAACTAGTGGATTGTACTTGATTAGTGTGGCTTAATAGCATCATTGACGAGCGTGTGTATATAGCATACAATTATCCATAATATTTCAAAATAAACCAAAGTGTCACGTCAGATGACAAACAATGGGTCGATTCTGACAGGTTTAATAAATAATCCCAAATGTATATAGCCATCAATGAAAGGATACTCCTTTCATTAGAGAGGGGGGCGGGAGAATGTCAGGATCTCCCCACCAGATCTGCCGTGTCTTCATCATTGACGCCTGGCAATTATGGCCAGGTACGCCTGTGAGCGGCACTAACTACGCAGTGACGAGAACGGTCAGTTGTGGCTCGTGTGGCACACGGAGTCCACACAGGGAGGCAACCCGACCAACGAGGACTCACTGCGGTTAGACGGCAGACGGTCTCGAACTGTGGTACAGGACAGACGTGGATGGAATATGTGCTCATATAGCTTTTGTGAGTGAATGCTATTAGAGAGAACGCCTGTTTGAGTATAGAAGACTGTGCGCCTGTGTTGTAAGTTGTGTATTGATATATTGCATGTATATATTTATTGTATAAGGGCATCACCATTGTGGTTGCGCGATGCCTGTAGTGTTTGCGGCAAGTGAGAAGTGCGAATAAAGTGTTTATCATTGTATTCGCCGTGTGTCACGTATAATCATTCTGTGACAGTGTTTGTATCACATCTGTTAGTTATTTACGAGCCTGTGTGATTGCGAATGCAAGATCCTGACAGTCGTACAGCCACTCCGTCCAAAGTTGGTTTAGCAGCTCACAGGGTCGGTAATGGTATTATAATAGTACCTGATCATCCAGGCTTACAAGCCGTGACCATTATCTGTGCCAAGCTTCCATGAATTACCATGAACGCTCGTCCACCATACACTGAAAGGGGTAAGCACCATATACCCTATTGTGACAAGACCGCCGGGGCTTGGCCTGGTTTGCCACGATAGATAATTATCCCCAGCCTTTGCTCCAACCACCTCAATAGCACTCTACATCTACCAGGCCCCACACAAGCCGGGACAGCTGGACCTCCCCTCCCTCACCTAGGGTTCCCTACCCCAAGGGGCTCGGACCAGACACCAGTCATATCACTGCACACAGTCATAGCTAAGAAAACAAAAATTTAATTCGGAACTAAGTCAACCACAACACAGAGAAGGATGGCTGAAAGCCAGACTAGAAGAGACTATGTACAAGAGCACATATGCAGATGAGGATCCTTCATCATGGAGACTGACGATAGCTCGTGCGGTTGTCCAGTCGTGGTAGCGACTCACCCAGGCTCCTCCAGTGGACTGGAACTCCAAGGTCTGCTGCCTCTCCAAAGTTCCCTCTTCACACAGAGAACCAATCACGGGCTGATCAAGCGCAGTACCACTGCCTGACTGACACTGCACCGATGAACAAGGATCCTTCCTTGCTGTCGTACTATTTCACTCGTCACACTCCTGATGAAGTCTGGGCCGACCCTAGAACCTTAGCGGTCTCCCACTTGCAGAAAAAGTACATGTAGCACCGTATTCAAATACACAAGAGCCTGGTCACTCTTCTATCTCATAAGTGACCCACACACTGATATGTCACCTACAGAATGAGCGGTTGCTCCACATGAACACAAAATGTCACTGGCAAAGTCTATCAGGTGACTAAACACTTCACCTTATTTCCATGTCCTTGGATCAATAGATCTTCACCCAGTATCTTATCACTACCCTGATCGAAGGGTATCAATCACAACTTAGCATACACTGTCAACAGTTCACCACGTTGGCATGAGGTAGCTCCCTACCTTCACAAACATGTCAACAGTTCACCACGTTGGAATGAGGTAGCTCCCTACCTTCACAAACATGTCCCTCTGGTGTTCCCACCAATGTCGTAATCAATGTCTTAGGTCACTGGACCACATGTTGGCTTCATAAAGGTAACCAATGTAGAAACACTATTTACGCATCAAATTATACATGGTGTCCCATAACAACCCAGCCGGGCCAGAAGCATATAACACAGGCCATGGTGACCGGTAACAATGATCATTGGGCTGAACTTGAAAGTTCCTGACCTTGCAATCACCAAGGTTTACACTGAGGTTGAATGTCACCAGTGCTTCACTGGCTAGAATCACCAGACGTTTCAGTGTTGGATCATACTAAACGAAGACTTAAAATAATGCACTGGAATGCGGAGGGAGTCAGCAACAACAAAATAGAATTAGAAAAAATCTTGGACCAAGAAAAAGTAAGCATATGTTGCTTGCAAGAAACTCACCTCAATGAAAATATAGCCTTCAAAATCAGAGGCTACCAGTGTTACCGATCTGACCGAAAGAACAGGCGAAAAGGTGGGATACTGACCCTTGTAAGAAATAACATCATGGCTTCCCAAATCAAAGTCTACATGGAAGGGGCTGAGTATCAGACACTTAAACTTAAGACAGGTAATACAGATCTACATCTGATCAATTACTACTGTCCAAGTGACCGCCCACAGGCACTGGACACTCTACCACTAAAAGAAAAAATGATTGTGTGTGGCGATTTCAACAGCCACTCGCAGAGCTGGGGCTATGATCACATGGACCAGAGAGGAAAGAGACTGGAAGACTGGCAGGATGAGAATAGATTCATGTTGATTAACAAGCCGTCCGACCCACATACTTTCTACTCGAGATCATGGCACTCTACAACTACACCTGACCTGGCTTTTCATTCACCAGACCTGGAGTGGAACATTACACGAACTGTTGGGAAACAACTTGGTGGCAGTGACCATCGGCCAGTCTTTCTAACCGTAGAAAATGAGCTTGTAAGTGAAAGCAGCACCCTCTCGAGGTGGAACTACAAGAAAGCAGACTGGGCAATGTACAAGCATCGCACCAGCATACTGGTTAGAAACCTGAACACTGAGAAAGACATAAATAAAGCAGTTGAAGAGTTTGGGAAATGCATACTACAGGCAGCGCGAGAAACAGTACCAAGAGGAGCCCGTAAACAATATAAACCCTACTGGAGTAGTGAACTGGAACAGTTGCATAATGATGTTGAAGTGTGTAGAAAGCAAGCAGAGGCCACACCCAGCCAAGAGCACCACAATAAATTCCAGCATGCAAAAGCCAAATTTCAAAGGGCCAAGCTGCAGGCTAGACGGAAAAGCTGGCAGGAGAAAACGGAGTCTCTGAACTTTGAAAGAGACACAAGGAAATTGTGGAAGCTAATAAAACAGCTTAATGACGAGGGCACAGGGAGAAACTCAAAAATTGCACTACATAAAGATGGAAAAATCTTAACAAGAAAGCAAGCAGCTGACCATTTTGCGGACTCGTTCGCACAAGATAGCAATATCAAAATTAGTCCAGAGAAACAACAAGAGATTCGAGAGAAACGACAACATACAGGACAGAAGGAAATAGTACATGAGGTTCTGGAGGCACCCATCACAATCAGCGAACTGGAGCTAGCCATATCAAAACTGAAAATGAGAAAGTCACCAGGAGCTGATGGTATCTCCAATGAAATGATCAGGAACCTAGGAACAGAGGCCAAAACAAAGCTGTTGCAGATCTTCAATAACAGCTGGACCTTAGGCAGTGTTCCACAAGCCTGGAGAGAAGCAATCATGATACCCCTCCTAAAATCAGGGAAAGATGGTTCCATTACCTCTAGCTACAGACCAATTAGCCTCACCAGCTGTCTCTGCAAAACACTGGAGCGCATCATCAATCACAGACTGCAGTGGTACATTGAAAGTAAAAACATCCTTGTGCCACAGCAGGCTGGCTTTAGGCAGTGCTACTCTACGGAAGATCAGACAACCTACCTCTCTCAAGAAATTGAGGATGCATTCCAAGAGAAGAAGCTGGTGCTTGCGGCATGGATAGATCTGAAGAAAGCCTTTGACAAAGTCTGGAAAGAAGGTCTGATGAAGAAACTGAGAAACTGCAAAGTCAATGGAAGAATGTACAAATGGGTGAAAGCATACTTGCACAACAGAAGAGCCCGAGTACAGATAGACGGACTCAAGAGCAAGAAAGTACTACTGCGTCACGGTGTCCCCCAGGGCGGAGTCTTGTCCCCCACACTTTTTCTAATCTTCATCAATGATCTTGTTGCTCACCTACCGCATGGAATTAAAGCGGCAATGTACGCCGATGACCTGGTTCTATGGAGCACAAATGAATATGCATCAGTGGCCACCAGATTGCTACAAAGAGCTGTAGATACATTTACTGCATGGGCAAATAGATGGTGTGTCAGCATAAACACTGACAAGTGCAGCACCACCCTATTTACCCTCTCTCCAAAACAAAAGGCAGGGATCATCCAGATAAATGGAACACCCCTAAGAGAAGATAAAGAACCAACATACCTTGGAGTAACATTTGATGGCAAGCTGACATGGAGAAAGCACATCAACAAAGCAGTAGCAAAAGCCAGAAGGAAAATAGCCATCCTGAGAAAGCTAAGTGGAACCACATGGGGAGCCAGTACAAAAATACTTAGCAAAGTTTACCAACAGAGCATACGACCACACCTGGAATATGGGTCAACTGCGTGGTGTTCAGCATCAAATACCACACTACAAGAGCTGGACAAGGTGCAAAATCAAGCACTTAGAGTCACCACAGGAGGGATGAGATCAACCCCTATAGTGGAAATGGAGAAGATGGGGAGGACACAGGCACTGAGTGAGCGCAGAGATACGAAAACGCTAATACAAGCAGAAAAGTTCCTCAGCTTGCCAGGCCACCCTATGAAGAACAGATTTGAAAACCTAGCTATGGGGCGGTTGAAAAGAAGTAGTTTTACCCACCAGGCCAAACGACTCTGCAGAGAAACCACTGATCTGCCCACAGTTGGTATCCCCCTAACAACTATTCCAGAGCGAACTCCATGGAAAGATGAGCATAGACTATCGTTACAAATCCAGACAAAAGTGAGAGGAATATTTGACAAGGAAGAACAGAACAGTGTGCAGCGCAGAACAGCCACTCTCAGCTTCCTTGATGAAGAATACCCACAGGACCTCTGGATCCGAGTCTACACAGATGGGTCAGCACAAAATGCTGTTCGAAATGGAGGAGCGGGAGTGTACATAGAATACCCAAATAATACTAGGGACACAGCCAGAGTACCGACAGGAAAGTACTGCCATAACTATGATGCCGAAATTGAGGCAATCAAGATAGCAACAGAGAAATTACTAAATAACAGCAATGGTACACAACCTGTGGTGCTACTAACAGATGCAAAATCAGTACTCGAGGCGCTCCTCTCTGGGAAATTGCCAGTACTAAGGACACTACTTTCTGAACTTAGCAGTCAGCATAAAGTCACCATACAGTGGATACCATCCCACTGTGGAGTACCCGGAAACGACAGAGCTGATCAATTGGCTAAGGAAGGAGCCAAAGAGGAACAGCCTGATGTGCCCGTTACATACCACCAAAAGAAAAGAATGATCAAATCAGTCAGAAAGCCACCAAAACCTGCTCAAGATGACTACCACATTATGGACAGACCAGAACAAGTCATTATTCTGCGCCTCAGAACAGGACACAATAGATTACGCAACCACATGTATACAAAATTCAAGATTGGTGAAACAGCCATGTGCACATGTGGATTGGCGTCGCAGACAGCAGAGCACATACTCCAAGACTGCCCAAAATATAACATATCTAGGCACACCTTCTGGCCTAGAGAGACGACAGTGGAAGATAAACTCTATGGACCACTGTGTGAACTGAAAAAAACAGTTCAATTCATGCAAGAGACGACATTGCAGATATAGACATATTTCAAGCGAACGAAAGAAGAAGAAGAAGAAGTGTTGGATCCTCTCAGGATCGGATGACACTCGTCGGACTCTTGACAGAGGTCCTAACCTAGACCTACCGACGTATTCAGCACTCAGCTCCTTTCAACATTGATCTCGCAGAATCAGAAGACCACTCCCAGTATGGCCTCAATCAACTTCTTGATAGGCACTGGAATGAGTGGGCCCATAGAGCTCATGGTAAAGCTCTTGAATCTTCTTCTGTATAGCAATAACAGATCCTGTGATTGAACAATCACAAACTTGACTGCAGATGTCCGCTCTGGCCGCGAATATTGACATCAAAATTACATCAGCCTGTTGGCTGTGATCTGTCTACGCTGAGGTCTGGTTGGCGACTGCTCACGACTAAGTCAGTGCGCCTTCCACTCGCCTACACGGGCCGCGTGACTTTCATGATTCATGAAGAAAACCAGAGTCACGATGAGTTCCACCAACCCGTGCTGCCTGAAGCACTCGTGAACTTAAAGATCTCTACCATGTACGCACTTGAGGGAACATTCTAGATGTTTCTATAAATAACTAGAATAGCTCCGCCCCGCACTACTTTTCTAGGGAAATCCCCTATTAATTGATATTAATTTCAAGGGAGACCAACGCATCGCACTCCCTTCAAAGGGCTATTATGCAGAGATCTGCCAATCTGCAGCCGTTTCGTCACACCTATACCAAGTGTGGGTAATGTCTGTACCATTACACCTCTGCTTCCAACGCAATTGATGGTGAATGTGCCAATGCGCACACAAATAGCATAACACCAAATTCTTCTTAGTGAGTTACCAGATAACAAATTGACATCAACTAAATTTAAGGTATGCGAATTCAAAATGGCATATAAGGTTATTCCTACATATGTGGTATGAATGCAAAAAGGAAGTAATATTCTTATCTACAACAAACGGTGAACCATAGTTTCCATGTACGTAATAGACGAAATACAAGTCTGCCGAGTGCATGTACAAAGTATAACAAAAATTATCTTCTTCTTCTTCTTCTTTTTCTTCTTCTTCTTCTTCTTCTTCTTCTTCTTCTTCTTCTTCTTCTTCTTCTTCTTCTTCTTCTTCTTCTTCTTCAGTGTTCCGAGCCATTGAGGTTCTTTGCTGCAGATACAATCCGTCTCCATTCGTCTCTCTGGTTGGTTATAACAAAAATTATGCATATGAACATTCAAATATATCAAACATCCAATACACATACATTATATTACTTCCAAATGGACATATAATGATACTCAACTCAATAGCATAATGCATTATTAATTAGTAATAATATTGTATAGCTACAAAATGAGATATACACCAAGCCTAATTGAAGTGACCACACAGAACAGCCATAGTGCTGATCTGCCCGGTTTAGTCACCACTTAGCCACTACTGTGTTAAGAATTAAAGAAATAGTCAGTTGACTATATTCTGTGCAACAAATGCACACACCAAAAGGTGACTAGGCTAGTTTACAAAGAAATGACAAGCATCTGCTAAGCCACATGACAATGAACAGTCTCTAGAACATAGCCAAGATCTGCTTAATATAAGGTTCCTACTTCTCAGAAGAAGAACACATAAAGCACTATGATTTTGTACACTGAACTGAGAAAGAACAGTGCACACTCAAGTAACCTTAGACAATGATATTTCTTGAAATAACCTAGGTCTGATATAGACTGAAAATCAGTACATACATCTAAAAGACTTAGATAGTTACTAAGAACAAACATTCTAAGGGATACAAACGTATACAAGGAGGGTTCATGCCGATTCAAATGTCTGTCTTATTCTAAAGGGAACAATTCCAATTACAGTTTTCAAAAAACAAATTTTTAATTCGGCCTCGTCTAACCTGCTTCCTCAGCGGTGGTTATTGTTGAGAGCCGTGGCTGTGTGGACTGTTAGTCCTAATTCCTACTGGTTATATTGGTTCCAGTCTGTTTGTCGTTTAAATTTATTTTGTGCTATCTGGTTGTTTTCTTTGTCTTGTGTTGGTCCTGATAAAGCCCGGTCCTTGGTTGGGCCTACTGGGGCCCGCATTCTCTTGTTTGTTGGCTTCTTTTCTCTATTAGCACTGCTACGTGCTTGTCGCTTCTTGTGTTATTCTCATTGGGGCTGGTCCCAGTCATGTCCAGTCCTCATAAGGACTCAATGTAGGCAAAGGCAGAGCATTCAAGTGCAAGTCTCAAGTTGTCCTCCCGGTCATCGGCCCGAACTCCTTTACGTTTGTTTTTTGGCTTTTTTAATCACTACCTGTGGGTTTGGTGTAGCAACAAGATGACCTGGTCTCCCTGTCAGCCTAGTTCAGGTGCCCTACCGGAAGAGCAAACCCACCTTCCTGCCATTCACCCCACCATACTCAGCTGTCCCCTTCAGGACAACCGGTATTTAGTTGTTGTTGTTTTTTTTTTTAAATACCTACATAGATTTTATTTTTTAAATAACATAAAAACATACACACACATACATACATACATATACATACAATGTAGAAAGGTTATATGGTCTTCCCTGTTCTGCATATGAACTGCCTGATCAGTCGCTGTATTTCTGGATTGCTGTTAGTGTGCAGGCACGCGGTCATTGTCATTGGAGTCCCAGTTTTGATGAAGTAATCTCTCAGATCCCTTCCCTCTCTATTGAACTTGTCGCATGCGAGTAAGTAGTGTTCAATGGTGTTATTTTCTAGGCAAGCTCTGCAGAATGGGTTTTCTCTTGTGTCTTTCCAATTACCTAGTCTAAAGGGAACAGGTCTAGCATGGGTTTTTATACTAAATCTAGAAGTAGACATAATTATCGCCTTGGCACCTTTCTGTCTGGGTTGAGGTACACATGCCTGACTTACAGGTAATTAATTCTGTTCAAGTGTTGGGCCGGTTTTACAAGGTCTGTTTCACACTCTACTGAGTCTGCCAGTCTGTGCAATTTCAATTCCCACCCTTCCATGGGGTTAATTGCCCCTAGGCCCCTCTGTGTGGTCAGCTGACCTTGGCATGTTTACAGCCCTAGGACTATTGTCTCCACCTGGGTCAATATGTTGTTCATGCTTGGGTGGTTTTATTTTACTCCTTTATTCAACCACTGGCCCAGTTCATTGTTGATTTAGCCAGGGTCTACCTGGGTGAGAAGGCGCCAATGTGTCTGTGTGGTGTCATAGTCCGTCTTGGTCACATTACATTTCCCACATAGCCAGTAGACTGATGAATAATAAATTTACTGCCGGCTTTGCAAACTTATGTTAAGCTAGATAGCCTTGAATATAGAGAAAACAGTTTGTTCTTTTGTTGATTTCTCTGAGTGGTCCATCATATATGTGTACCAGAGAGTATTCTGGGATGACAACGCGGCATCTCACGACAACAAATTTCAGTTCACCTGTCACTAGATTAACATATTAGTAAAGGTGTTCCTCACAATAGGACTCTCTAATATTTAGCACCAGTTATTGGTATAACTTATCCATTAATAAGTAAACCATTCAATTTCATAATCATAATACTAGTTAAAAGCCAAGTAAGTGATTCATAACAGCTGATTGATACATTAAGACAGGATAATAGAACCTAAAACAATGTAATCTACAAACCTTAGTCATATAACAAAATAAATACAATAAGAAATATAATATAAATATAAAGATAATAATTATATAGTACCTAGATGTTAGGATTAAAAACTCAGTAAGGTAAGGGTGTCACCAGACGGGTAAGTCTATTTGTTGTATTGTCACATAAATAAGTTGTGGTTGTGTGTGATAATTACTGCTGAATGTAAATAAGTAAATTTCTATTTTAGCATAGCTATGCCAGTGTTGGTAAGTGATTGTATTTTAGGTATATCAGAGTATATCCTCTTAGTGTCAAAATACCATGTCTCTGGACAGACAACCTACTCCACAGGAGCTGAGGGAGAAAGAGACTTAGCTACGATATGAGGGTGCTGAATTGAGAAAGTATATTAAAGAAGCTGAAAGAGGATGGAGGATTGAGCAAAGGGACATTATCAAGGAGAGAGAAAGAGGAAACGGGAGGGGAAGAATGTGACTCAAGATCCAGATGTCGGAGATAGAATCCAGAGAGAAGAAAGCTTGAGAGGAAAGAGAATCCAGACAGAGGATATTAAGAGCTGGACTTGGAGAGGAGAGGGGAGAGAGAGAGAGAGAGAGAGAGAGAGAGAGAGAGAGAGAGAGAGAGAGAGAGAGAGACAGAGAGACAGAGAGAGAGAGAGAGAGAGAGAGAGAGAGAGAGAGAGAGAGAGAGAGAGAGAGAGGGAGAGAGAGAGAGAGATGAGACATCACAAGTTAGAGTTGAGAAAATTGGAGTTACAAAATCCAGATGCCTCAAGATTTAGCAGTGCCAGCTCTCTAGTTCACAGTAGTGACACTTCTACAGGGTCTAGTACCTCTAATGGATCTACGAGTGTCCCACTGTCCCACTGCTCCCCTTCAATTAAAAAGTGGAGCAAATTGATTAATATCTTGAAATATTCATACATATGTGAGAAGCTTGATCTGAACCATGAAGGGCTGGAGGAAATGATACTGGAGGAGCAGTGAAAGAGACTGCCAAAATCTTTACAGACTTTTGTGGCAGAAATCGGTGGTGCTCAGTTAGAGGAGATTATTTCCATTTCTAAATATTATCTGACAGCTTATGGGGAATTGAGTACCAGAAGTTTAATAATACTTCTCATGCCAATTTAACACCACAATCTAATTTATCAAGAAAACAACTCTTCAGGTAAGGACAGCAGAGTGCACACTGTTGGTCCTCACCACAATCATGGTAGTAACAATAATAATACTAGAAAGTCTTCTCAGAATCAACAACAATCAAGTACAAGATGGGGAAATCAGTATTGTACATTTTGTCGGATTAAGACTACCACACTAGTCCCTGTAAAAACAAAACCCCACTTCAGTACACGGCCTGTTTAACTATGGGAGCTAGTACCCACCAATGGAGGACATGTGATAGTAATCAAAGACCTCCAGTAGTGGAGATAATTACTGTCAATTGGAGGGCAGTAAAGTGTTTATATGACACTGATTTTTCCTATCAACCAACTACCTCGGGAGATTACGGCTACCCAATCATAATGTCCCACCTTGAAATTTTGCTTTGCAAACTGCCAAAATCTAGAAATCTACACATAGCGGGTAATTTCTATGTTAAAGACAAGCTGTTGAACTGTAGGGAGGGAACTATGGGGAACGACCACAAGCAGCTTGTCATGCGTAAAACGTTTTGCGATCAAATGTTGAATATGGGTCAAACCATATCCTTTAGTTGACATATGGGTGTAGGAGCTACTTCACAGTGTATTACTTGCCACTATTCTTGTTCAGGGATGGCAGCAAATTTCAAAAGATATATCAGATCCTGTCCAGAGTGCCAACAAGCCACAACTAAACACTATGCTGCTCCATTCACTATGGATGAGATGCCCGTGTTGGGCACACCATTTGAACAAGTGGACGTAGATTGATTGATCGGGGGGGGGGGGGGGGGGGAACAGCATGCTTTGGTCATGTGATGAGAAGAAGAGAGGCATTGCAAAATACCTTAACAATTGGAAATATCAATGGGAAAAAAGACAAAAGCAGACCAAGAGAAATGATTCCGAAGGATTGAGTTGGCAGTATGAAGAAATATCATCAGCAGAATTTATCCAGAACACCATGGACTGAGATCTGTGAAAAGATATGAATGCATATGCCAGCTAGCAAGGCACATGATAATGATAACATAAGAAAAACACAAAAGTGACTTAGCTGATGCGAGTTCTGTACAGTGGTGTACCTCATCTGGGGTGTCGAATGAATACACACTGGCAATGCATGAAAGGATTTTAATAAGGGACTGTTGGATTTTATTTTGTCAGCTCTCTGTTGTTTGGTCATAATTTTTGAAAAATTAAAGAAACATCATTGTCATAGCCTTCTTACCTCTAGAAAGTCAAACCGGCATTCACGATATTGATACAGATCAAAATCTGTAAAGAGCAGTGTGATTGCGCTCCCCCGGGACACAGTGATTGACCAGAAGCATGATGCAGTATGTGTGAAGTATTGGGGGTAGTTAGGTGACACGATAACTCCTGTGGGTGTGGTAAGGTCTCCCCCACAACCTGCCAGATTGAGAGAAATGTATATTATTGATATAAAAGGTGTTGTATTGTGACATCTCCCTCACAAACCTGCTAGAATGTGAGTTACCGATATATAAGGTGTTGTATTATGACACAGGCTGAACAGCCACTGACACAGACTGAACAGCCACTGACACAGACTGAACAGCCACTGACACAGACTGATCAGCCACTGACACAGACTGGACAGCCACTGACACAGACTGAACAGCCACTGACACAGACTGAACTGTCACTGACACAGACTGAACAGCCACTGACACAGACTGAACAGCCACTGACACAGATTGAACAGCCACTGACACAGACTGAACAGCCACTGACACAGACTGAACAGCCACTGACACAGACTGAACAGCCACTGACACAGACTGAACAGCCACTGACACAGACTGAACTGCCACTGACACAGACTGAACTGTCACTGACACAGACTGAACAGCCACTGACACAGACTGAACTGTCACTGACACAGACTGAACAGCCACTGACACAGACTGAACAGCCACTGACACAGACTGAACTGTCACTGACACAGACTGAACAGCCACTGACACAGACTGAACAGCCACTGACACAGACTGAACAGCCACTGACACAGACTGAACAGCCACTGACACAGACTGAACAGCCACTGACACAGACTGAACAGCCACTGACACAGACTGAACAGCCACTGACACAGACTGAACAGCCACTGACACAGACTGAACAGCCACTGACACAGACCGAACAGCCACTGACACAGACCGAACAGCCACTGACACAGACTGAACTGGACTGACACAGACTGAACAGCCACTGACACAGACTGAACAGCCACTGACACAGACTGAACAGCCACTGACACAGACTGAACAGCCACTGACACAGACTGAACAGCCACTGACACAGACTGAACAGCCACTGACACAGACTGAACAGCCACTGACACAGACTGAACAGACACTGACACAGACTGAACAGCCACTGACACAGAATGAACAGCCACTGACACAGACTGAACAGCCACTGACACAGACTGAACAGCCACTGACACAGACTGAACAGCCACTGACACAGACTGAACAGCCATTGACACAGACTGCAACTGGTCCCATTCACACCTACTTTTCTCCTCTTTGTGAACACAACCATACCCACATCACCACTTCCTTTCCGCTTACGCCTACCAACCAGTGTTTTTCTGTCCTAACTTTGATCAGATAAGAACCCTTGTTTTTAGTTTATGATATCTTTTGTTTCCATATGCTTTTAGTTTGCATATACTCATATTTTACCCTACAATAACAAAAGGCTGTCATGAATCTTTCGTTGTGTTCCACAATCTCTTTTTTCACAAATCTTGTTAGTTTTTCTATTAGCCTCTTTACTACTACTCCTTTTTTATCTTCTTCTGCCTTGTTTTCATCATCGTCTTATTTTTCTTTGCATTCCTCTTCTTATGCCTCTACTTTTTCTTCCCTATCTTCTACTTCTTCTGTTTCTAGTTATTACTCTTCTTTTACTTCTTCCTCTTCTTCTTATATCTCTTCTTCTTCCTCTTCTGTGTCAGTATGCAAAATAATGTTTCCAGACTACAAAAACTGACAGCCTAACACTCAGCCACTCACTTCTCAACTTTCATTAGCAACACTTTAGAATATTCGAGTTAGCAGAAGATGTTTTCTCAATGTGGTCTACCAACCTGATGAAGCAGTCGTGTATTCTAAGCGGAAACCTCTATGTGTGGATATAAAGACGGATTTGAACCTCAAATAAAGCCTATTACTGTGAGACAGGAGTACTTGTGGAGTTAGCAGCTGGTCACAAAATTTCTGCATCAGTGGTGAACTTATATAACCACCATTTCTGCAAAATGTTAATAAAAATGCATGTCATGATTGCTCGAGCAGTATTTCACTAAAATATGTGTAAAAACCGTGTATTCATTAAAATATTTAATGACATTATCGCAACTAGTCGTCAAAGACTTAATGTGGCAGGATGAGACTGGATCAGAAATGATAACTTCAGGAAGAAAATGGGTACAATATCAACAATGGATTTTATCAAAAGACATTGAATTTGATGGCTTGATCATGCAACAAAACTGCCGACCTGCCACAAACCCCAAATATGTTTCAACTAATTTTATGACAAGTATTGATTAATGACTTAATGTAGCAAGATGATTAAGGATCAGAAATGTTAACTTCAGGAAGCAAGTGGCTACAATATCAGCAAAGGATTTTACTGAAAGACAGTGAGTTAGATGGTTTGGTCATGTGACAAGACTGCTCACAAACAAGAAGCCCAAAACAACAATGACATTGGTATATGTGGGCCTGCACAGGCACAACCTCCATGTAGCAGGTCTTTGTAGAACATCACTCACAACATGACCCACCAAAATGTTTCTCAATGGCTTATTCTCCTGCCCAATGCACCTTCATGCCCAAGTGCTTGCAATGTTGTGCGTCCATGCTGGTTGACCTTTGCCTCTTCTTTGAGAAACCATGCCTCCCACCACTGATCTATCCAAGCCACTGACACTTAATTAGGCCAAAGACATGATGCTGGTTGTGACTCAGTTTTCTTCAATGACCAGATCTTGTAGAATGTTAATATTTTGCTTCTTCTTGGTCCAAAGATATTCTAAGATATGTTTCTGTAACACTGAAGTTCAAAAGCCCTGATCTTCACCATAGAATCAATCAACAGAGCACAGGTGGTGGTTGGGTAGGTATGAATCCATTGAAGGACTGAGCTTTATCTCTGAAGTCTGATACATTGATGTTCAGGCGGTCTTCGCAACAATTGCATCTATTGGAGTGAAGCTGGTACGGAAACTTTCTGCTCAACCAAAGGGCATCTGTGTTGTGGAAGTCTCTTCTTCTCTCCAAGAACAGACTCCAGCAGGATTGTGCCAGACCAGTACTGTAAGCCCACTTCTGGGGAGAGGCATTATTGTTAGTAGCCAGGTCATGATTCAACACAGCAGACGTGGACTGGCTGGGATTGGCCATGTTTCTTCTACAGGTGTTGAGCATGTCATTGTCATCTCCACGCAATGCCAAAGGGAATCAACATGGGACAGGTTAACTAGTAACATGGGATAGGCTGACTAATAAACAATCTTTGCACACAGCCAAGGTATGGCCAAAACAATTTTCAACAACAGGAAACAGTTTCTCACATAAAAACAGCTGAGTTATAGTTTAAACCGCCTTGTGCTAGTTTTCATCAATGAAATGAATGCCGGTGAGCAGTCAAGCTGAAAAACAGCTGATGGCTGTAGAAATGTGGTTTCTGAGGAAAATGCAAAGAATACCATGGACAGCCAGAAAGACCAATGAACAAGTCCTTCAAGAAACAAATGAAGATCGTAAACTGATTAGAGGCATTAGATGTAGACAGTCACAATTTTTTGGGCATGTTATGAGAAGAGATGATTTGGAGAACTTGGTGACAACTAGTAAGATCGAGGGAAGTAGACCAAGGGGAAGACCTAGAAGCAAGTACCTGGATGGCTTGGCCTTGTGGCATGGTCGAGACAGAAACACGGAATTGATCCACGACTCTGGTGATCGAGTGAGATGGCAGAACATGACCGCCCACGCTTACCGGCATGGCACATGATGGATGGATGGATGAATGCCGGTCATTCAGAAAGCAATGGCAAGCTACCAAAGTAGGCGTTCATGGCTCTCCACACATCTCAGTCTTTGGTTTTCTGGATCAACTCTGCTGCTGATACTCCTCCATGCCACCGTCTCAATCCATCCAACATAATTTCTCTTGGTCTACCTCTGCCTCTCTTCCCCTCGATCTTTCCAGTTGTTACAATGTTCTCCAATGCCTCTCTTCTCATCACATGACCGAAGAAAGATGTTTGTCTCTGTCTTATTGTTGTATATAATGTTCTAGTTTCATTAGCCTGTTTCAGGCAGTCGTCGTTAGTTACTCTGGCAGTCCAAGGAATTCGCAACATTCGTCTCAGGAACCACATCTCTGTTGCTTCTAATTTCTTCTTAATTTGTTCATTTACATTCCAAGATTCACTGCCATACAGCAAAACTGGTTCTACATAGCATTTCATCACTCTCTTTCTTACATTCAGTGATACTCTTCATTTTCTGAAATGCGGCTTTTGTTTGCCCTATTCTGCTCTTAATCTCTGTTGTACATCCTCCATCGGATGTTATAAATGTCCCTAGGTATCTAAAATTATCCACTTGGTTAAGAATTTTTCCTTCTATTTCTATATCACATTTTG
The DNA here is from genome assembly GCA_963921405.1 of Cepaea hortensis. Taxonomy (NCBI): domain Eukaryota; kingdom Metazoa; phylum Mollusca; class Gastropoda; order Stylommatophora; family Helicidae; genus Cepaea; species Cepaea hortensis. The sequence continues at coordinate 63,474,793 of OY992897.1, read as the reverse complement.
GGTCACCATTTTCTTTAATATCACCATTGTTACTGTTTTCTTGATATTCAAGGAGAGTCCTTTCGTTGCACTCTGTAACTACAGTGTCCAACAATTGTTGTAGGTCTGTTGATTTATCCGCCACCAATACTGTATCATCTGCATAGCGTATATTATTTATATTATAACCTCCAACTAGTATTCCTGGCATCTCTTTGATCTCTCTCATTATTACTTCGCTATATAGGGAGAAGAGATCTGGTGACAAGACACACCCCTGTCATACTCCTAGCTTTATCTGTTCGTAACTACCCTCTTTATTTCCCATTTTAATTGCTGCTATTTGGTTCCAGTAAGTATTCTTTATTATTCTTAAAACTTTCCCATCGATGTTGATATCTTCCAACATTTTAATCAGTTCATCATGTTTTACTTTATCAAAAGCCTTAGTATAATCTATGAAGCACAAATATATGTCTTTCTGTTTCTCTATTGACCTTTCTATTAGTGTCCGTAATGTATATATTGCATTGTTTGTGCCCTTTCCCTCCACAAATCCATACTTTTCTTCACTAATTTCCATTTTTATTTTCTTTCTGGTTCTTCTCATTATGATTCTGAGTAGAAGCTTAGTGATATGGTTTATGAGGTTAATTGTACGAAAATCTTCACATTCAATTGTTCCTGGTCTTTTTGATATGGCTATAAATACAGATTTCAGCATATCACTGGGTAAATATCCACTGCTGTAAATATCATTCAACATTTTGGTTAATATATCTATTCAAAATTCTCCCAATACTTCTAATTCTTCTATTGTGATTTCATCTGGCCTAGCTGTTTTTCCTTTCTTCATATGTTTCATAGTGTCAGCGACTTCTTCTTTTAGAATAGGTGGACCTTCTAAGTTACTTTCTCCTGTTAATGCTTCCCTTTCTCCATCATATAATTCTCATTATATACTCATTCCACCTCTTCATTATAGCACCTTCCTCCAATAATATCTTTCCTGTTTTTGATTTCAAACACCCTGTATTTATTCTTATTTTTCTTCCCATGAGCTCACTGATTTGTCTGTGCATATGTTTTGTATCTTTAATGGCATTTAATTCAATTTTTTGCATTGCTTGTTTAACCAACTTTCTTTTGCCTTCCCACATTTATCTTTTATTTCTTTATTTATCTTAGCATATTCTTGTTTGTCATTTTTACTCTGTTTTCTTTTGTCCATAAGCATTAAGATTTCTTCATTCATCCATTATTTTCTTAGCTATTTGGCTTCTCTCCTGTAATATTTCTTTGCTAGTTTGATGAATGGAGTCCCTTAACATTTCCCATTGTTCATTTATACTACTCTGTAGGGGGGCTGAGTGGTCTCGAGGTATGGTGTCCGCCTCGAGTGCTGGAGGTCCCGGGTTCATGCCCCGGTGAGGACCGGGATTTATTTTAAAAATCCATGTGAACTTCCAGTAATAAAATTTCCCTTGGTCTCTGGGTAGTGAGATCGGATGCCCGTGTGTATTGTTGCGCACGTAAAAAATCCCTTGGCAGTTGGAAATCGAAAAAGAGTAGCCTAACGGCGCTGCCCGGGCAAAATTTCGAGTTAAAAATCTACCCAAAGTATTCCAGGATCCTCGCCAATGCAACGGAGTTCGTGCATTGAGCTGAGTTTCTCCAGACTCAGGTTTGAGTTAGGAGGAAAACGGAGCACTTATGGGTTAAACCGTGTGCCGTGATGTTGATCCAACGACTAAACTAAACTATTTATACTCTGCATTTTAGCTATTGCATTGTACCTAATTTTCACAGTCACTCTGTATTGTTCTTGAACCTCTTTATTAAGTCTCATGTTCCTAACCATTATTTTCCCTCTCTTTAATCTTACTTTTATTTGTCCACATAGTGGTACATGATCACTATTACAGTCAGCACCAGGCATTGTCTTTACATTAATTAAAGCATTCCTAAATCTTTTATTAATTAGTATGTAGTCAATTTGGTTGTGAATTTTCTTATCAGGGCTTTTCCGTGTGTGTTTAGTCATCTTTTATGGTGTTTAAACCATGCGTTTCCAATTATCATATCATAGATATTTGCCCATTCTATTAGCTTTTCCCCTCTTTCATTTCTTGTACCTAAACCATAAAATAACAAACTATCAAACATCTGGAAGTCAAAGTCACTCAGCCAACATACTAAACTTAAAATCTTCAACTCTTGTGTGATTCCAATGCCAACGTATGGATGTGAGAGTTGGAAATCAACGATAGCTTTAGATAAAAAATTTGACAATTTTGAGAACAAATGTCTTAGAAGAATTCTAAACATCCAGTGGACAGATTTCAAAACCAATGCGCAAATAAGACAAGAGACTAAGAAAGATATTGTATCTAATTTTATAAGAAAATGCCGTTGGAACTACATCGGCCATGTACTCAGAATGGACAAGACAAGACTCCCCTACCAAGCCCTCGTATGGTCACCAGTAGGGAAAAGAAAACGGGGAAGACCAAGAGAGACCCTGCGTAGAACCATCATCAGAGAAGGCTCATTCAACGGTCAAGTGAACATCCAAGATCTACAACAGGTAGCAGTGAACCGCCAGACATGGAGTGCCATGACTTCTGCCCTATGCACCGACTTAGGCTCAAGAGGAAAGACTAACTAACTAAACCATAATTCCCCACTAAAATTTTGTTGCGTATTCCTTACGGGACGTTGCAGTCAACACCAGCATTTTCAGCTGCTGTTGATGTACTAAGCAAGTGTTACGTTCAGTAGTTTGCCATTGCTTTCTGAACGACCGGCCCCTATACCTTTTTCGAAATAACCAGCACCGCCGTGTTTCGAACCCGGGTATACGGGCTCACAAACCGCGTTTGCAAGCCCTTTAGCCACAGAGACCATCCTCCATTTTCCCCTTTCCTACTTTCGCATTGATCCGCTAAAGTCAGGCGGGGAGTCTGACAGTAGTGCACGCTTTACACAGGTCGGACACTTGTGATTGACAGAAGTATGCGCCCTTACAGTCCAGTCACGTACGAGGCCCTCACCTGTGGGACTTGGCTGAACGACTCTAAGCCGGGTCCCTTGGGTTCCAGGGTCTGGCCATCACTCGCCATCTGCTCGTGGTGGCGAGGTCTCGGAGGATTGACGCTGTGCCGCCAGCATCTGCAGCCTCCCTTGTGCCAGACGTATTGGTTACCCATTCCTCTGGAATACACAGGATTAGGCCGAGAGAGGGAACATGTCGTTTGGGAACCACATGTTTCTCTGAAGCTCTGCCCAGGCATTGTGATGGAATATTGGCCACATTCCAACTCACATACTTTGGTCTGTCAAGACTGCAAGGTGCCACTCACTTACTTTCGCATTAAAATCTCCAGGTATTATTTTTATTTCTTGTGATCCAGTTTCAGCCATCGCCATTTCTATTTCGTCGTAAAGTGTTGTATGTCTTCATCACTACTGCTTGTTGTTGGTGCATATACTTGTATAATATTTACATCTATTGGATTGCCTTTGATTTTGACCATAATAACTATATCTGAAATATACCAGTCCAAGAAGGTTAACCCGGTCAACAAATGCCCGCAGAAGTCGAATGTGTCAGCTTAACGGCGCAAGAATGCAGCTCTGCTGTAAACAGGCACAATGCAATCACGTCCGAAAAAAAAGTGCGGATGAACGCAGAAGAAGAAGAAATATACCAGTATCCATTAAGTGACTTGGCTATTTATTTCGTCAAGTATTATTCCTACAACTTTTTCATGTGTATCCCCTCCAGAATAAATTATTGTGTGGTTGTCAGCTATAATTTTGCCCGATCCCTTCCATCTCATCTCACCAACGCCTAGTATATTCATTTTCATGCTATCCAGCTCTCAACTTTCCTAGCTCATTTAATATCCTAACTTTCCACGTTCTTACCCTAAATTTATTTATTTTATTTATGATTTTGCCATCAGTAGCTGGATGACGGTCTGGTGTCACCTGTGGCTCATGACTGTCCCTACCGGACGAGGATGTCCTAAGACAGCCATTAACGTTGTTCACTAACTCTGATATATATTTTGCCATGAAGTCTTGGGAAGATAATGTGGTGGTTTCCCCTTGCCTTCCACATCCACATGGTGGTCTTTTATCTCTGCCTTTGACAGCCATTTCCGACTGTAAGGACAAGTGAGTGCCCTGCTCTGCTCAGCTGCAGAGTTGTCCACTTATTCCAGTGGATACTCAGTCCCCAGAGCTGTGTTAGCCATACCGTGGTGTGTTTCCATCCTCTACCATGGGGAGGAGCAGTTGGGATTTTCCCTTCCTACAGTTATGGTCTATGACCAAAACTCTCCAATACTGTTAGAGGAAATCATATACAGCCAAAAAATGCTGGGTTTAGCTGCAATGTCCTGTTATGGATATGCAACTAACTTTTTTAATGAGTTCAAACAAAGAATGATCAAGTGTTGCATATCCTGTATATTATAACTGAAGCAAATTAAACTTAGCACCAAACTAGCAATGTTAAATCTTAAGCAATGTATGGATCAGAAGAACTGAGAACGACTAAAAGAATTACTAATAAACTAAATAATAATTCATTCATTTGTGCCAGCGCAGAATAGTGGGACTAAACTGGTATGACAAAATCATCAATGCCGAGCTCATGGAGAGAACTAAACAAATCCATGTGAATCAAGAGGTGAGGAAATGACACTTATGCTGGATATGACACAAACTGAGGATAATTAACTAGACACATTCTTACATGGAATGCACAAGGTGAACAAAATAGTGGGAAATCTAAAAATACATGGAGAATAAAATTACAGACAGAGATAAACTGTATGGGAAGGTCGTGGAGGGAGCTGCAGGGGATAGCAAAAGATAGGATGGCTTGAAGTGACTTGGGTGAATGTCTATGTCCAATGGGGTATAAAGCTGTAGAAGAAGAAGATTGTATGATGCAGAAAACATGGACAATGAATAAATAATGTGACAGAAAAATTAAAATGTTCAAACTGTGGGTAAATAAATGCATTGAAGGAATATCAAGGCAGGAGAAGTAAACAGACATAACTGAATAAGATCAAGGTCAGACAGCTAAGGTACTTTGGCCATATACAGAGATGCAGTTCTTTGTCAAAGGTTGTGCTGGACGGAAAACTGGAGGAAGACAATGTTAAGGTGAGTATACACCATCAAAGGATGGACTGGAAGAAGCTTCTATGTATGCACAATGAAAATGCAGGACTGAGGATGTATGAGATTCATGACCGTTCAACTACAGTGTGGAGATTTCACTTCTTCTTCTTTGTTCTTCAGATATTTTGTTTCATTTTGGATGTAATTGTGTTGTGCCAGTTTACAGCAGAGCTGCAATACTTGTTGTGCCTTTTGGCCAACACATCCAAGGGCGTTCATTGACCGGGTTAGTCTTCCCAGGGAGATTTAACTTAATTCACCCCTGGACCTATTTTGGAAATGTAATTTTAAAATGCATTACCTGATCTCTAGAAAATCAATCTGACAGTTTCTAGATTGTTGTATATCCATGTCAGTAATGTTTATTAAGATCTGGTTGCCGTCGGCTGCGGTTATGGTCCACTCACACTGGCGGTTATACGGGTAATTATTGGGATAGTTAGGGGAGGTAATCACACCAGCAGCAGACGTCAAAGCTGCGCCACAAGCTGTGGACAATATATTCACAGTTAACATACTGTCTGCCAACTAGTGTGGCACACAAGGTACTCACAAATACTGGTATCATCTTAAAGTGATTTGTTCAGGGTGTTCATGTGTATCATCACCAAGTGCTTTTCCATCTAGCATGGGTGATCATGCTTTTCCACATCTTGTAATCTCCACTGGTATGGCAGGTGAGCATCTAGATCAGTGGTTCTCAACCGGTGGGGAATTCCCCCCCCCCCCCCCAGGGGGGAATTTGAGGGTTTCCAGGGGGGGAATGAAGACATTGTCAAATGGCTTCAGGACCACACAAAACATGATTGGGATATTAAGCGTACTTGTGACGTTAAATCCCCCGATTATTTCAAGATCGCGTTAATACAAGAACCGATTACTTGATATTGTTTTCCCTCCATAATATACGGTTCTTTTCCTTCTACCTAGCCTCTATGATTTAGGTTGCCGTATTTTACCAGAGATTTTATTTGTGGTAACTTACGTTTTTTTTGTTATTGATTCTCCGTTTTAATGAAGTTTAGAGTACTCATCATGTTAAATTTCCCGATTATTTCAAGATCGCATTAAAACAGAAACCAATTACCGAGATCCCTCCATTGTTTACGAATCTACACGTCTCAGCTTTTCAAATTATTATTTTTGCGGAGGTAAGGAGACTGTCTTTTTAAGACGTAAGTTGACTCATGGATATATATATATATATATATATATATATATATATATATATATATATATATATATATATATATATATATTGCATATCCTATTTACAGGGCATTGCAGTCAACACCAGCATTTTACAGCTGCTGTTGATGTCTTGGCACGTTTTATGTTCAATGGTTTGCTATTGCTTTCTGAACGTTCGGCTCACATTCTTTTCCATAAGAAACTGATGAAACGCGATCCGCTGGCGAATCTCGCGTAGCTGTGTTTCGTACCTGGGTATACGGGATTACGAACAGCGTCCTTAACTCCTTCATCAGGGATACGCAATATAATTGTGTGTGTGTGTGTGTGTGTACGTATATATGTGCATGTGAGTGTGTATACACGTCTGTGGGTGTTTATGTGTGTTGATCTTGACTTTATCGTTTTATATTTATAGAATCTGAAGCCCATGATGAGTGTCAAGAAAAGGAAGTAAAACCTGTCTTATTTGAATTATGGATTCACAAATATCGTCATCAAAGGAAAAGAATGACCTCAGTGTGTTATTTGTAGTAAAAGTTTGTCAAATGATTCTATGAAACCGACACAGTTAAGGAATCATTTGTTGAATGTTCATCCTCAATACAAGGACAAGGACAAAACCTATTTTGAACGTCTTGGGAATGCTGTCAAAAGGATGAGACTGGGTTGAACAGGGGTATTCCAAGAAACAAACCGAAAGGTTACTGAAGCTTCCTATGTCGTAGCACTGGAGATAGAGAAGCAGAAAAAACCACTTACAATCGGGGAATCTTTGATCAAACCTTGTTGTCTCAAGATGGTGGAAATTGTGTTGGGAAATGAATCAGAGAAAAAACTTGCAGCGGTTTCACTATCAAACGACACTGTTCAAAGGAGGATCAGCGATATGGCCAATGACATCAAGGATCAAGTTGTGCAAGAGATCAAGTTTGCAGCATTTGGGCTCTATTCAATTCAAATTGATGAATCGACTGATGTGGCATCGTGTTCTCAGTTGATAGTGTTTGCACGGTATGTGCATTCAGGATCATTTAAAGAAGAACTTCTTTTTTGTTCTCCTCTTGAAACAACTACCATGGCCTCGGATATTTTGGAAAAGGTTTCATCTTTTCTTGAATCAGAAAATCTTTTATGGGATAATATGTGTGGGTGCTGTACAGATGGAGCACCAGTTATGTTGGGGACCAAATCAGGATTTCAAGTTAGTGTGAAGAAACGTGCCCCAAAAGTGAAAGGCATTCATTGCATGATCCATCGTCAAGCACTGGCCTCCAAAACACTTCCAGCTCCTTTGGGGAAGGTTTTGGATCAAACCGTTCAGATAGTGAATATTATCAAAGGAGTAGCTCTCAACACATGGCTTTTTAAGCAGTTATGCGTTGACATGGATGCAGGCCACCATTTGCTTCTTTTCCACACAAATGTTCGATGGCTGTCAAGAGGAAATGTAACTGCGCGAGTATATGAGCTGAGAGACGAGCTCAAATTATTTTTTGAAATTCAGAGTAAGATGGACTTTTTCGCCTGGCTGGATGATGAGGAATGGATCATGCGCCTTGCCTATTTAGTTTATATTTGTGAGCTGTTGAATAAACTCAATCTTCAGATGCAAGGAAGAAATACAAATATCATATAATTTGTGGATGCCTTGAGAGCTTTTATGAGCAAGCTGGAAAACTGGAAAAGAAAGGTCAATATGACAAATGTTGCAATGTTTGAGAAGCTGTCATCCGTTCTCGTTGTTGATGGTAAAGACCAAGTACTTCCACAATTTGCAAAAAATGAAATTGTGCAGCATTTGACAGTGCTAGAAAATGAATTTGAGCGATATTTACCTGAACTTAGTGATGATGAGCTGGATTTGGTGCGAAACCCATTCAAATTATCAGTTGAAAAAGTTTCTGATGATTGTCAGATGAATTTCTGGAGCTGAAAAATGATTCGTGGGCAAGGGATGTGTTCAGTGAGAAATCAATCACAGAATTTTGGCCTTTAATGTGCGGTTCATACCCAAAAGTGGCAGAAAAGGCAATCTGTGCATTGCTTCCATTTGCGTCAACATATCTTTGTGAGTCAGGCTTTTCAGCTCTGCTAGAAATTAAAACGAAACTACTCAACAGATTAGATGTTGAAAACGATCTCCGTTGTGCCCTTTCAAGCACTCCTCCGCATATTTCAGAATTGCTGCAGAGAAAACAATCACAGTGTTCTCATTGATTACAATTTTCATTTAAATTATGAATCTACAATATCCAGGTTTTGTAATGAGCGTTTTGTTTGATGAAGCACAATTTTCTGGCATCCTGGTGTCATATATTAAGCTACAATTCTTTGACGTTTTAACTGTTTGTTTATTGTAGTATGATTAATGTGGTGTTTTAATAAAATATTGCGAATGTAAAAATGCTTCTATTTAAGTTTTAATATCCATCAACATATTCATTTGCTATTAACTGTAGAAAACTACACTATAAAATGTATCTTTACATGTGAAGGTTATGTACAACTATGGAAGAAAATAAGTATTTTCACTATTATAGGCATGTTATTTTTAATGCACCTTTTGAGGCTGACAATTTTGGAAAGTTGGAGGGAGGGGGGGGGGGGGGAATGACGTTCTGAAAATATGGTGAAGGGGGGAACGGGCCAAAAAAGGTTGAGAACCACTGATCTAGATGGTACGATACTATGGCTCACAATAAGCTAGCAGCTAGATATAAAAGCCTCTTAGCTGTAACACAACCTAAACACAAATCCCTCCAAATGTAACAAACTCCACTTAAGTGGTTTCAAGAGATGAGACTCTACAAACCCAGATGAGGTGTTTCTTCTTCTTCTATTGTTCACTTGAAAATGATTGTCTATATCTGCAATGTTATCTATTGTATAAACTTAACCGTCTTTTATAGTTCACTCAGTGGTCCATAGAGTTTGTCTTTCACTGTTGTTTCTTTAGACGAGCAGGTTTGCCTAGATGTGTTGTATTTTGGACAGTCATGGAGTATAACCTGCTGTCTGCTGTGCCAATCCACATGTAAGTCAGTAGACTAAAAGTCCCCGTTAGGTGCCTAAAACGCAAAGGGTTTCTGGAGCCTGACCTACATTTGTATAAATCAAACAACACTTGGATGGTGATGTAGTCATTATTATGAAACTGATTTGAAACTGTCCACATACGGATCAAACCCAAGACTTCCAGTACAGCAGATGAGGGTCTAACGGCTATGTTACCCACAGCTCCCTTGCCAACTTGTGCATGTGGCTAATCTGCCAATCTTCAGTTTTGTATACATGTGGTTGTGTAATCAGCTGTGTCCTGTTCTGAGATGCAGAATAATTATTTGGTCTGGTCTGTCCATAAAATGGTTGTCGTGAAATGCCGCCTTAACATCCCAGAATATTTTTCTCGGTCTCCAAATTTGAGAGGCCAAATTGAGAAAGAATGAATTAATCATGCTACTCCACGGCTATCTAGTCGTGAGGTAAGATTATTCACAAAAAGCCTCTAGCCATGACGTAAGCTTGCAGATGGCAAGTAAAATGGGATACTTGAGACGGACACAACTAGATAATTTAAATTAGTCTACACCTTAGAAAACTGCTGACCCAGACGGGCTATGACACCACACAGACACATTGGCACCTTCTCGTCCAGGTAGACCCTGGCTGAATCAACAATGAACTGGGCCAGTGAGTGAAATAAAACCACCCAGGCGTGAACAACATTGACACAGGGAGAGATAATAGCCCCAGGGCGGTAAACAAGCCCCGTCCACTCTGACTGGCAGACTCAGGAATGTGTGAAAACAGATCTGATAAGGCAATTAACACTGGGCCTGTAGACTTTGTACGAGACAGAGAGGAGCAAGGTGTGATGGCCAGGTTGCAGTGATAAGTGCAATTACCGTCCGGTGGAGATAAGAAGAATTTATGATGGGAATGCCAAGGAGATAATACTGTCTGCTTGACTCAGCTTAAATAAGGGTCCCTAGCCTGTTTTATGTTAGATTAAGTCTGACTTCAGAACAGGTAGGCAGCCAGCTCAATGTTTGGTAGTCATATGTATGATTCTTATGTTGCTAGATTTAACTAGGAGAATTATTTCTTAGTAACTAGTCAGTCTATATCGGACATAGGTTATTTCAATAAATATCATTGTCTAAGTATACTTTTAGGTGTCTTGGTAGATGCTTGTCATTTCTTTGTACACTACCCTAGTTGCCTTTTGGTGTGTGCATTTGTTGTACAGAATATAGTCAACTGACTATTTATTTAATTCTTACAACAGCAGTAACTAAGTGGTGATTAAACCGGGCAGCTCAGCAAATATGGCTGGTCTGTGGGGTAACTTCAATTAGACTTGTTGTATATCTCATTTTGTAGCTATACAATATTAGTACTCATTAATAATGCCTAATGCTATTATGTTGAGTATCATTAGATGTCCATCTTGAAGTAATATAATGTTTACGGATATGTTGGATGTATGTATGTGTAATTTCATAAACTAACTAGTGCATTATGCTATGATGTTAAAGTATCATAATATGTCTAGTTTAATCAATATGTTTATGTGTATTGGATGTTTGATATATTGATTTGTCATATGCAATTGTCTGCGTATTGGCCCATTGGCCAATGATTGTGTTGGAAGCAGAGGTGTAATGGTACAGACATTACCCACAATTGGTATATGGTGCTAAACTTTCTCAGTGTATTGTGGGCGTGCGTCCACGGTAATGCATGGAAACCTGGCACAGCTACTGGTCACGGCTTGCAAGCCCGGATGATCAGGCATTGTTATAATACACTTACCGACCCTGTGAGCTGCTAAACTAACTTTGGACGGAGCGGCTGTACGACACAGAATTTCTGTATTAGCGACATGGACATCGGGCGGCAGAAATGTAATCATTACAGGCGTGTGAGACAATTGAAAAAGCCCGTCCCAGACTAAAGACAGTAGGGAGAAGGAGGATGGTGAACACAGTAGAGCTGGAAGATAAACTTGGCCAGACTGGTCATTGTATATGTTTGTGTTATGATATGTTTTAATTAGGATTGCGCTGATGTAGAACTGATATAACACCTTCTTGACTTTCTTTCAAGCTCTCACAAGGAGCACCTATGTTATAGATCTCAAGACTAGAGACTACTGACTAGGAGTGTCAGGACTGACAGGTTCGTCAGAATACCGGCAAGCTGTTCTTTTGTGTGTGTCTACTGGAGAGTGGGGATCTGGACCACAGAACCAGATAGATCGAGTAACAAGTAAAAGTTACGTAATGTTTGTCATCAATATCATTATGTATATGATTTCATCATCCTAATATTGACAATCATCCTATGTCTATTATTATGATTAATAAATAAATGTTGTAGTATTGTAACTCATAGTTCGGTCGTTATATTTTAATTCCAATTGTGCATACGTGTTGTGTGTGTACATTGGTGGGGGTTCACTTACACACCAAGGAAGGGAGCAGGCAGGGAGAAAAACCTGTATTGAGATAGTCGTCTATATTCATATATTTAGACTTAAACATCTATCTTAGCTAAACTTCTCTTTCCCATTCCTTGGCGAATATTCAGCACAGTTCATTTCATTTTGTAACGAGCCACTTGGAGCTGTACGTTGGATATTCAGGGCTTAATCTATAGTTCAGCCATATAGATTTTGTCCTGAGTCAGTTTCTGACTATTTGGGGTTGCTCGCCAGTGAAAAATACTTTCACCTAGCCGGTGGGGCACTCCGACTTCTGACAATGGTAATAATCTAGAGCTATGACATTTTGACAGATTTGATGATTCCTTTCCTTTGGTGGTATGTGACAGGTATGTCATATTGCAATAATAATACCAAAGAAATGGATAATGTCCAAATGTACAATTAAAGTCAACGATATTAACTGAGGGCAAATACAGCATTTCAACAAGCTTGCTTGCCAAGCCAGTGGGCATGTATTTGAATCACTTTCAAAGCAGTGATCTTTAAACATTGAACAGGGTTCAAAGGTCAGCCAAGGCTCAGATGGGTAGCAGGAAACGTGTTGGGAAGGTGACTGGCATGATATTGATTACCCCGCCCATGAAGTCTTGACTGATATATCAACATCTGGAGCTAGCACCATGTACCCAACATGGCTCAAGGTGTGTACCAGAGTCCAGCACAAACTGACCACTGGGAGCAACTGAAGGGACCCACTTGAGTGCAGTGGCTAGCCTGCTGGTCAAGTATTCACATTCCATTCAATGCAGGTCATGTTTTCACTGACCTGACCTCCAAGGTTCATACAGCCTAAAAGACCAAGAATATATGTAGATTCCCAAAATGTACCAGCAATTTACCAAGAATGTGTGAAGGTTCCCAAAACATTGACCTAAAATTTACCATGAATGTGTAAGGGATAAAAATAATGGACCTGTAATTTATCAAAGAATATGTGAAGTTCCCAAAATGTACTTGTAAATTACCAGGAATTTATGCAGGTTTTTATAATGGACCTGTAATTTACTTGAGAATGTATGAACGTTTCCAAAATGTACCTAAGATGTCCCAAGAATGTGTAACAATTAAAAAAATAAAGGACCTGTAATTTACTCAAGAATGTGTAAAGGTTCCCAAAATGGACTTGCCACCTATCACAAATGAATGAATGTTCTAAAATGGATCTGTAATGAGCAAAGAATGTGTGAAGTTTCCCTAAATGGACCTGTAACTTACGAAGAATGTATGAAAGTTCCTAAAATAAACCAGTATCCTGGATGTATTCCTAGAAAGAATGAACATTCCCGAAATCCTAATGAAATAAGTTTGAAATTACCTAAATGGCATCTCAACTTTCATCAGAATTTCTCAATATGAACAAAATATACCCTTTGTATAAAAACTCTGCCCCAAAACAGGAGAGTGTAAACTATATGTATTATAAATCAGTATTTATCAAAGAAGACTAACTTCTTGATGCGTTGATTGCCACAAAGGACGCACTAAATCCTTCCCTGGCTATGCTGGCATCTGTGTGCATGTACACAACAAGGACATTGTCTGTTGAGGTCACTATTCCAGGAAGCACTGATCCATAGTACCTTTTTTTTTAAACATTACAATCAATTTTAATACATGGTCATGAATCCTGGACAGTTAGTAAACACACACACACAACCTCTAGAAAATACAGACGTTTGGTATTTCCAGAAGAATGCTGAAAATTCCTTAGACCGTTTAAATGTGTCTTCTAATTGTTTTCAAAGAGGTTAAAACACAAAGACAAACTAACACAAACATCAGAAAGAGGCTAAAACACAAAGAGATCTTATCACAAACACCAGAAAGAGGCAAAGTCACAAATTCAATTGATAATAACCATCAGACAGAGACTAAATCACAAAGAAAACTTATCACAAGCATAAGAAAGAGGCTAAGACATAAGACAACTGATCACAAGCATCAGAATGAGGCTAAGACATAAGACAACTGATCACAAACATCAGATTTGATTGATTGATTGATTGATTTAGGAACTGACATCACAGCATTTGGGGCATACCCATAAGTGCTCCGTCCCCATCCTCAAGAGCCAGCGAAGAGTTCCAACACCAATAGTTCCAGTAGCAATCTGATTATATGTCCATCTCGCCTTTCCTCTGAGCGTCGAGCTTCGGCCAGATACCCCAGTCACTCCTTGCTGCCCCAATCCCACCAGACCATGGCAATCCATCTGCCCCTCCGAGGTGCACACGTGCTCCCACAAGGCCGCAACCACATCTGCCCCGCCACGCATCAACACTCCACCAAGTCCCGCCGAGCCAGCCAATCCGTCCGCCCATTCCCCAGCACACCGGCATCCAGGTGATGCCTGCCACTCATGACCTCCGAAGCGAAACAAGCCTCTCTGCACGAAGCCTGCCCACCCCCACCCTCCCCAGCATGCTTTCTGAGTCAGTTACAATCATAGTGTGTGTATGTATCGTATTCTCCATCCAGCGGAAAGCTGCATTGACCGCCTCCACTCCCAAGCCAGATGTTGTGGTATCATACGCCAGGCTCTCCTGCACCAAACGTCAACCATTAGCTTTTGCTAAGAATCCCCAGGCACTTCTTCTACCTTTCAACACCGAATCATCTGTGTAGATAATCACATCACCCGGACGAGCATTATCCTCAATTAGTTGCTAGATTTCCACTTCCGTGGCCCCTGCTGGCCACTCCCTGCACTCCTGGCCCAATGTGATTATAACTGCACAAGTCTGACCACCCTGCTGGCACTCCTACCCACTGCTCCCCTCGCCCAATGCTCCCCAAGATGCACACCTGTCCAATCGCATCCTCCGCCTGAGCCATCCACAATCTCCCTCCCACCAGTCTCCGACCCCCACCCGCACCAAGCGCCTCATGCAACGGGTGATCTGTGTCTGTAGCTATTCTGAGATATGCCTTTGCCTGTATCACCTTGTGCCTACCAGCAACAGTTGGCAGACCAAGGATGTAACGCATACACACTACTGGGGTGTCTCTAGTGCATCCCAGAATGACCCGCAGAGCTTCGTTCTGCATGCGCTCCAACCTCACCAGCTGACTCCTTGAGACAGTGAGCAGTCCAAGTCCATAATCAATCACTGAGAGGATCAAGTGCTGGTATAGTGTGAAGAGCATTCCCTGCTCTGTGTCCATTGCAGCCATAGTTTTAAGTGCACTGAGTCCCTTTTGAGATTTTGTCACAACAGTCTCCACATGGTCCTTGAAGGATAGGCTCCTGTCAAATGTGATTCCCAGATACTTCAGTTTGTTCTCTCTGTTGACGCTTGTACCATCTATCGTGAGGGCTCTCATAATCCTGTTGTCCAGGGAGCACCACAAAACAGCCGCCTTTTCCGGGTGGATAACAGCACTCATTTCAGTGCACCAATCAATCACTTTGCCTGCTGTCGCCTGCAGCTCCTGGGCTGTTTGTTCCCTATCTCTCCCCTGCCTATATGCAAGAACATCATCTGCAAATGTTAGTATCCTTCCAACCCCTGGTGCTTCTAGGTTTGCAATCTTGCTCGTATACACGTTAAAGAGCACCGGTGAGATTGCAGATCCCTGTGGCAGTCCCAGGGTTAAAATATGTGGCTCTGAAGTCCATGCACCCAGACGGAGAGCAACCCAACAAGAATGTAGGACGGCTGCTATCCAGTTCACAAACCAGGGATTGACCCCCTTTTCCATCAGTGCGGTCATCAAAATATCATAGCGAACTCTATTGTACGCATCCTCGAGATCAAGCGCTGCCGCCATCGTTTCCTGTCTACTCTGGAACCCCTCATAAACATCAAAGGCAAAAGTGGCTGCATTTGACCAGGTATCTTTTCCTGGCCTGTAGCTCCCCAGGCCTCTTGGAAGAAGTTTCCCCCTTTCCAAAAACTCTTGCAGCTTGACAGCGGCTATCTTCTCTAAAACCTTCGTCACTGTATTTTGAAGGGTGATGATCCAAACATCAGAAAGAGACAAAGATATACAAACAGCATCATAATCATCAGAAAGAGACAAAGATATACAAAATGCATCACAAACATCAGAAAGAGACAAAGATATACAAACAGCATCATAATCATCAGAAAGAGACAAAGATATACAAACAGCATCAGAATCATCAGAAAGAGACAAAGATATACAAACAGCATCACAAACATCAGAAAGAGACAAAAATATACAAACAGCATCATAATAATCAGAAAGAGACAAAGATATACAAACAGCATCATAATCATCAGAAAGAGACAAAGATATACAAACAGCATCACAAACATCAGAAAGAGACAAAGATATACAAACAGCATCACAAACATCAGAAAGAGACAAAGATATACAAAATGCATCATAATCATCAGAAAGAGACAAAGATATACAAGCAGCATCACAAACATCAGAAAGAGACAAAGATATACAAACAGCATCAGAATCATCAGAAAGAGACAAAGATATACAAACAGCATCACAAACATCAGAAAGGTACAAAATATACAAACAGCATCACAAACATCAGAAAGAGACAAAGACATACAAACAGCATAATAATCATTAGAAAGAGACAAAGATATACAAAAAGCATCACAAACATCAGAAAGAGACAAAGATATACAAACAGCATCATAATCATCAGAAAGAGACAAAGATATACAAACAGCATCAGAATCATCAGAAAGAGACAAAGATATACAAACATCATCACAAACATCAGAATGAGACAAAGATATACAAACAGCATCAGAATCATTAGAAAGAGACAAAGATATACAAACAGCATCATTATCATCAGAAAGAGGGGAGGTCAGCATGGCCAAATGCTTTTAAACTTCTGGCAAGCTGATGCTGAGGTAGAGGGTTCAATCCCTACACCGGTCAGTTAGATTAAACTGTTGAGGTCTCATCTTTGACTTGGGGATGTAAATTACAAGTACCTCAGAAGTCAGAGTGGGTTCACCTGATGGCGAGGGACACTGGTAATAGGGAAAGCTAATCCATATGCAAGAATCAGTCCAATGTACTGGAAGTAGAAGCATGTATATAGACTATGCTTAAGTTCAAAGTGGGAAAAAAAAGAAATCAGAAAGAGGTAGCGACATCATAAGAAGAGAAAAAAACTGGAATCTATTGTAACAACTGGAAAGATTAATGGGAAAAATATACAGAGGAAGATGGGAAGAGAAGATTCATATATACATACTTTTCATGATGGCATGGATAAAATAGTACATGAAATGATACATTCTGTTGGAGACTGCAAGATATGGACAGGCATGGTCACCCACAGCAGTGAGAAAAGCACTTAATGATGACAATGACACCCATCATTGCTACATGGACCATACTGTCCTCAATCAGTCCCCAAGGTTGGGTGTCTCTGTGATGAAGTGGTCAAAGTGTCTGTCTAGACATTTAGCCATCCAGATATTTCTCTCTGCCTTCCCCTTAATCTTGCCATATGTCACTAAGTTATCTAGTTTATTTCTTCTCATAACATGCCCAAAACATCTTGACTGTTTACATCTAATTTCTCTAATCAGTTTATGGTTGTTCATTTTCTTGTAGAATTTGCTCATTGGTTTTTCTGGCATTCTTTGCATTTTCCCCAGAAACTACATTTCCACAATCATTCAATTGGTCTGCTTACTGTCCACATTTCACAAACATGTAACAGTACAGGTTCTACACACAAGGATACGACATGAGATACTTAGACATATTTACCTTCCCACCCGACTTTCTTCAGCCATGGTTGAGTTGTCATAAATCTCAACATAATCACCAATTCTGCTTGCAAATGGGGGATGGTAATCAAAGCTAAACGTGTGAAATATCAGGCGAATGACAAGTCCAGGGGTGACATTGATATACCAGGTACAGTTGACGCCATGAGGGTACTCATTGGGGTGACCTGGACTTGCAATGACTCCAAGGTTTGCGTTGTATACCCCACCACATCCTTCAGGACCTGTCAAGCAACATACAATTTTGTATCAGGAATTTAAGTAGTGGAACAATTGTAAATTACCATCCAAGGATGTTCAAATATGCTTCATGTCTACCTGCAATAATAATAAATAATTGTAAATTACCATCCAAGGATGTTCAAATATGCTTCATGTCTACCTGCAATAATAATAAATAATTGTAAATTACTGTCCAATGATGTTCAAATATGCTTCATGTCTACCTGCAATAATAATAAATAATTGTAAATTACCACCCAAGGATGTTCAAATATGCTTCATGTCTACCTGCAATAATAATAAATAATTGTAAATTACTGTCCAATGATGTTCAAATATGCTTCATGTCTACCTGCAATAATAATAAATAATTGTAAATTACTGTCCAAGGATGTTCAAATATGCTTCATGTCTACCTGCAATAATAATAAATAATTGTAAATTACTGTCCAAGGATGTTCAAATATGCTTCATGTCTACCTGCAATAATAATAAACAATTTGTCACGAAGCACTTTCCTGCAATGGGCCTGTGATATGATTGGGCCATCACATTTTGTAGGCCAGGATACATGGAGGAATAAGTAGCCAATCTTTCCCCCCACTTAGCAGGTGATAAGCCCAGGCAATGAGCCCTGGAACGAAACCCTTGTGCGACTGTGCTCATGTCATTATCAACACAGTTCCCTATCAACTATGTTAACGAGCCCGTTATGTCTACCTTTACTGTGCTGTAATTAGCAGATTAGTGAAGATATGTGGATGCTGCAGAGATGTGGTTTTATAGATGAATGATGAGAAAATCACGGACAAATCAAAAGTGTAATGAAGGTTTCTTGAAAGAAGTTAACTCACAAAGAGAACAGGTTATTTACATCAGAAGACAGTCTGCCTACTTTGGGTATGTCATGAGAAGGGGAATGTTAGAGGGGAGGAATGGCAGGAAAGACCAAGAGAGAATATGTTGGACAGTTTGATATTATGGTATGGAGGAACATCAATATCAGAAATTATTGATAGTACATGAGACAGAAGGCTGTGGACAGACATGATGACCAATGTCACATGGCATAAAGTAACTATATAGGACTCTATTAAAGACCCGTAATTGGAACGAGCAGTATTTTAACCCACAACTAAAGAGGGTTGGTGTGAGACACACTACTTCATACCACAGAAAAACTCAGCCAAACATCCACCCTACCGTGAACTGGCCTACAAAGGATTTAGCAAGTGTGCTTGTGGGCCTATAATTTAATAAACGTCTTAAAGGAAGAAGAGAAAGAAGAGGAAAAGAAAGAAGAGGAGGAGTAGAAGAAGTAGAAATAAAAGTAGAAGATGCAAAAGAAGGAGGAGCTGAAGAAGAAGACAAAGAAGAAGATGACAAAGAAGAACAACAATAGATCCATGCTAACTCCTATAGAAAAGACATTCAACAAATAATCACCCGTTTCAGCAGCAGTAAACCTTCCATGGAAGCCGCGGTTGTTTACCGATCCATCCGTAGAAAAGCGGACAAACATCTGACTTCCTGTGGACATGATTCTGGAGAGGGTAGCATTACTACAGAGTCTAGATCCAATCATTGCCGCAGCCTGGTTGGCTCCATCATGAAACTAAAGAAGGAAAATGAATTCCAGAATCAAGGTCATTGCACTAGGGGCATTCCCACAGGTGCTCAGTCCCCTCCTTCAGAACCCAACCAAGAGTTCCCATGCTGATGGACTAGTGGCAGCCTGATTGAAAGTCTGCTGGTGTTTTCCTCTACACTGAGTATCATACAGACTTTCTGTTGACCCCTGGCTGAATCAGCCTCTCCACATGTGGGCCCTGGGTTTGTTTTCCTGCACATTTTATTGGTTTCCAGACAACCTTCACCACATCAGCTTGGTCACCATCTACAGTGTCACCCACAGCAGTGGCAGCAGCCAGTGTATCAGCCTGTTCATTTCCTGGCACACCTGCCTGCCCTGGGCAGAACATCCATGATAGGCTCTTGACTTTCATTTTTTCTAGCAACACAAGCCACTCCACACATTTGTTTATGTTTTAAACAGCATGCTTTGTAAGTCTGTCACAAACAGATGTCACTCTGTACTACTCTCCAACCAACGGAAATCAACCATGACAACCTCCACCTCCATTCTCATGCTGGAAGCCATGTGTACCATTCAACTAATGAAGAAGGAAGGGTAAAGGCTCATAATTAGATTATGGGAGGGGGGGGAGGGTTGTTTGGGGGTTGGGGGGGAGAAGAGGGGAGAGAGGGGAGAGAGAGAGAGAGAGAGAGAGAGAGAGAGAGAGAGAGAGAGAGAGAGAGAGAGAGAGAGAGAGAGAGAGAGAGAGAGAGAGAGAGAGAGAGAGAAGTGATGTGGAATGTATTACCTAATCTCAAACTGATCTAGTACACAATAGGGTCTAAGCCCTTCACACAACCAGCAGTGTGTGTTATGGTGTTACCTTGATCTTTTCTACCTTCATATTCTTCAGGTGTTAGGACTGGAGCAGACATCGGTGACAATGACTCTCTCATCCTCTCTGCCATGAGACAGTTTGATGAACTTGGTTGTGCTTATATCATCATGTGTTAGCCAGCTGTTTAAGCTGTCCACACACATCTGTCTCTACCCTGTCTGTCTCTCTTGCCTAGTACTTCCCAACATCAGGCTCATCTATCTATTCCACATCATCTGTTGATACAATTCATTTGTCATCTCTTTATGGTTTAGATTGGTTTATAATCTTGCCACACCTGCTGCTGTCACAATACCTCAGTGCTAGATTTCTTCTCTGTCTACTCTACTCTTAACATTTTTCTCAAACATCACATCTCCACTGCCTCCAGCTTCTTCACCAACCCATTACTCATTGTCCAGTATTCGCAACCATAAAGATAAATATGCAACTCACAACTTTTCAGCAAGTTTAATTTTTTTTTTTTTAAACTTGTTATGACATTTCTAACTTTCAGTTTGTTGCTCCTTGGGTTGGAGTCCAAATAAAACACAAAATATGATAAGGAACCTCGATGAAAGGAAAACAACACACAGATAGACCAGAGTCTTCATCATTGAACAAGGAAGACACACACAGATACAGGCAAATGTTTCAACATAAGTCTTCATCACTGAACAAGAAAAACACATAGATACAGGAAAATATTTCAACCAAAGTCTTCAACATTGAACATGAAAAACACACACAGATATTGGAAAATGTTTAACCAAAGTCTTTATCATTGAACAAGAAAAACACACACAGATACAGGCAAATGTTTAAACCAAAGTCTTCATCAATGAACAAGAAAAACACACACAGATGATAGAGGCAAATGTTTCGACCAATGTCTTTATCATTGAACAAGAAAAACACACACATACAGGCAAATGTTTAAACCAAAGTCTTCATCAATGAACAAGAAAAACACACACAGATGATAGAGGCAAAAGTTTCGACCAATGTCTTTATCATTGAACAAGAAAGACACACACAGATACAGGCAAATGTTTAAACCAAAGTCTTCATCAATGAACAAGAAAAACACATAGATACAAGCAATTGTTTCAACCAAAGTCTTCATCAATGAACAAGAAAGACACACACAGATGATAGAGGCAAATGTTTCAATCAATGTCTTCATCAATGAACAAGAAAAACACACATAGATACAAGAATGCTTAATGGGGTGTGTGTGTGTGTGCATCTGTCTCTCTCTGAAATAGAAAATAATTCTATACTAAGTTGATTTATTTCTGTAAATTACGCCTAACAAGATACATCAAAATGTGTCAGCTAACTGCAAAACATGGAGAATGACTAAAAGAATTACTAATAAACTACAAACATTTATTAATAGTGCAGAATAGTGGGAATAAAATTGTATGACAGAATCACCAGCGGGGAGCTCTTGGAGAAAACAAGTACCAATGAATAAAAAGAGGTGAAGACAAGATGCTCGCACTGGGAGGACATACGCTGAGCGACCCTGAGAACAATATAATAACAAAGACTTGCATCTGGAACCCACAGTGCAAACAGAATAGAGGAAGACATAAAAACACATAAAGAAAATTAGAGGAAATAAAAAATAATATGGAGAGGGTATGGATGGAACCGCATGGGAGAGCTAAGAATAGTACCGCTTGAAGTGAGACGGCCAAAGCCTTTGCTCCTATGAAATATAAAGGACAAAAGAAGAAGAAGAAGAAGAACAAGAAAGAGAAATTGAACAACCCATTGCTTGTGTGTTCATTTTTCAAATCAAAATACTGTCTGACAACTTGAGTAATTACCTCAATGTAGTTATATGTGCAGTCTACCGATTCCCCGAGCTGGACATCAGTGAGCTCAAACCTGACAACATGGGAGTAGGGAACTTGAATTAGGTAGTCACACATCTTGCTCAACGGGTAGAACTGAGGCCATTGTGGCGACTGGATCTGACCCTGCAGGCCTGAGAATGTCCCTCCACAGGCTGGAAGACAAATGATCAAAAACATGTGACGCTGGTATTTTAGAGATTATGTAACAGTCTCAACCGCATTAACTCCAAGGGCCGTGAATCATGTAGTGGGGTATTTAGAATACCATTCGCGATGTGCATTATTCCCAGTGTACAGTAATTAAATTCAAGAAGGACAATTGATCCAGCCATATCCTTAAAATCTTTCCAACCTAAAGAATAATTTCACAAAATTTCCACCTTTGAAAGTTTCCATAAGAATTTTTATTTTCAAACTTGAATTCAGTAGCAACCGCATTTTCAACACTTTGACACATAGTTGCTGATGCTACAAAATATCAACAATACAAAACTTCAAAGATCATCTGAGAATAAACTCATAATTTCTACGTCAACGACCTATATGTCAAGTAATCAACTGAGACAAATAGATTTCACGTTTTGATATCTCAAATAAGTCAAAATTCCTTTTATTATAATTTTATTTATTCTCTTCTGATCAAAATGCTATCCTAGCTATTCAAATACTTAGTGTCCGACTATTCCAAATGACATCCATGCTCTCTATGTCTTACAACCTTCTGCTTTTGTTGGAATCCCAACTCTTTTGTTGTCGTCCCCTTCATCCTTCCGTCATTTGAACGCTGTCATTCCTAGTTACTACATACAGTCTTTCTATGTATTAATATTACTTTTTGATGCACTCTCATGCAATGGGGAAAAGGGTTTGTCTTCTGTCAAATAATTAAGTCTGCACATACTTTAACATGTTGTCACTAATTCATTAAGTCACAGTCAGGACAATCCTACTTTATAAGTGTTGTCCTCTAGCTCATACTGTTATAATCAGGTAGGGAAATATGAACGAAAATATACCAGACAAGAGATAAAGAAGGTGTTCAGTAACTTATGAACTCTTTCTGTGCCAAGAAACACATCATGTGTGTTTGGCTGTTCTTCACTTGTACCAATCATCATGTCATCTATGATTGGCTGTTCTTAATTTGTACCAATCATTATGTCATCTGTTAGTGGCTGTTCTTCATTTGTACTAATCATCATGTCATCTGTTATTGGCTGTTCTTCATTTGTACCAATGAACATGTCATCTGTGATTGGCTATTCATTTGTAATAATCATGTCATCTGTGATTAGCTCTTCTTCTTTGTACCAATGAACATGTCATCTATGATTGGCTGTTCTTCATGTGTACCAATCATCTTGTCATCTGTGATTGGCTATTCTTCATGTGTACCAACCAATGTATCATTTGTGATTGGCTATTCTTCATGTGTACCAACCAATGTATCATCTGTGATTGGCTGTTCTTCATGTGTACCAACCAATGTATCATGTGTGATTGGCTGTTCTTCATGTATACCAACCAATGTATCATCTGTGATTGGTTGTTCTTCATGTGTACCAATCAATGTATCATGTGTGACTGTCTATTCTTCATGTGTACCAATCATCTTGTCATCTGTGATTGGCTATTCTTCATGTGTACCAACCAATGTATCATCTGTGATTGGCTATTCTTCATGTGTACCAACCAATGTATCATATATGATTGGCTGTTCTTCATGTGTACCAACCAATGTATCATCTGTGATTGGCTATTCTTCATGTGTACCAACCAATGTATCATATATGATTGGCTGTTCTTCATGTGTACCAACCAATGTATCATCTGTGATTGGCTATTCTTCATGTGTACCAACCAATGTATCATGTGTGATTGGCTGTTCTTCATGTGTACCAACCAATGTATCATGTGTGATTGGTTGTTCTTCATGTGTACCAACCAATGTATCATGTGTGATTGGCTATTCTTCATGTGTACCAATCAATGTATCATGTGTGATTGGCTGTTCTTCATGTGCATCAATCAAGTATCATGTTATTGGCTGTTATTCATGTGTACCAACCAATGTATCATGTGTGATTGGCTGTTCTCCATGTGTACCAATCAATGTATCATTTGTGATTGGCTGTTCTTCATGTGTACCAGCCAACGTATCATGTGATTAGCTGTTCTCCATGTGTACCAATCAATGTATCATGTGTGATTGGCTGTTCTTCATGTGTACCAATCAATGTATCATGTGTGACTGGCTGTTCTTCATGTGTACCAATCAATGTATCATGTGTGATTGGCTGTTCTCCATGTGTACCAATCAATGTATCATATGTGATTGGCTGTTCTTCATGTGTACCAGCCAACGTATCATGTGATTGGCTGTTCTTCATGTGTATCAATCAAGTATCATGTGATTGGCTGTTCTTCATGTGTACCAATCAATGTATCATGTGTGATTGGCTGTTCTTCATGTGTACCAATCAATGTATCATGTGAGATTGGCTGTTCTTCATGTGTACCAATCAATGTATCATATGTGATTGGGCTTCTTACATAAACTCGGAGTATACTAAAGACTCTTTTAAAATTACCGTGGTAGACAATTGACATTACTGTGCGAATATGTGTATATTTCAACTTGAGGGTTTATCTAGTTAATTTACTTTACGTTGTGTGATTTCTACAGTATGTACCTGACGAGATGCAGTGAAATATGCCAGGCAATAAATCGTGCAATCTATTGTTTGTGTTTTCGTTATTCAAATTCACTACAGGAAAACATTGTTTTAAAGACTCTTTGACAATATATTTGTATTTTACAATGCACGTATATTTGGCCCCTGTGAAAGTAAGAAATAGTTCTAATCTCTTCAAGGCATCTCCCATCAGATGTTATTACTGTTCCGAGATAATTGTACCTATTCACTTGTTGAATATTCTTCAACAAGTGAATAGGTACAATTATCTCGGAACAGTAATAACATCTGATGGGAGATGCCTTGAAGAGATTAGAACAAGAATCGCCATGGCAAAAGTAGCCTTTAGCAAGATGAAAAACATACTGACCAATAAAAAGATGTCAATTGAAATGAGAAAAAGAGTGTTGAGATGCTACATAGAACCTGTACTTTTATATGGATGTGAAGCTTGGACAATGAGCAGTCAGGCTGAAAAACATCTGATGGCTGTAGAAATGTGGTTTCTGAGGAAAATGCAAAGAATACCATGGACAGCCAGAAAGACCAATGAACACGTCCTTCAAGAAACAAATGAAGATCGTAAATTGATTAGAGACATTAGACGCAGACAGTCAAAATTTTTTGGGCATGTTATGAGAAGAAATGATTTGGAGAACTTGGTGACAATTGGTAAGATCGAGTGGAACAGACCAAGAGGAAGACCTAGAAGCAAGTATCTGGATGGCTTGGCCTTGTGGCATGGTCGAGACAGAAATACGGAACTGATCCACGACTCTGGTGATCGAGTGAGATGGCAGAACATGACCGCCCACGCTTACCGGCATGGCACATGATGGATGGATGGATGGAAAGTAATACATTTGTTGTTACTGTTACCACTGGGCAGTCGAGGTGGCTGTCTGGAACTGAAAAAGTTCAAGATTGTGAGTGATGTCCCATGTTTAATGTGGACCTGTCCTCTCACTTTATAGTCAATCTGTGATTACCATAATGATAACACATGCTCCACCGTTGAACAGTGACTATGTGTGCTAAATATTTCAGCCAAAATATGATTTATCAATTCACCTCATATGATATGAGTAGTATGTAACTGATGAGATGCAGCAAACTTTGCTGGGCAACAAATTGTATATACAACCTGCTGTTTATTGCATCTTTGTTTACATTCACACAGTTTTAAATATAACCAGTCTGGGTCAGAAAGAGTTAACATCTCAAGGTATGCATCTGTGGCTGTTGTCCACACTTAAACAATTCAACAAATAATCAACTGATCCAGGTATTTACCTGTAGTCCACTGAGCCTTGAACCCTCGTCCAGACACAGACTCATCCGTGTGAAATTCAATACCGAGGATGTTGCTGGAGCTGGTAACCACAGCTGGGAGGTCGGTGGCACAGAATATGCCAAGTGTGGGTGTCATCTGATCGGAGCCATCTTTGACCTGTACAGGTATTTTTGCAGACACCAGTCAATGTAATGTACCAAATTCATGTTACAGTCTGTCTTATTTCCCTTAATTCAGTCCAGACTTTACCAAAAACAATGAGGTGGAGACAAGAGGATCAGTTTCACCCCAACACATTTTATTTCATTTGGTTCGGCCTCTTGCCACAGAGTGGTTTGCCTACAACCTGGCACAGAGCATGCAATCTACAGATCCACCAGTGAATTCCCAGGTAACTTCGCAAAAACTGCAACTGTAAAGCAAATTATTGAGTACAAAAATGAACCAGGACCTTTGTAGCAAGAGCCAGGCAGATTTACAAATTCACCACAGAGTCAAGTAAAAGTGGCAACCTTTAAATGGATGCACAAAATTCAATATGTTTAGTGTATAGAAAAGACATACAAATCATACACACCAATCATTTTTGTCATCTAGCTTACATAGTGACATCTGACAGAGGAAGAGACACTGAGATAATGACAAGAATTGTTATGTTCAAATATTCTTTTACAATGAGCAACATCGGTCAAGACAAGAACATTATAACAGTTATATAAATCTGCATAACAAAGTGTTTTCTTCTGTCCTTCATTTCCCACTGACTTCCATTACAAAATCAGAGATAGGGAGCATTTGTTGAATCTTTTCCCCAAGGCATGCTGGTGTGCTGGGAAATGAGCAGGTGGACAAACTGGCTGGACCTGTACTGGAATATTGGTGCATGATAAGACAGATAGGTCATCTATATAGTGTGGGAGAACAGATACACAATTATTGCCTAGAGATGATGGGTGCGGCAGAGAAAAACAAGAGGATCTGGCTGACACTCATTACTATGAGGTAAGGTCAGACAGACACACAATCAGATTACAACTGATACCACTGATATTGGGACTCTTTGCTGGCTGTTGAAGGTGAGGATGGAGCACCTAAGGCAATGTCAGTTCTGGACTCAACTCACTCCCCACTGGAATATAGGCCCTCAACCAACTGGCAGCAAGTGTCCTATGTTTTGCTATCTCCAGCAGCCTACTCCATATCCTTCACATGTTATTCATTTGTGTCTCAGATTCTCTCCTTGTGTTTAGGTTTCCCTCTGTGTGATCTGTCCTCTATCTGAACCATCAGTGTCTGTGGCTTAGGGGCAGTGAATGCAGTTCCACAATCCCCACATGCCTGGATCAAAGTCAGATGTAGGTGATTTCGGAGCAGATCGCTTTGTGTTGATTTTCACAACGGTGTTGTGACATCCTGTAGAAGGACATGCAACTAACACACCATGGGTTAACCAAGCCATCACCAGCCCACAATTCTTCAAGTTGTACTGGAGGCAGCCTCTGTGGCACAGTGGTTAAAGCCACCTGCCTCGCACTATAAAGGTTGTGGGTTCGATTCCAGACTGCATCATTCAGTTTATGGGTGCAGTTTTCTTGAACACTCCTGGGGGTCATCGCTGGAGCTAAGGAGTTCATGCTTTGTGTGATGCTTTTGCAGGCTGCCCCGCAGAAAATGTCTTAGCCATATGGGATAAAATCTGGCACAATAAAGTCAATACTCCTGCCTTTAAATCCTTTTTAAACCTTGTGAATAATTCAAATTAGCAGGGATTTTGAAAATAAACAAATAAGCACACAAAACACACGTGCAAGAGAGCAGATTCACTAACTTTTAGAAAATCCGCGGTACAGGAGCTTGAAGTCTCCAGGTCGAGATCCAAGAACGACAGCTGCACAGAATTACCAGGTGCCACCGTGATGACCCACACACACTGGATGTTGTGTCGGTACGGCTGTGGATATCCAGGTGACATCACCTCACCTTCGGGTCCAGACAAGGTGCCACCGCATCCTTGCCTGCCCTCTGGGAACAATCGGTGGAATGGTTGTGTATAATTGAATACATAGCCACATCATTGTTGTTGTGTAATTTGTTATATAACTTTTGAACAACTGACTACATAACTACATCCCTGTTATTGTTTAACCCTTTACAGGGCAGACGCTTGTCCGTTTTGTAGCCCTGAACGGGCAAGATTTTTTCAGGTTTGGTAAAATTTCGGGTCATGTTAGTAAAAACATCACAAATAAGGTGTTAGTCAACCGATTTTAGTTAAATAAACAACACAATGAAGGGAAAAGCATGCAGAATATGTTACTCACGTGATTGTTGTCGGTAATCCATATATGAACACAGATATTTACGAAATACGGCATGTTGTTTGTGATTTTCCGTCATCTATACGGCAATTTACAAACACATTTTCAGAATCATAATCACTTTCTTTAAAGTCCGACTCAGACTGCTAATGCAAAGTAACGCTTTGCACTGATATCTAGCTCCGATTAATAGTCAACTTCGTGCCCTTTAATGTCATTTAAATTGAACCTAGCGAAATCTCGGCTATCACTTGAAGAATCGCCGAAATCCATTTTGAAAAACAGCGTAAAAATCCTGAAAACTATCGAAAAAAGTCTGTAAAAGTCCGTTCAAATTCATGATAGCGCGTTTACAAATGGCGGCCACGTTGTCAAGCTATCGGCGAAAGTGAAAGTAGCCGTCGGAAGTGTCGGAAAGCCGAGAGATCGCGTTATTACAATGCATAATAGTATCGGACGCAATCGGCCGCTACGCTCATTTAAGCGATTGGCCGGTAATGGCCACTATGCCCTGTAAAGGGTTAATGTGTTATAGAACTTGTGTATATCTGACTACATAACCACATCCCTGTTATTGTTTAATGTGTTATAGAACTTGTGTATAACTGACTACATAACCACATCCCTGTTATTGTTTAATTTGTTATAGAACTTGTGTATAACTGACTACATAACCACATCCCTGTTATTGTTTAATGTGTTATAGAACTTGTGTATAACTGACTACATAACTACATCCCTGTTATTGTTTAATTTGTTATAGAACTTGTATATAACTGACTACATAACCACATCCCTGTTATTGTTTAATATGTTATAGAACTTGTGTATAACTGACTACATAACTACATCCCTGTTATTATTTAATTTGTTATAGAACTTGTGTATAACTGACTACATAACTACATCCCTGTTATTGTTTAATGTGTTATAGAACTTGTGTATAACTGACTACATAACCATTCCCTGTTATTGTTTAATGTGTTATAGAACTTGTGTATAACTGACTACATAACTACATCCCTGTTATTATTTAATGTGTTATAGAACTTGTATATAACTGACTACATAACCACATCCCTGTTATTGTTTAATATGTTATAGAACTTGTGTATAACTGACTACATAACTACATCCCTGTTATTATTTAATTTGTTATAGAACTTGTGTATAACTGACTACATAACTACATCCCTGTTATTATTTAATGTGTTATAGAACTTGTGTATAACTGACTACATAACCACACCACTGTTGTTGTTTATTTTGTTATATAACTTGTGTATAACTGACTACATAACCACATAACTGTTATTGTTTAATGTGTTATAGAACTTGTGTATAACTGACTGTCACAAGGTTATTGACAGACAGAAGTGGCTGTGGTTTTGTCTAGTGGATGTCAGTGTGAATATTGTGTTGGATGACTGATCAACAATGATGAATCAATATATACCACCAGCCTGTGCACAAAAAATTTTAATTCAAAACAAACTCGATGATACAGCACTCTTCAGGAAACTTCAACAATGAAATACAGATATCCTTCATGCTCCTGTGGAGTATAGCACTGCCTTTCACCGTCCTCTATAACCCCGCGATAAAGGCACTATGATTGTCGAACCCTCAGTTCGACTAACAGTATCACCTCTCCTGGCTACGCCTTAGGACTCCACTGTCCCTTAAATGCCCCTGTCGTGGCTGGTTTCTCTGACTCAGCCAAAACTCAACTGTCCCTAATTTGCTCAGACTTCTGTCTTTATTCATTCTCCCTGGGCCCATCTGTGAATAACTATTTTTCACCCTTGACCCCCATTCCAAATTCCTCCAACATTACATTTCTGGGGTATTCCTTTGTCTATTCTTTATCCAGCACACGTTCTAGCCTCTTATTAGTAATTTCCTATTGACCAGTACGTGCTCTAACAATCACAGTGTTGGGTTCAGCCACTGTCATGGAATTTCTTACTCCACCTTTCCGACCCAACATCCGTCTCTTAACTGACCTCTGTAACATCGATTGCATTATAAGATTCTTAACCAGCACATTCACCCCACTTTGGCGTAAACCACGCACGTTACACTGACTAATAATCGACTAAACTAAACTAAACTGACCACATAAATACATCTCTGTTATTATTTAATTTGTTATAAAACTTGTGTATAACTGACTACATAACCACTTCCCTGTTATTATTTAATTTGTTATAGAACTTGTGTATAACTGACTACATAACCATTCGCTATTATTGTGTAGTTTGTTATAGAACTTGTGTATAACTGACTACATAACCATTCCCTGTTATTGTTTAATTTGTTATAGAACTTGTGTATAACTGACTACATAACCATTGTACAACTGACTACATAACCACACCTCTGTTATATTTTAATGTGTTATAGAACTTGTGTACAACTGACTACATAACCATTCCCTGTTATATTTTAATGTCCGATGGTGTTTCCACCTTGTCGTGGTGGGGGAGCTTGAGTTTCTCAATGACCCTGAGAGCTATGCCGGCGGTAGCGTAGCTACCAGCAGGGCCTCCCAAGCCGGACAGGTCAAAGGGTAGAGAACAGACAAAGAGAAACACCCTGGTCCTCCAGGTTGGGGGTTGAAGCGTGGGGTTAACATCCCCACCTTTGTAAAAACCTTTCTTTGTTACGAAACAAATACATGAGCCTCGATATCGGACTGACTTATCTGGACAACGACCTTGGAACGTTAAAGGACTTTTGAGATTTGGAACATGGAATGTACGGACACTATATCGAGCTGGAACGGCCGAAGAACTAACCCGGGAGCTGGGTGAATATCAAATGGATATAACAGCAATTCAAGAAATAAGGTGGCCAGGAGAGGGTACTTTAGAGCAAAATGGAATGATTATAATATATGGAGGAAACACCCAAAATAAACATGAATTAGGAACAGGATTTGTCATCAAAAAAGAGTTATGGGGGAACGTTTTAAACTTTAAAGCTTTTAATGACAGAATTAGTAAATTACGAATAAAAGGTAAATGGAAAAATATAACGATGATTAATGTACATGCACCTACTGAAGAGAAAGAAGATGATATTAAAGAAGACTTTTATAATGATCTGGAAGATGTCATAGAAGAAACCCCCAAACAGGACATCCTGATTGTGCTGGGAGACTTCAATGCAAAAATAGGTAGAGAGCAAACTAATAAAAAAGTGGCCGGTATGGAAAGCCTACATACAACTTCAAATGATAATGGATGGAGAGTCATCAACCTGGCAGAAGCCAAAGGACTGCAGATTAGCAGTACCAGACTACAAAAAAAGGATATACACAAACAAACTTGGAAATCATGTGACAAGAGAACCTATAATCAAATAGATCACATTTTAATTAACAACAGAAATGCATCAAACATACAGCAAGTCAGAAGTTATAGAGGAGCTGAGTGCCACAGTGACCACTTCCTCGTTGGAGCAAAATTTAAAATAAAACTTAAGAGAGCTTTCTATACTAAATTACAAAGATTACACCCAACATATAACAGAGAAAAACTGCAAGACATTACAGTCAAAGAGAAATTTACTGATGAAATAAAATGTAAACTTGAAACTCTGCAAAACCCTTTGGAGGAAAGCGTTGACCAAACTTGGTTGAACATCAAGAATACAATTCAGTCTACCGCAGAAGAATGTCTCGGTGTGTTAACCACGCATAGAAAGAACAGATGGTTCAATCAAAAATGTGAAGAAGCAGTCATTAGGAAGAAGAATGCCAGACATGTATGGTTAAATGACATCAATAACATCCAAAAGGAAGAGTATTATAGAAATGAATGTAAAGAGGCTACAAAAATAGTCAGACAGCAGAAGCGAGAATATATGAGTAATATAATCAAAGATATGGAAACTAATCACCAGAAAAATGAATCCAGAAATTTTTTTAAAGAACTGAAGTCAATGAAACGAGGGCACCAACAAAACACATATGGTTTAAAAGACAAAAATGGGAATATGCTAAATACCAATGAGGAAATGTGCAACACATGGAAAGAATATTTTATTGAATTACTAAATTGTGAAGCTCCAAGTCACATTTTCCCACAGGAAGAGGTTCTAACATGCGAACCACAAATTGAAGAACCTACATTTGAAGAAATCCTATATGTAATCACACGACTTAAAAACAATAAGGCAACTGGGACTGATGGAATTGCTGCTAAATTTATAAAGGCAGGTGGCCATGCATTACATCTAAAGCTATACGAACTAATAATAAAAATCTGGAGGACAGAAGAATTACCCCATGACTGGAAAGAGTCATTATTGATACCTATCTTTAAGAAAGGAGACAAGTTCCAATGTGGAAATTATAGAGGAATATCACTACTGTCCACAAGCTATAAGATACTATCCGCAGTATTACTAAATAGACTAAAACCATATTCAGAAGACATATTAGGTGACTACCAGGCGGGTTTTAGACAAAACAGATCAACAATAGATCAGATATTTATCTTACGACAAATAGCCGAGAAACATTGGGAATATAAAAGAGATCTCCATAACATTTTTGTGGATTTTAAAAAGGCTTATGATAGTGTCCATAGGAATAGTCTATGGAATGCTATGCAGGAATTTGGAATACCAAGGAAGTTAATCAACATGACCAGACTATGCATGGAAGATACTTATAATATAGTAACATATAAAGGCAGGAAATCAGACCCCTTCCAAATAACATCTGGCTTGAAACAGGGTGATGCACTATCGCCGCTACTCTTCAATCTGGCTCTAGAGAAAGTTGTAAGGAAGGTAAAGGAGGAATGTGATATTGGAGGAACATCCAAGCTGCTTGGTTATGCAGATGATATAGATATTATAGGGCAAAGTGAACAAAAGACATTGGAAATATTGACTCACTTAAAGGGAAAAGCCCAACAGATGGGGCTGGTTATCAACCAAGATAAGACAGAATATATGGTAATTTCAAGAGACGGAATGGCTAGAAACTCTGGCCACATACAAATAGATAATATGACCATTAAAAGAACGGAAACATACAAATACCTGGGTACAATCTTCAACTGCTCCAACATCATAAGGGAAGAAATACAAACTAGAATCAACTCTGGAAATAAGATATACTATGCACTACAACATCTACTAAAATCAAAGGCGCTATCTCGTAACACCAAAATCACAATATACAAAACACTGATCAGACCAGTTGTGCTGTATGGCTCTGAAACCTGGAGTACAACGAAAGGAGACGAAGCCTTGTTACAAACCTTTGAGAACAAAATTTTAAGACGCATCTTTGGACCCATTAGGGATACACAAAGTGGAGAGTGGAAAAGAAGAAGTAACAAAGACATTTATGATCTGTTTAAGTCCCCGCTAATCACTGGTATCATGAAGGCTAATAGACTACAATGGCTGGGGCATATAGAAAGAATGGAAGATAATAGGGAAACAAAACTCGCTTACACTCAGGAAATAAATGACCGTAGACCCCGAGGTAGACCAAGAAGGCGGTGGAGAGATAATACATGTACAGACCTACAAGCACTTGGAATCAACGACTGGCAAGAGAAGGTCCACCAGAGAGACGAATGGAGACGGATTGTATTTGCAGCAAAGAACCTCAATGGCTCGGAACGCTGAAGAAGAAGATAGAACTTGTTAACAACTGACTACATAACCACACCACTGTTATTGTTTAATGTGTTATAGAACTTGTTAACAACTGACTACATAACCACACCCGTTAATGTTTAATTTGTTATATAACTTGTGTACAACTGACTACATAACCATTCCCTGTTATTGTTTAATTTGTTATAGAACTTGTGTATAACTGAGTACATAACCACATCCCTGTTATTGTTTAATTTGTTATAGAACTTGTGTATATCTGACTACATAACCACATCCCTGTTATATTTTAATGTGTTATAGAACTTGTATAACTGTACTACATGGTTATGTAGTCAGCCGAGAGAGGGATCATGCTGCATGGGCAACACATGATCTCTATATTTTAGCCCAGGCTTTGTGCTATGGAGAGGCAATAACTCCATCCCTGGTCTTAACTGGTCTCGGAATCAAAGCGAGAGGCAACTGTTACGGGTTATAAGTCCTTGTCAGTTGGCGTAGACATGGGGCGCCACGCGTTGCCTCTGACGGTGGGAGACACCTATAGGTGTCACTGATCAGCTACCGCCCGCCTCAAGCTGGGCAGCCCCCAGCCAATTGGGTGCTGATCCGCCACAGCCTGCCTGCTTCAATGGGTGCTTGGGGCTAGGACAAAATCTGAATCGCAGGCTGTAAAACCAATGCGCTCCCACCCTCTTTGGAATATACTTTTCACTTCTACTGAAATATGCATTTCGTGATCAGGATGGTGGTATATACATTCACTCACGCTCAGATGGCGGCCTCTACAATGCTCAGAGATTGAAGGCTAAGACCAAAATTAGGAGGGTACTGATCAGAGAGTTGCTTTTTGCAGATGATGCTGCAGTTACGACCCACTCTGAGGAAAAATTGCAATGTCTACTATCTGCATTCTCCAATGCTTGTTCTGAATTTGGTTTAACAATTAGCGAAAAGAAGATACAGATTATGTCACAAGGTGCACATGGGGTACCATCAATCTTTATTGACGACGCTGAACTAGAGATAGTAGACCATTTTACATATCTAGGATCAGTGGTTAATAGCAAATTATCCCTAGATCAGGAAATAAACATCCGGATTGGTAAGGCAGCAACAACAATGAACAGGTTAAGAAAAAGAGTCTGGGAGAACAGGAAGCTTACTGCCAAAACAAAAGTCCTTGTCTATCAAGCCTGTGTCCTTAGTACTCTTCTCAATGGCAGTGAAACCTGGACAACTTACTCACACCAAGAGAACAATTTAAACAGCTTTCATATGCGGTGTTTGCGAAGAATTCTTGGTATTAAGTGGCAAGACAAAATCACAAATACTGAAGTATTGGAAAGATCAGGTTGTGTGACAGTTTATTCCATGCTCAGTCTTCGTAGACTTAGATGGATAGGACATCTTAGGAGGATGGATGATGGTAGAATACCAAAGGATATCTTTTTTGGTGAATTACAGATGGGTAAGAGATCTCAGGGTCGGCCTCTACTACGATACAAAGATGTGTGTAAGCGGGACATGATTGATACAGGCATTGATAATGCACATTGGGAGCAAGTCGCCGCTGAACGTGTTGCATCGAGGGCAAATATCAGAAATGGAATAAAGTCAAAGGAGAAAATTATTGCAGAAAAGTCACACACCAAGCGTTTGAGACGTAAGATGGTGCATGATGGTGGAAATGACCACGTGTTCACATGCACCCACTGTGAACGGACATTTACAGCGCAAATTGGCCTTATCAGTCACACTCGCTACCGCCATAGTTAAAAGTTATTATGCCTTTTTAAAGCACAAACTATCGTCTGTCAAGACGGCAAGGTGCCAATGGATGGATATAGAACTTGTGTACAACTGACTACATAACCACACCTCTGTTATATTTTAATGTGTTATAGAACTTGTTAACAAGTGACTACATGACCACACCAGTTATTGTTTAATTTGTTATAGAACTTGTGTACAACTGACTACATAACCACACCACTGTTGTTGTTTGTTATAGAACTTGTGTATAACCAACTACATAACTACATCCCTGTTATTGTTTAATGTGTTATAGAACTTGTTAACAACTGACTACATAACCACACCCCTGTTATTGTCTAATTTGTTATATAACTTGTGTATAACTGACTACATAACCATTCCCTGTTATTGTGTAATTTGTTATATAACTTGTGTATAACTGACTACATAACCATTCCCTGTTATTGTGTAATTTGTTATATAACTTGTGTATAACTGACTACATAACCACACCCTGTTATTGTGTAATTTGTTATATAACTTGTGTATAACTGACTACATAACCATTCCCTGTTATTGTTTAATTTGTTATGGAACTACTACTTTTTTTCCCCTTTGTCCCCCCACTGGGTTACAGGCCCTCAGACAACTCACTCCAAGGCACCCCATCCTTAGCTGCCCCAAGCAGCTCCATCCATGTTCTCCCGTAATTATTTATTCCTGCCTCTACTTCTCTTATGTGTTTTTAGGTCCTCCTCTATTTCGTTTGCCCTGCGGATTCCAGATAAAGGTCTTTCAGGTTATAATATTCTCATGTTTTCTCAATGTGTGTCCTAACCAGCTCTGGTATCCTTTATTCACCTACTGGTCCACTGGTATTTGTCTTGTTCTCTCCATGAGCTCCGCATTGATGATTCAGCCTACCATTTCAGAACCAGTTAACTAGATTTAGTACAAGTTATAGAACTAGTTACTTGTTAAACACAAAAAAAAGGGTTGGCTGTCAAATGATATCTGACTACAGAACTGCTTTTCTTGCCTGCTGAACTGGTGGTCATTTGTTCGAATCCCTTCAGGGGCAAAGAGTTTTTCCACTGATCTGGGCTACCAGGTCCGCCCAGTCTAAAATTGGAAACAGGAAATGGTCTGGGAAGTAAAGACGGCTGGCCTGATATTGACCTCATGACCTATTCAATGTTGATTGGTCTATTAATAGGGAATTAGAACTATATACCCCAAAACGCCCCATGGTATGAACATTGTTCATTTATTTTTACTTGGTTACAGAACTGGGAAAACTGATAACCGCCTACAGAACCAACTTTGAAATTATAATTGCTGACTGAACTGTTTAAGTGTTAACATCTTCTTCTTCTTTCATTCGCTTGAAGTTTATTGTCTATATCTACAATGTTGTCTCTTGTATATTCAGTATAAATTGTATCTTATAATTACTATAGAACTAATTAATTGTTATGATTCCTACAGAACTGGTAAGCTGTTAACTTATAAATGCCTACAGAACTAGTTAATTGTTAATATAATTGCCTACAGAACTGGTTAATTGCCTACATAACTTGCTTCTCCTTTTTCTTCAGCTATCAACATTTGTTATGCATATATTCCAGCATGGCTCACAAACAGGCAGGTTCACTTGAGGTCTTGACTGATCCCCCAGAGTTTGACTTGAAGGATCACTCTGTGGACCAGATCTCATCTCTCTGTCTGGTGAAGTCAGAGCAGTCTTGCAGGACTAGTTCAGCAAAGATGAGCTCTGAGTCTACAATGTCCTTTCCTGAGTCTGAAGATTCTCATCTGCACATTACATATTTGGCTACTTCTTAACTTATCCATCCATCATGTGCCATGCCGGTAAGCGTGGTTGGTCATGTTCTGCCATCTCACTCGATCACCAGAGTCGTGGATCAGCTCCGTGTTTCTGTCTCGACCATGCCAAAAGGCCAAGCCATCCAGGTACTTGCTTCTAGGTCTTCCCCTTGGTCTGTTCCCCTCGATCTTACCAGTTGTCACCAAGTTCTCCAAATCATTTCTTCTCATAACATACCCAAATAATTGTAACTGTCTACGTCTAATGTCTCTAATCCGTTTACGGTCTTCATTTGTTTCTTGAAGGACTTGTTCATTGGTCTTTCTGGCTGTCCATGGTATTCTTTGCATTTTCCTCAGAAACCTCATTTCTACAGCCATCAGATGTTTTTCAGCCTGACTGCTCATTGTCTAAGCTTCACATCCATATAAGAGTACAGGTTCTATGTAGCATCTCAACACTTTTTTTCTCGTTTCAATTGACATCTTTTTATTGGTCAGTAAAATCTTGCTAAACTTACATTTGACTAACTTATATTTGACTATAACACTTGTTAAATTATAACTGACTAGAAGAACTCTGTGACTTCTCCATACATTAAGATCAAACAGGATGTAACTGGAACACTAACCTATCAGCCAGCACATATCCAGACTACGTATACCAACCTGTATGTGCCACATACGTTATGTTGAAACCCCTGTCACTCAGAGTGTCATCACTGTGGAATCGAACGTAAGCATATGGGCCCGTGGTCTGGATGGGTACTGGTGTCTCACTACTGCAGAAAAGATTTATTACTGGAGCAACACTCAGCTGCCCATCTCTGATCTGTACCAGGGAAATCAGATAATGCATGATGCAAAAGACTAATATTTCTATGACCTTTGTATCCCTCCATACATTCATCAACCATCTATGCCAGTGGTTCTCAACCAGTGGGGAATTCTCTCTCCCCCCCCCCCCCCAGGGGGGAATTTTAGGGTTTCCAGGGGGGGGGGGGGGAATTAAGATTATTTCAAGATCGCGTTAATACAAGAACCGATTACTTGATGTCTTTCCTTTCATACTTTATGGTTCTGTACGTCTCACCCTTCTAAAATTCATTTTATAAAGTAAGTAGACCCACAAATCACGTTTTGTGGATGTCTAGACTTGTTTTAGTATGTGCTATTAAATTTAGCTTCCATTATTACGTATACCGTGTAGGGGGAGGGGGGATGGATTTTTAGGTAGGAAAAACAAAAGGGGTGGGGGGAAATGACATTCTGAAAATATGGTGTAGGGGGGTACGGGCCAAAAAAGGTTGAGAACCACTGATCTATGCATAATATGAGATGAAAACATTTAGGTATGTGCAACACTTTTGAAAAAGAGACAAAGATAACAAACACAGACACAGCGTACATATCCTACAACAAACTCAAACCCGGTTCAAATCAATCACAATGGGGAAAATAACAATAAGAATACTCAAATATTACATCAAGCAAATATCTACAACTGAGCTACACCACAAAACAATGAATCTAACATTTTGATCTTAGCAATCTTCTTCAGGGAACACACAAACAGGTCTAAACGAAATGAAATTAGATAACACAGATAAAACTACAATAAATATGGGTACTGAACATGAATAGGCCACTGCCCAGCCTCTGTGGGCAGGGAGAGTAGGTGGCAGTTCAGGTATTAAGGTGCCAAATAAGAATCTGTGACATTAAAATTGTGGAAACAGTTAGATATGGATATATAAAGGGGAGTCAGCAATGTTTAACAGTGGCATCTATAACCATATTGATTTACTTTTCTGTTATTATCCATCCAATTAACTATTCATTGACCAATTATTTTTGCTCCATTGATCCACAAATCCATCCCTTAACCTATCTCTTATTCTGTCTATCCATCCATCTGTCTCGTCAGATAGAAAACTGCCCAGGTATCATTTCGATTTTTGAAAATCTACCTATATAGAATATTTCCAGAATGTCTGATTCCGGTGTACACATATTTGGATACTCCAAAGTGATATGGATTCCATGCACTGTGCTGAGAAGCTCCTGTGATCTATGGGAAAAGACTGGAGTAGAGCACTTACGGATGTATCTGAATGCAATGAAACCGATCCTTACAAATAAATCCAAACCTGTCTGGCAGGTAATGCAACCACCCATGAAACTGTATCCGCGCAACCACCCATGAAACTTTGTATCCACGCAAACACCCATGAAACTTTGCATCCATACAATGCATCAATGAAACTTTCTGTCCATGCAACCACCCAAGCAACTTTTTGCCCATGCAACCACCCATGAAACTTTATGTCCACGCAACCACCCATGCAACTTTCAACCACTCTATCCATGGAACTGCACAGAAAACTGTCTAGCCATTCAGTGTATAGCCAAGCACACGTCTATACAACTTTCGATCCACGCAACTACCCTGCAACTTTCAATCCACACAACTACCCATGGAACTTTCTAATCATGCAGCCACCCATGGAACTTTCTGTCCATGCAGCCACCCATGAAACTTTCTATCCATGCAACCACCCATGCAACTTTCTTTCTTTCTTTCTTTCTGCAACTTTCAACCACTCTATCCATGGAATTGCACAACCAACTGCCTATTCATGCAACTTTCCATCCATGCAGTTTCTAGCCAAACATACATAACTTTCTATCAATGCAAGTGCTCATACAACTTTCTAGCTATGAACCTGTCTATACAACTTTCCTTCCATGCAAACACCCATTCAATTTTCTATCCATTCAACAACCCATACAACTTTCTATCCATACAATTGTTCATACAGCTTTCTATCCATGCAACCACCCATACAACTTTCTATTCATGGAACCAACTAATCAACAATCTGTCTGTGCAATTGTTCATACAACTTTCTATTCACGGAACCAACTAATCAACATTCTATTCATGAAACCAACTAATCAACATTATATCCATGCAATTGTTCGTACAACTTTCTATTCATGCAACCACCATACAACT
Source organism: Cepaea hortensis (assembly GCA_963921405.1). Taxonomy (NCBI): domain Eukaryota; kingdom Metazoa; phylum Mollusca; class Gastropoda; order Stylommatophora; family Helicidae; genus Cepaea; species Cepaea hortensis. The sequence goes on along the minus strand of OY992897.1, from coordinate 63,434,064 downwards.
TTCTATTCAAGCAAATACTCTTACAACTTTCTATCTAAGGAATCACCTTACAAAATTCTATCTATGCAACCAAACAGAAAACATTCTAGCCATGCAACTATCTATATAACTTTCTACCAATGCAATTGAACATGCATCCTTCTATCCATTACAGCATTAAATCTATGCAACTTCCCATAAACCTATCCATGCAAAGACTTGTACAATTTTCTATCCATTCAACAGCCCATAAACCACCCATACAACTTTCTATTAATTCAAATGCCGATAGAACTTTCCATTCCTGGAACCGCCAATATACAACTTTCTATCCTAGCAAGCTGTCCGTCTCTTCTCTAGATCAACTTGGTGCTGCCCAGCTCCTCCCCATGTCTAATATATTATGAAAACAGAACTACATTCAGAGACATCACCTCCAAATAATCAAAACCACAATCTGGATGGTGCTCCAGTGCCAGATGCGCAAATGTGAACTGGATGTTGCTGCCAGGGGAGACGGCAACAGTCCATACGCAGTCTTGGTTGTGGGGGTAGTTATTGTTGGGGTAACCTGGACTGGAGATGGCACCATGATCTGAACCATTAAGGTGGCCACCACAAGCTGAAATAAGAAAATGGTATGAAACAATGAAATTCATTGTTGCTGTTAGTTAGAACAGAAGACAATAACAACAGTGATAAAGATATGCTGTTGTGAAATCTTCTTTGTCGTATCTCTAAACTCCATCACTGACATCATAATGTGCCATACCAAGCGGCAGAGGTAATTACATTCCACAAACATCTGTTTTCTGTGCTCTTGGCAAGTTTGACTGTCTTCTGTGCCATTCTGTCAGCCCATCCAGCATTTTCTTCCTGTCAACCTATTTCTAACTACCTTGATCATCCCAACTGTCTTATCTGGACTCTCTCGTCTCATGACCTGATCATAACATGGTGATTCTCCTATCCTGAGATCGGTAATCACATATCCTTGAGAACTGGCCTCTTGCAGTAATTGGATACTGGTCTTCTTAGATGGACAGATTTCTGACCATTCTACAGAGAAAACACATTCCTGTGGCCTTCAGTTTCTTTCTACTCTCTTTGTTCAGTGTCTATAATATTTAGCAACTAAAATTGAGACAAATAACAAATTTAACAAGCAATTTAATTTCTATGAAAATAAAATAAGAAATTAACTATTATGGAAATACAACAATAAAACATACTTGGTAGATGAGTTGTCCAAAAAACTGTCAGACAATATATCAATATACTTTAAACACAGAAGCCACACAGAATGTATTGCACGATTTATTGCCTGGCATATTTCGCTGCATCTCATCAGGTGCATACTGCAGAGTTATATATCATAGTGAATAAATGAATAATACTTAAGCTGAAGCAATTAAAACATAGTCACAGGTATTGTTTGAATGTGAAACATCTGTAGTCCCCACAGTAATTTTAAATGTAACATGAACTTTACGGTGTAAATATACTTTAACATTATAATGTGTAAATATACCTAAATATAAGAAATATACTTTACACATGCAAAAGTACTGATTATAACACAGAAGCATACTTGGTGGGTGAGATGTCCAATGAACTGTCAGATAACACACAAACATAATTGGTGGGATGTTGAATGAACTGTCAGATAACACACAAACATAATTGGTGGGATGTCGAATGAACTGTCAGATAACACACAAACATAATTGGTGGGATGTCGAATGAACTGTCAGATAACACCACAGACACATACTTGGTGAGTGAGATGAGATGTCCAATGAACTGTCAGATAACAACTCAGAAACATATTTGGTGAGTGAGATATCCAATGAACTGTAAGATAACACAGAAACATAACTGGTGAAATGTCGAATAAACTGTCAGATAACACAGAAGCATACTTGGTGGATGAGATGTCCAATGAACTGTCAGATAACAACACAGAAACATACTTGGTGGGTGAGATGCCCAATGAACTGTCAGATAACAACACAGAAACATACTTGGTGGGTGAGATGCCCAATGAACTGTCAGATAACAACACAGAAACATACTTGGTGAGTGAGATATCCAATGAACTGTCAGATAAAAACACAGAAACATACTTGGTGGGACGCAGAGGTGTTTCCAAGGCACCAGGGCCGGGATCTATACTGGCCAAGACCTGCTGACACGTCCACGTCGTGCGTCCTGGGCAACAAGTCTCTTCGGGGACCTGGCTAACATCAGTAGGATTGATGATTCCTCCGAAGCCGAAGAGTATCTGCCTGCATGGCGAGGAACCACCAGTCTGCACACCAATAAGCCAGACATGGGACAACGGATACTCACGCAAACCTCAGGTCCGGTATGACATCACATTGATGTTAGACAACAGGGTGTATTCATCCGACATACAGGACTTCACGCTGGAGTTCACAGCCAGCGAACACAAGCAAGCAAGCAACATACTTGGTGGGTGAGATATCCAATGAACTGTCAGATAACAACACAGAAACATACTTGGTGGGTGAGATATCCAATGAACTGTCAGATAACAACACAGAAACATACTTGGTGGGTGAGATATCCAATGAACTGTCAGATAACAACACAGAAACATACTTGGTGGGTGAGATATCCAATGAACTGTCAGATAACAACACAGAAACATACTTGGTGGGTGAGATGTCCAATGAACTGACAGATAACAACACAGAAACATACTTGGTAGATGAGATGTCCAGCGAACTTCAAATCCATCATGGGCATATGATTCATCAGACTGGAACCACAAATACAACTGGTTTGTAGTACTATTGAGAGTCCCAGCATTGGGTGGATCTGTGCCACAATATCTTCCAATCAGGCGTGAAGCTGATGTCGAACCATCATGTATTTGCAGGAAGTCAAAATTGCAGACAGTACTGGGTTCCAAAGCGAAAGCTGGAAATGTTACTGTGAGAATCTGAAAGAGCAATGATGGAACAGGGATTAATGCATCATAATCATAATAATAATGAAGCCGTGGTGGTATGGTTGCTAGAAGAACATCACCATCATCATGTGCCAAACCAGTTAGTGCAGACAGTCATGGTTCGCCATCTGACACAATCACCAGAGTTATGGATCAGGTCTGTGTTCTTGTGTATGTGGCAATGCCATCCATATATTTATCTCTTTGGCTTTCCTTTGCTCTCTTCCATTCAACTGTGCCAGTTGTCACTAAATTTTGCAGTTTATTCCTCTTTATAACATGACTCAAAAAACCTTGACTATGTTTAATTTCATGAATCAATTTACGGTTTATATTTGTTTCTTGTAGCATTTGCTCACTGGTGTTTCTGTCCGGTCCTGATATTCTTTGCATTGTCATCATAAACCACATTTCCACTGCTATTAGATGTTTCTCAGCTTGTCTGCTAATTGTCCATGTTTCACTTGCATATAACTGTATAGGTTCTATATAGCACTACAACTCTTTTTCTCATGGCAACTGACAGTTTTGTATTGATCAGTATGATTTCCATCCTTGGAAAGGTTACATTTGTAATTTAGCAGTAAGTAGGTAAATAATTTAACTCAACTATCAGTGATGATATACATATTATAGGGGAAAATGAACAAAAGACATTAGAAATATTGACTCACTTAAAGGAAAGAGCCCAACAGATGGGGCCAGTTATCAACCAAGATAAGACAGAATATATGGTAATTTCAAGAGAAGGAATGGCTAAAAACTCTGGCCACATACAAATAGATAATATGACCATTAAAAGAACGGAAACATACAAATACCTGGGTACAATCTTCAACTGCTCCAACATCATAAGGGAAGAAATACAAACTAGAATCAATTCTGGAAATAAGTTATACTATGCACTACAACATCTACTAAAATCAAATGTGCTATCTCGTAACACCAAAATCACAATATACAAAACACTGATCAGACCAGATGTTCTGTATGGCTCTGAAACCTGGAGTACAACATAAGGAGCTGAAGCCTTGTTACAAACCTTTGAGAACAAAGTTTTAAGACACATCTTTGGCCCCATTAGGGATACACAAAGTGGAGAGTGGAAAAGAAGAAGTAACAAAGATATTTATGATGTGTTTAAGTCCCCGCGAATCACTATTATCATGAAGACTAATAGACTACAATTCCTGGGGCATATAGAAAGAATGGAAGATAATAGGGAAACAAAACTCCCTTACACTCAGGAAACAAATGACCGTAGACCCTGAGGTAGACCAAGAAGACGGTGGAGAGATAATATATATACAGACCTACAAGCACTTGGAATCAACGACTGGCAAGAGAAGGTCAACCAGAAAGACGAATGGAGATGGATTGTATCTGCAGCAAAGAACCTCAATGGCTCGGAACGCTGAAGAAGAAGAAGAAGATCAGTGATACAGTAAGTAGACAGTACATTAGCTACACTCTCACTGATACAGTAAGTAGTGATATACTTAGCTCAACTTTCAGTGATACAGTAACTAGATAGATACTTTAGCTCAACTCTCAGTTATAGACAGATACTCTAGCTCAACTCCTTGTAAGGCAACAAAGCCTAGTAGACTTATGTAACGGAATGAGTAACATCTATGTCAATAGGTTGATGCGTAAACTTAGGGGCACGGTTGAGCATCCTATAAGAACGCTACTAGGGATGGGTGCTCAAGCCGTGACGTGGATTGTTTTGAGTTAGTTACCGCAAAACTGAAGAGACGACAACATCTGGTCTCATGACCTCTACTTGATTATCAGTTTATTATGATTCAATAAATTCGTTATAAAGAAACACTGAAGGGCTTGGTTATTGATCCTCTGTACCTGTACTGTTACAGGAGGATTTATGGCGCCGCACACCAGGATGCCGATTTTGGGTTGAATGTCGCGGACATGTATAGCGTGAAGTACCGAAACCAACATGCCACAGCGGATTTTCATGAGAAATTTTACCAACTTACTGAGGTATGAATCAATAAATTTTTAAGAAATTCGTTAAACAAAAAGTGCAAAACCGGACCACTTTTAATGGAGTCAAAGTCAAATTGAAGCATTTTTTCGGACTGGCTAAATTTAAATAATATGCATCAAGATTTCTAGATGGAGCCATCTTCATAACATGGTTGCCAGTAGAGTAAGTAAGCTGTTTCTCATCATAACTACTTGAAGTAACGTGATTTTTGCCAAAGTGCTGTCCAAATACTATGAAGTTTGACCTGCCATTATTACAGCCGTTAGTTAACCTTGCGTTTGAAGGTCAGCCACTTACATACTAGACTGTCTAGGTCCAGAAGCAAAGAAATCTCAAGACAGATATAAACAACTCGAATTAAATGGAGAACTCGTTTTGAAAGAGCTGTTATCTTACGTATATCAAGATCACCTAGGGCAAACTCAAAAGCTGTTGTACTCATTGAACCTTGACTTTGAGTACCTGAAGAATTACGAGAGCTTATATTGAGACGGGCCAATTGCTCCTTCGTTTAGAAATTTCGAGAAAAGGGCCAATCGTGTTTGCTCATCACTCCAGCGGTCCTGAACTCTAGCATATCAGAATGTTTTTGAGTTAAAGCGAAAATCTCAATGCCAAATTAAATCGCTTTATTGAGCTAGAGCCGTTTTCAAGTCGACGCCTTGAAGAGCCCTGTTAGGGTGAAAAGAAAGCGCAAAGCTGGTCAGGCCCATCCAAGGGTGAAAGTTTGGGCATTCTTCTTCCATTTTTTCCGCTGGAGAAGTCGGATGTGGATACCTGAAATTGCGTCGTCGGTTGGAGAAATACAGACACCTTCGGATAACGCAGACTCCAGAATTGGTTTATACGTGACCCTTGACAAATAGATTCTCGCTGACGTACGAAGATTCACCTTCATCGTAGATCAAGAAAAGAAATAGATAACGGTAATTAGATAAAGTTTAAATGTCATTTTATACCATTGACTGATTGAACATTTAACAATTAAGAATTACGTAATTTAAATACGATCATATATCTAAATTATTATAAATGTGAGTTGCTTATATGAATTGATATTTCAGCACATTGCAAAATGGCAGAAGAACCAGGTTCATTAGCACAAGTTATATTATAGTGAATTATTTGGTACAAATTTGAAATGGAAATCTTTTATAGAAAGTTAGGACGTGTAACGGAGTTAATGGACAGTGTAAGGATGGACGTAGACAGAATTTCGTCCATGATAAAAGTAATAAAAAGACAGACGCTTGAACGAACAGAGCACAAGACAGGTATGAGACGTTTTGGGATAGACAAGTCCAATAGAAATGATAACCAGTCTGGTTACAATTCGAAAGTTATCAACCATATACATATGAAAGCAGATAAGAGTGAGACACAGGGACATATAGGAATTAGTAATGGTCAGAAAAGGAAATAATGGTCGTGGCCTTCAAATAGTGAAAACGCAAAAGCCTTGCGAGAGAACTGGTTTCAAATCAGACAGTTGCGATATTCGGTAGCAAGGTTGAGTAACAGAGAAAGAAACACAGATAAGATTTTGGGTAGTCAGGAGGTATCTTCAGTCTTTTGTGTCAGACAAGAAAGAGAGACACAGACGCAACCAGGCAGTAGTGTGGAAAAGAGTACTCAGACGTAGATTGATAAAGTGACAAAGAGAGATACTGGTACAGAGGTTGAACAACCCAAGACAGAAGACAGGCAGACAAGTACCAAGGATGTTAAAAGACAGGTGAGGAAAAGTATTAGGGAAAGGAATAGTATGATAGTTAATAGAGGTACGACGACTGCTATGTCAAGTTCCTCAGGTATAGACATTAAATTAATCCCTAAATGGTGTAGAAATATTAAGTGTGAGAGTTCAGGTTATGGAGAGGATATTTCTACCTCTACTGCCGCATATTATAGTAAATACTTCGCTGCTGAAACAACTATAGATACTGATGATTCAGAGAACGAGAGGAGTGCACTACAAGCAGATCCTGACTCGAAGCGTGATGTTTCCTCATACGGTGTGGTTGCTAGTGGACAGACAGACAAAATTTTAGTTGGTGACTCTTTAGAACAGGATACCAGTATATATGACAGAAAAGTAGTGAAGGCTAGGAGACGAATACCAAGAGAGAGAGAGAAAGATACTTCCAAAAAGAAAGATGTTTGCCTAGTAGAAAGTAGAAAACGAGAACAGCAGAAGGCTGAAGCGTCGCTGGATAGGGCTAGAAGTCTCATGAAGTCTATAAGACCATGGTTATATTTAAATAAGAATTAACTAATACGTGGAGAGTGGATATTTTGTTGGGTGGAGTAATTCAGGTTTGATGAGGCTCAAATTTCGACTCAAATGTGGTGTTGCTGTGGAAAATGGTGGAGAATCACTACATGTAATGGGTGATGTCGACAACTGTTGTATTGCATAGGTTATTTTGAGAGATAAAGGAGTCATAGAATAGTCACCGATAGGGTAGTGCGACTGAAAATAGCACGAAGAAGTAAATCATTGTTATGAAGTGATGAGGAGGTTAAGATAAAGTGAGTGAGTAGTTGACTGTCGGAGTAGTTTTACGTGGAGAATTAAGTAGGACGGAGAATAGTGGGATTATGATGATTGAGAATGAAGTAAGAAAGCAGTTGAATTGTGAAAGTCCTGTTGAATAATTCGTCAGGTTATGCGTTGTCCGTACGTGAGTATAACTGTAGACAAACAGGTGTTCGTCGCGATGAGTGAAGTAGGAGTGAGGTTTTGAGACACTGTCTAAGTGGAGTACATGGATAAAATGTTGTCAAGCGATTGGTAATAGTTGCGCGTTTGATATATCTTGTGTCAATGTGTGTGGAGGAGATCGACACGCTTAGACTGTGGTGAGTGATTGCTGGAATGTTGAATTGGCGTCTAAATTGTTTTTTTTTTTGAAGTAATGGTATGGGAACGTCAGGTTGTCGCGATGCGAGAGTAGTCGTGAGATGAGAGAGAGGTTGTGTATCACTGTCTGAGCAAACATAAAATACGAATACCGTGTGAATATGCGAAGAGTGGCTGATAAGTGACGTTGATAAAACGTGGAGCATAAAGTATGCGAAAATTGAGAGGTGGAAAGAAGATGATTGGAAATTTGTGATGTCTTTTGGTTAGAATGTCTGACGTTAGACAGAGTTAATGAAAATTGTATGACAGGCTGACGGAAAGAGAGTTAACATTTTGAATGATGTTTCATGAAACAGATTTAGTAGTGTTGGCAGAGACATATCGAAGCAAGAATGCCTGATACAGAGAATTGAGAGAATATGGTTTGCCCAGTCGAAGTGAGATTTCTCGTAAGTCATGTGCGGTGTGGTTTATTGTTTCTGATAGAGTCCCGATAAATAGGAGTAAGCAAGAGAAGGAGAGAAAGTGATTAGCTAAATGAACGTCGGAGCATTATAAATAGAGCACTATAGAAGGTGTTCCGATAAGGGTGATTGGTTTGACTATCATCGCGGTATGAGAACGCTAGGAGAGAGTTGAGGATAGCTTAGAGTTGTAGTGGTGAGATGTTGGAAAGTACTGATACGTTGGTTGGTTGCGTCGGGTAGACGAGAAAAATAAAATTAGTTGTTGACAAATCTAGTAGTTGGATATGTTGGTGAGGTCTGTAGTAAATAGACAATTTTTTGGTGGTTGTAGCATTGTGGAAATACCGTAGTCAACGGTAATGCTTAAGAAGTTGTAGTAATTATTGGTGCAAATCCAAGGGAAACAACTAGATTAGTTACAATTTCCCTTACTGAGTAGATGAATTGTGGTGTGTTGGATTTATTTAGTGCCATGATGTGGTGGAGGTTTGGTAAGTGACACGAGATTGCTGGATTGTAGAAGAAGAAGAAGAAGTGAGTAACGTGCTGCGCCAGACAGCGTGAAGGCATATTAGTAAAACATGAATTTAATCCCATGTTTTACTCCGAAGAATAATTATATACTGTGGATATCAGTACAATAGTAAAGGATTGTAAGTGTGTTAGTGAGAAATGAACAGTGTCAGTGTGGAGATAAAATGCCATGTGGTTTATGTGGTTTTGGGGGGGTCCATGATATATGGACTGAGAAAGAATAACGTTGATTGTAAGCAGTGAGGGGTTAGAAGGTCACAGACATGAGATCAGTGGTGGTATTTTATAGCTGTTGATAACGGCATAAATTGGAAGTGGAAGTTTTAGATGAAATGCCCATAATAAATGGACATTACTGGGTTGCTGAAGTTTTTCGGCGAGATTACTAAGGAGTCTTTTGAGTGAGGTATAGAAAAAATTAGCGGCTGCTAGAGATAGATTTACAGATGGAATGGATGAAAATTTAGAATCTAATAGAGATAGTAGTATGGAGGAAGATATTTCTTTATAAGAGGAAGAAGACATTGATGTGGAGATAGCACTTGTTCAGAGAAATCTGGAGTTGCTGAGGAAGTGAAACATGGTAGAGAAATAGATAGAAAAAGCTGCAGATAGCATCGAATGAAGATTTTATGATTTAAAGAGGAAATAGACTGGCTGTGTATACAGGTGTTTTAGAGAAACAGGCTGGAAAAGGCTTGCTTGATACTTATAATGAGTTGTCTTGAGGAGTAGACATGACACTATATATTTAGGTATTAAGATAGCTAATATGGATGTAAATTCGAGTGTGGTATATTTTTACTGTAATTTTATTCCCAATTGATTTTATGATTTGACTTCTTGAGTTTTTTAAATAGATAAATAAGTTATTGTTAGTCCATAAAAGAGACTAACAATGGATAGGATGTATGTTATATTATTCTGAAATATGTTTTTCTTTGAATGACTTGATACCTTTATTTGATATGAGGGGAAAGATAAATGATGTATAAAAACTTGGGGGGGGGGGGGGGGGGGGGGTATGATATTCTGTTATAATTTTATTTCGTTTAAATCATGATTTAGGTTGAATTGTCTTGTCTGTTGAATAGTAGTTATTCTGTTTATAAATTGTTTAGGTTAAGTTTACTTCACAAACAGTTATGGTTTTGTCTAGAATAAAGGCAATACATGGGGCTTTATTTAGGACCCTTCGTTCAGAAAAGAGTTAATAAACTACTGAGGACTGGTAGAGAGACACATTCTCTTTGTGAATAATAAGTTCATGGGTATATTCTGTTAGCAAAAGTGCTGTGATAATCAGCGTAGAGAAGTTGATAATATAGTGGCTATGAAGTGTTGGAAACATATGCCATACTTAAGAGATGGGGTTACTACACAAGTAAAATGGTTATGGGAGAGTTAAAAATGGGAGCTGCATTAAGTCAGCATTGATTGAATATATATGGATTGGATGCCATATTATATACGTGATTAACGTTTAAAGAGGCTGTGATAGTGAAACAAATATAAGAAGTTAGTTGATAGAGAATAGATATAAAGGGAGCTGTGAATGACAGTACATAGGGTTGGGTATATGGGTTAAATAAACAAGGAGGCTTGTCATGGGATATGAGGGGGAAAATATAGGAGCTGTGATAAACAGCGTTAATTGATTTAAAATGTTCATGGAATATGAACATTGTTTTAGGGTTGGAGGTGAGATAAGTGAAATATAGGCAGGGTTGTGGTTGACAATATAAGTATTGAGTATATAAAAGAAATTTTGGATTAACTTAATTTATAACGAACAGAGATGTACCTTCATAAGATATGTTTTTGAAAAACTTTTTATAAAAGTTTTTATGTTTGCAGGGGAGGTAAAGGTGATTGTTTTTGACTATTTCTATACTTTCATAAATTTGGGTGCGCACCCCTTCTTTACCCTTTTTTCTAACTACATCTTTTCTGTCTATCCTGTGTTGTGTGGAGGAAGAATGAGAAAGTTCATAATGTCAAGTGTATAATAACGATTTTTTTACGAGCCATTCTTATGATCTATAAATTTTGTAAAGAAACTTTGAAGAGCCAGAAACGAAGAAGAAATATAACTCCATAGTGGTTTGCTATGTGGCACGGGGATAAGGTACAGATAGAAGAAAGTATTTACTTAAGATAGAGTTAGTTTGGGACCGGGGGAAGGAGAGAAGGTGTAGGATAAAGGGGTTAGGAGTTGAGACTTTTGAAGAAGAAAAGTCTTTTTAAAGAAAGGGAGGTGTAACGGAATTAGTAACATCTATGTCAATAGGTTGATGCGTAAACTTAGGGGCACGGTTGAGCATCCTATAAGAACGCTACTAGGGATGGGTGCTCAAGCCGTGACGTGGATTGTTTTGAGTTAGTTACCGCAAAACTGAAGAGACGACAACATCTGGTCTCATGACCTCTACTTGATTATCAGTTTATTATGATTCAATAAATTCGTTATAAAGAAACACTGAAGGGCTTGGTTATTGATCCTCTGTACCTGTACTGTTACAGGAGGATTTATGGCGCCGCACACCAGGATGCCGATTTTGGGTTGAATGTCGCGGACATGTATAGCGTGAAGTACCGAAACCAACATGCCACAGCGGATTTTCATGAGAAATTTTACCAACTTACTGAGGTATGAATCAATAAATTTTTAAGAAATTCGTTAAACAAAAAGTGCAAAACCGGACCACTTTTAATGGAGTCAAAGTCAAATTGAAGCATTTTTTCGGACTGGCTAAATTTAAATAATATGCATCAAGATTTCTAGATGGAGCCATCTTCATAACATGGTTGCCAGTAGAGTAAGTAAGCTGTTTCTCATCATAACTACTTGAAGTAACGTGATTTTTGCCAAAGTGCTGTCCAAATACTATGAAGTTTGACCTGCCATTATTACAGCCGTTAGTTAACCTTGCGTTTGAAGGTCAGCCACTTACATACTAGACTGTCTAGGTCCAGAAGCAAAGAAATCTCAAGACAGATATAAACAACTCGAATTAAATGGAGAACTCGTTTTGAAAGAGCTGTTATCTTACGTATATCAAGATCACCTAGGGCAAACTCAAAAGCTGTTGTACTCATTGAACCTTGACTTTGAGTACCTGAAGAATTACGAGAGCTTATATTGAGACGGGCCAATTGCTCCTTCGTTTAGAAATTTCGAGAAAAGGGCCAATCGTGTTTGCTCATCACTCCAGCGGTCCTGAACTCTAGCATATCAGAATGTTTTTGAGTTAAAGCGAAAATCTCAATGCCAAATTAAATCGCTTTATTGAGCTAGAGCCGTTTTCAAGTCGACGCCTTGAAGAGCCCTGTTAGGGTGAAAAGAAAGCGCAAAGCTGGTCAGGCCCATCCAAGGGTGAAAGTTTGGGCATTCTTCTTCCATTTTTTCCGCTGGAGAAGTCGGATGTGGATACCTGAAATTGCGTCGTCGGTTGGAGAAATACAGACACCTTCGGATAACGCAGACTCCAGAATTGGTTTATACGTGACCCTTGACAAATAGATTCTCGCTGACGTACGAAGATTCACCTTCATCGTAGATCAAGAAAAGAAATAGATAACGGTAATTAGATAAAGTTTAAATGTCATTTTATACCATTGACTGATTGAACATTTAACAATTAAGAATTACGTAATTTAAATACGATCATATATCTAAATTATTATAAATGTGAGTTGCTTATATGAATTGATATTTCAGCACATTGCAAAATGGCAGAAGAACCAGGTTCATTAGCACAAGTTATATTATAGTGAATTATTTGGTACAAATTTGAAATGGAAATCTTTTATAGAAAGTTAGGACGTGTAACGGAGTTAATGGACAGTGTAAGGATGGACGTAGACAGAATTTCGTCCATGATAAAAGTAATAAAAAGACAGACGCTTGAACGAACAGAGCACAAGACAGGTATGAGACGTTTTGGGATAGACAAGTCCAATAGAAATGATAACCAGTCTGGTTACAATTCGAAAGTTATCAACCATATACATATGAAAGCAGATAAGAGTGAGACACAGGGACATATAGGAATTAGTAATGGTCAGAAAAGGAAATAATGGTCGTGGCCTTCAAATAGTGAAAACGCAAAAGCCTTGCGAGAGAACTGGTTTCAAATCAGACAGTTGCGATATTCGGTAGCAAGGTTGAGTAACAGAGAAAGAAACACAGATAAGATTTTGGGTAGTCAGGAGGTATCTTCAGTCTTTTGTGTCAGACAAGAAAGAGAGACACAGACGCAACCAGGCAGTAGTGTGGAAAAGAGTACTCAGACGTAGATTGATAAAGTGACAAAGAGAGATACTGGTACAGAGGTTGAACAACCCAAGACAGAAGACAGGCAGACAAGTACCAAGGATGTTAAAAGACAGGTGAGGAAAAGTATTAGGGAAAGGAATAGTATGATAGTTAATAGAGGTACGACGACTGCTATGTCAAGTTCCTCAGGTATAGACATTAAATTAATCCCTAAATGGTGTAGAAATATTAAGTGTGAGAGTTCAGGTTATGGAGAGGATATTTCTACCTCTACTGCCGCATATTATAGTAAATACTTCGCTGCTGAAACAACTATAGATACTGATGATTCAGAGAACGAGAGGAGTGCACTACAAGCAGATCCTGACTCGAAGCGTGATGTTTCCTCATACGGTGTGGTTGCTAGTGGACAGACAGACAAAATTTTAGTTGGTGACTCTTTAGAACAGGATACCAGTATATATGACAGAAAAGTAGTGAAGGCTAGGAGACGAATACCAAGAGAGAGAGAGAAAGATACTTCCAAAAAGAAAGATGTTTGCCTAGTAGAAAGTAGAAAACGAGAACAGCAGAAGGCTGAAGCGTCGCTGGATAGGGCTAGAAGTCTCATGAAGTCTATAAGACCATGGTTATATTTAAATAAGAATTAACTAATACGTGGAGAGTGGATATTTTGTTGGGTGGAGTAATTCAGGTTTGATGAGGCTCAAATTTCGACTCAAATGTGGTGTTGCTGTGGAAAATGGTGGAGAATCACTACATGTAATGGGTGATGTCGACAACTGTTGTATTGCATAGGTTATTTTGAGAGATAAAGGAGTCATAGAATAGTCACCGATAGGGTAGTGCGACTGAAAATAGCACGAAGAAGTAAATCATTGTTATGAAGTGATGAGGAGGTTAAGATAAAGTGAGTGAGTAGTTGACTGTCGGAGTAGTTTTACGTGGAGAATTAAGTAGGACGGAGAATAGTGGGATTATGATGATTGAGAATGAAGTAAGAAAGCAGTTGAATTGTGAAAGTCCTGTTGAATAATTCGTCAGGTTATGCGTTGTCCGTACGTGAGTATAACTGTAGACAAACAGGTGTTCGTCGCGATGAGTGAAGTAGGAGTGAGGTTTTGAGACACTGTCTAAGTGGAGTACATGGATAAAATGTTGTCAAGCGATTGGTAATAGTTGCGCGTTTGATATATCTTGTGTCAATGTGTGTGGAGGAGATCGACACGCTTAGACTGTGGTGAGTGATTGCTGGAATGTTGAATTGGCGTCTAAATTGTTTTTTTTTTTGAAGTAATGGTATGGGAACGTCAGGTTGTCGCGATGCGAGAGTAGTCGTGAGATGAGAGAGAGGTTGTGTATCACTGTCTGAGCAAACATAAAATACGAATACCGTGTGAATATGCGAAGAGTGGCTGATAAGTGACGTTGATAAAACGTGGAGCATAAAGTATGCGAAAATTGAGAGGTGGAAAGAAGATGATTGGAAATTTGTGATGTCTTTTGGTTAGAATGTCTGACGTTAGACAGAGTTAATGAAAATTGTATGACAGGCTGACGGAAAGAGAGTTAACATTTTGAATGATGTTTCATGAAACAGATTTAGTAGTGTTGGCAGAGACATATCGAAGCAAGAATGCCTGATACAGAGAATTGAGAGAATATGGTTTGCCCAGTCGAAGTGAGATTTCTCGTAAGTCATGTGCGGTGTGGTTTATTGTTTCTGATAGAGTCCCGATAAATAGGAGTAAGCAAGAGAAGGAGAGAAAGTGATTAGCTAAATGAACGTCGGAGCATTATAAATAGAGCACTATAGAAGGTGTTCCGATAAGGGTGATTGGTTTGACTATCATCGCGGTATGAGAACGCTAGGAGAGAGTTGAGGATAGCTTAGAGTTGTAGTGGTGAGATGTTGGAAAGTACTGATACGTTGGTTGGTTGCGTCGGGTAGACGAGAAAAATAAAATTAGTTGTTGACAAATCTAGTAGTTGGATATGTTGGTGAGGTCTGTAGTAAATAGACAATTTTTTGGTGGTTGTAGCATTGTGGAAAT
Source organism: Cepaea hortensis (assembly GCA_963921405.1). Lineage (NCBI taxonomy): Eukaryota > Metazoa > Mollusca > Gastropoda > Stylommatophora > Helicidae > Cepaea > Cepaea hortensis. The sequence continues at coordinate 63,418,897 of OY992897.1, read as the reverse complement.
ACCGTAGTCAACGGTAATGCTTAAGAAGTTGTAGTAATTATTGGTGCAAATCCAAGGGAAACAACTAGATTAGTTACAATTTCCCTTACTGAGTAGATGAATTGTGGTGTGTTGGATTTATTTAGTGCCATGATGTGGTGGAGGTTTGGTAAGTGACACGAGATTGCTGGATTGTAGAAGAAGAAGAAGAAGTGAGTAACGTGCTGCGCCAGACAGCGTGAAGGCATATTAGTAAAACATGAATTTAATCCCATGTTTTACTCCGAAGAATAATTATATACTGTGGATATCAGTACAATAGTAAAGGATTGTAAGTGTGTTAGTGAGAAATGAACAGTGTCAGTGTGGAGATAAAATGCCATGTGGTTTATGTGGTTTTGGGGGGGTCCATGATATATGGACTGAGAAAGAATAACGTTGATTGTAAGCAGTGAGGGGTTAGAAGGTCACAGACATGAGATCAGTGGTGGTATTTTATAGCTGTTGATAACGGCATAAATTGGAAGTGGAAGTTTTAGATGAAATGCCCATAATAAATGGACATTACTGGGTTGCTGAAGTTTTTCGGCGAGATTACTAAGGAGTCTTTTGAGTGAGGTATAGAAAAAATTAGCGGCTGCTAGAGATAGATTTACAGATGGAATGGATGAAAATTTAGAATCTAATAGAGATAGTAGTATGGAGGAAGATATTTCTTTATAAGAGGAAGAAGACATTGATGTGGAGATAGCACTTGTTCAGAGAAATCTGGAGTTGCTGAGGAAGTGAAACATGGTAGAGAAATAGATAGAAAAAGCTGCAGATAGCATCGAATGAAGATTTTATGATTTAAAGAGGAAATAGACTGGCTGTGTATACAGGTGTTTTAGAGAAACAGGCTGGAAAAGGCTTGCTTGATACTTATAATGAGTTGTCTTGAGGAGTAGACATGACACTATATATTTAGGTATTAAGATAGCTAATATGGATGTAAATTCGAGTGTGGTATATTTTTACTGTAATTTTATTCCCAATTGATTTTATGATTTGACTTCTTGAGTTTTTTAAATAGATAAATAAGTTATTGTTAGTCCATAAAAGAGACTAACAATGGATAGGATGTATGTTATATTATTCTGAAATATGTTTTTCTTTGAATGACTTGATACCTTTATTTGATATGAGGGGAAAGATAAATGATGTATAAAAACTTGGGGGGGGGGGGGGGGGGGGGGGTATGATATTCTGTTATAATTTTATTTCGTTTAAATCATGATTTAGGTTGAATTGTCTTGTCTGTTGAATAGTAGTTATTCTGTTTATAAATTGTTTAGGTTAAGTTTACTTCACAAACAGTTATGGTTTTGTCTAGAATAAAGGCAATACATGGGGCTTTATTTAGGACCCTTCGTTCAGAAAAGAGTTAATAAACTACTGAGGACTGGTAGAGAGACACATTCTCTTTGTGAATAATAAGTTCATGGGTATATTCTGTTAGCAAAAGTGCTGTGATAATCAGCGTAGAGAAGTTGATAATATAGTGGCTATGAAGTGTTGGAAACATATGCCATACTTAAGAGATGGGGTTACTACACAAGTAAAATGGTTATGGGAGAGTTAAAAATGGGAGCTGCATTAAGTCAGCATTGATTGAATATATATGGATTGGATGCCATATTATATACGTGATTAACGTTTAAAGAGGCTGTGATAGTGAAACAAATATAAGAAGTTAGTTGATAGAGAATAGATATAAAGGGAGCTGTGAATGACAGTACATAGGGTTGGGTATATGGGTTAAATAAACAAGGAGGCTTGTCATGGGATATGAGGGGGAAAATATAGGAGCTGTGATAAACAGCGTTAATTGATTTAAAATGTTCATGGAATATGAACATTGTTTTAGGGTTGGAGGTGAGATAAGTGAAATATAGGCAGGGTTGTGGTTGACAATATAAGTATTGAGTATATAAAAGAAATTTTGGATTAACTTAATTTATAACGAACAGAGATGTACCTTCATAAGATATGTTTTTGAAAAACTTTTTATAAAAGTTTTTATGTTTGCAGGGGAGGTAAAGGTGATTGTTTTTGACTATTTCTATACTTTCATAAATTTGGGTGCGCACCCCTTCTTTACCCTTTTTTCTAACTACATCTTTTCTGTCTATCCTGTGTTGTGTGGAGGAAGAATGAGAAAGTTCATAATGTCAAGTGTATAATAACGATTTTTTTACGAGCCATTCTTATGATCTATAAATTTTGTAAAGAAACTTTGAAGAGCCAGAAACGAAGAAGAAATATAACTCCATAGTGGTTTGCTATGTGGCACGGGGATAAGGTACAGATAGAAGAAAGTATTTACTTAAGATAGAGTTAGTTTGGGACCGGGGGAAGGAGAGAAGGTGTAGGATAAAGGGGTTAGGAGTTGAGACTTTTGAAGAAGAAAAGTCTTTTTAAAGAAAGGGAGGTGTAACGGAATTAGTAACATCTATGTCAATAGGTTGATGCGTAAACTTAGGGGCACGGTTGAGCATCCTATAAGAACGCTACTAGGGATGGGTGCTCAAGCCGTGACGTGGATTGTTTTGAGTTAGTTACCGCAAAACTGAAGAGACGACAACATCTGGTCTCATGACCTCTACATGATTATCAGTTTATTATGATTCAATAAATTCGTTATAAAGAAACACTGAAGGGCTTGGTTATTGATCCTCTGTACCTGTACTGTTACACTTACCTTATCTGAGCTTGTTGAGATCACCCAGACACAACTCACTGAGTGAGGGTATAAAGCTCCACTTTCTCTTGGATAACGAAAAGTCCCAGTCTCTCCAATGAGATGGCCTCCACATTCTAGGGGGGAGACAAAAGATAACAGTATCTCATTATTTGTGAACTGATAATTTTTTAACACTGAGCAATAATTAGTCTCAGTATTTTTTAATAGGTTTCAAACTTTGTAGTATTCATTGTGAGCAGCTTGTCCCCAGCTCAGTACCAAAGTATCATCCCCTTGGGAGCTATGTTACAGAGCTCTCATGTCCCTCTCCCAGCTCAGAAACTAGTGACATGGGCAGGACCAGTACTGGAACTTCACATCTGTGGAGAAGCACATTAGTATGTTACCAGGTCAGGATTCCACACCACAAATTCTGATTGGTTATTTGGTAGCCATAGCCACCAGTCACGCCCACTCAATGCCTATTTTTACATCGGAAAGACACATGATGCTTCCTATCGGACGAGGTGATTCCATTGGTATCCCCATTAATGTCGTTAACTTAATCCAGTCTGTTGTGAAGCAAGTTTTATAGAGAACACAATGCTGGTTTCCACTTGATTTCCTCCGGTCAGTGTATGGTTTGTAGAAAATTACTACTGGAGTCAAACCAGAATTATTTACTCAGCAGTGGAAAAGGTTATGTGCGTCACCTCTTGCCCATAAATGCCATGTCAGAGTTGTGATGTGTTTTTTAGAGCCTGCTGCTCCACCAAATAACTCACCTCCTCTCACAGCCCACCACAAATGCTGGTCCACAGCCAATTATTCAACATATTCACAGCTAAACTTTAGAACCACTACACCGTCCCATCATCTTCAGGACGCACCTAACGTAGGATGGGCTCCCTGGGTTATATATCAATATTCCTCATATGATGCTGCTTATACTATTAGCATTTATTCTTTGTTTTAGCTTTGCTGTGTATTCTTGTTGTGGTGGAGGGGCTTGTGTGTTCCAGTGACCACCTCAGCTATGTTAATGTAATGAAGCTATGGGAAGGTATCACCCACGTCAGACAAGTCAAGGGCTAGGGACCAGATGAAGTGATACACAACCCTGCTGCCTTGCGGGGAGAGGGGGACGGTCAAAGGCTAGGGAAAGCAAACCCAAAAAATGCAAGATGGATGTTCTGAGCCACAGGCTTGACGAAACGTGCAACACAATCCACTAAATGATTTCAACTGTGTTTTATTACTGCCAGCATTTTACAAAAATCCACGCTCAAAGTTGCTTCTATAGCTTGGGAGACCAATCAACTATGAGCTAGCCCAGAGTGCAATCGCTATCATCTCTGGTAGCTAATAACTAACAACCATTTGTACAGAAGCATGTCTTGCACTCTTGAAAGCGATCAATGCATAGGAATCAATACAACCCACAGGAATCAATACAGCACCCAGGAATCCATATAGCACACAAGAATCTATAGAGCACACAGGAATTAATACAGCACGCAGAAATTAATATAGCACACACAAATCTATACAGCACACAGGAATCAATGTAGCACACACGAATCTATACAACAGAGAGGAATCAATACAGTGTACAAGAATCTATACAGCACATAGGAATCAATACTGCACACAAGAATCAATATAACAAACATCTATACAGCACACAAGAATCAATACAGCATACAGGACTCTATACAGCACACAGGACTCTATCTATACAGCACACAGGAATCAATACAGCATACCAGAATCAATACAGCACACAAGAATCTATACAGCACAAAATAATCTATACAGCACAAAATAATCTATACAGCACAAAAGAATCTATATAGCACACAAGAATCTATATAGCACACAAGAATCTATACAGCACACAAGAATCTATACAGTACACAAGAATCTATACAGCACAAAAGAATCTATACAGCACACAAGAATCTATACAGTACACAAGAATCTATACAGTACACAAGAATCTATACAGCACAAAAGAATCTATACAGTACACAAGAATCTATACAGTACATAAGAATCTATACAGCACACAAGAATCTATACAGTACACAGGAATCAATATAGCACACAAGAATCTATACAGCACACATGAATCTATACAACACACAGGAATCTATACAGCACACATGAATCAATACAACACACAGGAATCAATACAAAGGATGAAACAATACCTTGCTGTTGCTGCTGGCAGTTGGTGCCGGTAAAATCTTCCGTACACTGACAAATGTAGCCAGGTGCCTGAGTCTGGGAGACACATGTGCCACCATTCTGACAGGGATAACTCAAACAGGCATCAACAACCATGGAGCATGTGGGTCCTGAAAACCTGGGAAGACAGGCACAAGTGAACCCTGTGCTTCCCACAGGCTGTGGATTGACAGAACAATAACGTTCTTATCTGAACTTGGATATTTGATTGTGGGCATGGAAATGGAGCCTGTGGCAATAAACACCTGAAACCTGTGGAGGACATGACCAGCTTAGGCCTGGTACCAGCCTGTCTGTGTGTGGTGTGTGTAATCATGACTGGTACTAGTCTGTCTGTGTGTGAAACCACGACTGGTACCAGCCTGTCTGTGTGTGGTGTGTGGAACCATGACTGATACCAGCCTGTCTGTGTGTGGTGTGTGGAACCACGACTGATACCAGCCTGTCTGTGTGTGGTGTGTGGAACCACGACTGATACCAGCCTGTCTGTGTGTGGTGTGTGGAACCACGATTGATACCAGCCTGTCTGTGTGTGGTGTGTGGAACCACGACTGATACCAGCCTGTCTGTGTGTGGTGTGTGGAACCACGACTGATACCAGCCTGTCTGTGTGTGGTGTGTGGAACCACGACTGATACCAGCCTGTCTGTGTGTGGTGTGTGGAACCACGACTGAAACCAGCCTGTCTGTGTGTGGTGTGTGGAACCACGACTGATACTAGCCTGTCTGTGTGTGGTGTGTGGAACCACGACTGATACCAGCCTGTCTGTGTGTGGTGTGTGGAACCATGACTGATACCAGCCTGTCTGTGTGTGGTGTGTGGAACCACGACTGATACCAGCCTCTCTGTGTGTGGTGTGTGGAACCACGACTGATACCAGCCTGTCTGTGTGTGGTACCACGATTGATACCAGCCTGTCTGTGTGTGGTGTGTGGAACCACGACTGATACCAGCCTGTCTGTGTGTGGTGTGTGGAACCACGACTGATACCAGCCTGTCTGTGTGTGGTGTGTGTAATCATGACTGGTACCAGCCTGTCTGTGTGTGGTGTGTGGAACCATGACTGATACCAGCCTGTCTGTGTGTGGAACCACGACTGATACCAGCCTGTCTGTGTGTGGTGTGTGGAACCACGACTGATACCAGCCTGTCTGTGTGTGGTATGTGGAACCATGACTGGGTTACTGCCTAATATGCCTCTGTGCAGATGTGGGGTTTCAGTATGGGCCTTGCACACCCCGCTGGTTGCTGGGCTTGGAGAGGGGAAGGTGAGCTCTTCAACCTGGTCCCTGTAGAGATGATTTTTCTACTGGGCTGGGAGAATAGTCTTTACACCATCCTTTTCCATTAGATGGGATCCCTTTTGTACTGGGTAGGGAGAATAGTCTGTACACCAACCTCTTCCATTAGATGGGTTCCCCTTTTGTACTGAGTTGGGAGAATAGTCTGTACACCAACCTCTTCCATTAGATGGGTTCCCCTTTTGTACTGGGTTGGGAGAAGTGTCTGAACACCAACCTCTTCCATTAGATGGGTTCCCTTTTGTACTGGGTTGGGAGAATAGTCTGTACACCAACCTCTTCCATTAGATGGGTTCCCCTTTTATACTGGGTTGGGAGAATAGTCTGTACACCAATCTCTTCCATTAGATGGGTTCCCCTTTTGTACTGGGTTGGGAGAATAGTCTGTACACCAACCTCTTCCATTAGATGGGTTCCTTTTTTCAAGGTTCATATGATAGAGAGAGCGAAGCAGAGAGAGAGATATAAAAAGACAAGAGAGATAGTGACAGAAAGAGAGACAGAAGCAGTGAGAGACATACTGACAAAGAGAGAATAACAGAGAGATGGGGAGAAACAAATAGATGTTGACAGACAGACAGAAAATGACAAAGTGATAGCATGGAGAAAGAGAGAGACAGACAAGCAGTGAGACAGACAGACCAAGAGACAAAGAAAGAATGACAGAGAGGGAGTGGGAGAGACAAAGAGACAGTGACAGAGAGAGAGAGAGAGAGGGGGAGAGAGAGAGAGAGGGAGAGAGAGAGAGAGATGGGGAAACAATAAGAGGGAGTGGCACAGAGAGAATGACTAAGTCAGACAGAGAGACAGAGACAGACAGCAAGAGATGGAAAAGGAGGCAGAGAGAGACAGATAAAGAGACAGACAGAAGACAGACAGAGGGAGGAAGACAGAGAGAAGCAGAGACAGAGAGAGGGGACATACAGAGAGAGGAAAGAGAGACAGACAGACAAAGAAGAGTGAAAGAGACAGACAGACAGGGAGGGAGACACACAGAGAGATAGGAACACATACAGACAGAGGGGAGAGACAGAGAGGGGAGAGACAGAGACAGACAGGCAGAGTATGAGATAGAAATAGAGACAAACAGAGTGAGACAGACAGACAGACAGAAACAGAGACAGACAACAAGAGAGAGTGAATGTGGTGATGGTGGCAGTGATAACACTGAAACGTACCGTGCACACAGCCCCATTGTCACACGGGTTCGAAGCACAAGCACCGGCATGATGCTGTTCCTGACAACCATTGGGACCCACTCCTGACCCAAGATAGCCATCATGGCATGAGCAAATGATTCCATACCCACCTGAAAGAAATTGTGTGTACCAAAATTACAAACATATATTTACTAAAGAACATGTGAGGGGGCTTCACATGAAAACCGTAAAAGTGTTATAGAAGTTTGGTGATCACAATGATGATGATGATGATGATACTGCTGATGATGAAGCTGATGATACTCACTTGTCTCAGAGCATGTAGCTAGTTGATGACAACCTCCGTTGTTCTCAGAACAGGCTCCCACGTAACTACAACTGACCCCATCACCTTGATAGCCTGGAAGAACATGAAACAACATCACTTCCAATACTGGACCAGATATGACATTGTCTGCCTTCACTGGCTTGAGTTTGGTGTAGTAGGTCAGTCATTCGAGTTTGGTTTAGTAGGTCAGTCATTCAAGTTTGGTTTAGTAGGTCAGTCATTAAAGGACCTGTTTACACATCTTAAGTAGGTCAGTCATTCAAGGATGCATTTACACACCTTAAGTAGGTCAGTCATTCAAGGACCCACTTACACATCTTAAGTAGGTCAGTCATTCAAGGGCCCATTTACACATCTTAAGTAGGCCAGTCATTCAAGGACCCATTTACACATCTTAAGTAGGCCAGTCATTCAAGGACCCATTTACACATCTTAAGTAGGTCAGTCATTCAAGGACCCATTTACACATCTTAAGTAGGCCAGTCATTCAATGACCCATTTACACATCTTAAGTAGGCCAGTCATTCAAGGACCCACTTAAATACACACCTTAAGTAGGTCAGTCATTCAAGGACCCATTTACACATCTTAAGTAGGCCAGTCATTCAAGGACCCATTTACACATCTTAAGTAGGCCTGTCATTCAAGGACCCATTTACACATCTTAGGTTAAGTAGGTCAGTCATTCAAGGACACATTTACACACCTTAATGTGCATTGGGCATATGGTGCTAGACCCATATTTTTATAGAACAATCAAGAGTATAGATACTGTTTAGGGTTTAGTCTTTCCTCCTCTACCCTTCATTGTAGAGGTACCTTAAGTCTTGTGTAGTCTTTCCCCTTCTACCTGGGGTATAGCAATACCTTACAGCCTTGTGTAGTCTTTCCCCTTCTACCTAGGGTATAGCAATACCTTACAGCCTTGTGTAGTCTTTCCTCTCCTACCTGGGGGTATAGCAATACCTTACAGCCTTGTGTAATCTTTCCTCTTCTACCTGGAGGTATAGCAATACCTTACAGCCTTGTGTAATCTTTCCCCTTCTACCTGGGGGTATAGCAATACCTTACAGCCTTGTGTAATCTTTCCCCTTCTACCTGGGGGTATAGCAATACCTTACAGCCTTGTGTAATCTTTCCTCTTCTACCTGGGGGTATAGCAATAACTTATAGCCTTGTGTAGTCTGTCCCCTTTTACATGGGGGTGTAGCAATACCTTACAGCCTTGTGTAGCTTTTCCCCTTCTACCTGAGGATATAGCAATAACTTATAGCTTTGTGTAGTCTGTCCCCTTCTACCTGGGGTATAGCAATACCTTACAGCCTTGTGTAGCTTTTCCCCTTCTACCTGGGGGTATAGCAATACCTTACAGCCTTGTGTAGCTTTTCCCCTTCTACCTGGGAGTATAGCAATACCTTACAGCCTTGTGTAGCTTTTCCTCTTCTACCTGGGGGTATAGCAATAACTTATAGCCTTGTGTAGTCTGTCCCCTTCTACCTGGGGTATAGCAATACCTTACAGCCTTGTGTAGCTTTTCCCCTTCTACCTGGGGGTGTAGCAATACCTTACAGCCTTGTGTAGTCTTTCCTCTTCTACCTGGGGGTATAGCAATACCTTACAGTCTTGTGTAATCTTTCCCCTTCTACCTGGTGGTATAGCAATACCTTACAGCCTTGTGTAATCTTTTCCCTTCTACCTGGGGGGTATAGCAATAACTTATAGCCTTGTGTAGTCTGTCCCCTTCTACCTGGGGATATAGCAATACCTTACAGTCTTGTGTAGTCTTTCCCCTTCTACCTGGGGGTATAGCAATACCTTACACTCTTGTGTAATCTTTCCTCTTCTACCTGGGGATATAGCAATAACTTATAGCCTTGTGTAGTCTGTCCCCTTCTACCTGGGGGTATAGTGATACCTTACAGCCTTGTGTAGCTTTTCCCCTTCTACCTGCGTGGTATAGACCCACATGTTAGGACCAATCAGCACTCCAGGTGATCACACTGTCCACCTTCACTTCCCAGGTCATCTCCTGGTGCCTATTTTAGGCTGGGTCCACCTGGCAGCCATGGTCAGTTATCCAAACCTGTCTGTGTGAGAGTTCTAACCCATGTCTGGCCGCTATGCTGCTGCGGTGCCCAAGTTCTGTTTGACTGTTGATGAGTTTATCTGTGTGGTAATTTATTCAAACTATAGAATAGTAACCCTCCACACATCAATTCATTCAAAGTTTTTCCACTTCTATACTTAGGTATACATGTCCATTTGGTTCTTGTTATTCTCCCCTTTTGTACTATGGAGCATATAGCTACTGTACAGTGTATCTTTCAGTTTTGTTTAGTCTACCCTCTTCTAACCTGGGTTGTAGAGGTATCTTTCAGTTTTGTTTCGTCTTCCCTCTTCCACCCTGGGATGTAGAGGTATCTTTCAGTTTGTTTAGTCTTCCCTTGTTTACCCTGGGATGTAGAGGTATCTTTCAGTTTTGTTTAGTCTTCCCTCTTCTACCCTGAGATGTAGAGATATCTTTCAGTTTTGTTTAGTCTTCCCTCTTCCACCCTGGGGTGTAAAGGTATCTTTCAATTTTGTTTAGTCTCCCCTCGTCTACATTGGGATGTAGAGATATCTTTCAGTTTTGTTTAGTCTTCCCTCATCTACCCTGCATTGTAAAGGTATCTTACAGTTTTGTTTAGTCTTCCCTCGTCTACCCTGGGATGTAGAGATATCCTTCAGTTTTGTTTAGTCTTTTGTTTTCTACACTTGGGTGTAGAGGAACAGGTGGCCAATCTTGCCCTCATTGTGACAAGCGACATGTCCTGCCACCAAACCCATGTCCAGCCATGCTCATGACACTATCAGTTACACTGGCTATAAACTTGGCTAGCGTAGGCAGCCCAGGTCTATTCCAGAAATCCATTTGCATGCAAATTTAAACACACACCCACCAGGCCAGAAGGCAAGCATGCTAGCCACTATGCCAACATGAATCCCATAATTTATGCACTCTGTCCATTTTCAACACATATTTTCCTTGCGGTATTTTAACTCCTGATTTCAGGTGTATTCTATTTATAATAACTTTTTTTCAGCTGTATGTTTCCCGTTGTGCGACGTTCAATAAGTGAAAACATGGATAAACAGAGACAAAACAGATACCTCCTGGACAGGGCCCACAAGCCCAGGATCCTTGGGCGTTGATGCATTCCACGCGTGGGGATGTGGAGCATCCACCGTTGTTAATGGTACACTCATTGATGTCGTAACAGGTGTGACCATTGCCAGTGTAACCTAGAGCCGTGCGTGAAGAAATATACAACATGAACATCAGGAATAATTCGTAGAAGTTACGTATCATTACATGGGTCAACAGTGTACGACATTAGAAATTACTTGTACAAGTTACGTATCATCACATGGGTCAACAGTGTACAACATTAGAAATTACTTGTACAAGTTATGTATCATAATATGTTTCAACAGTGTACAGCATTTTAAATTACTTGTACAAGTTATGTATCATAATATGTTTCATCAGTGTACAATATTAGAAATTACTTGTACAAGTTATGTATCATAATATGTTTCAACAGTGTACAATATTAGAAATTACTTGTACAAGTTATGTATCATAATGATTGATTGATTGATTGATTTAGGAATCGACATCACAGCATTCGGGGCATTCCCATAAGCGCTCCGTCCCCATCCTCAGCAGCCAGCGAAGAGTTCCAACACTAATAATACCAGTAGCAATCTGATTATATATCTTGCCTTTCCTCTGAGCGTTGAGCGCCGGCCAGATCCCCTCGTCACTCCTCGCTGTCTCATTCTTGCCAGACCATGGAAATCCATTTGCTCCTCCGAGGTGTGCACGTGCTCCCACAAGGCCGCAACCACGTCTGCCTTGTCATGTATCAATACTCCACCAAGTTCTGCAGAGCCAGCCAATCTGTCCGCCTGTTCATTTCCCAGCACACCGGCATGCCCCGGAGAAAAGATCTAGGTGATGCTTGTCACCCGTGACCTCCAAAGCGAAGCAAGCCACTCCGCACGAAGCCTGCCCGTCCTCACCCTCGTCAGCATGCTTTCTGAGTCAGTTACAATCACGATGTGTGTGTGTGTCGTATTCTCCATCCAGCGGAGAGCCACAGTAACCGCCTCTACCTCCATTCTTAAGCTGGATGTTGTGGTATCATATGCCAGGCTCTCCTGCCCCAAACGTCGACCATTGGCTTTGGCTATGAACCCCCAGCCACTTTTCTCATCTCTTGACACCGAACCATCTGTGTAGATAATCACATCACCCGAGTGAGCATTGTCCCGAATTAGTTGCTGGATTTCCACTTCCGTCACCCCTGCTGGCCACTCCTTGCACTCCCGGCTTAATGTGATTATAACTCTGCACAATTCTGACTGCTCCGCTGGCACTCTGACCCACTCCTCTCCATGCCTAATGTTCTCCAAGGGGCACACCTGTCTGATCATATCCTCTGCCTGAGCCATCCACGATCTCCCTCCCACCAGTCTCCGACCCCCATCCGCACCAAGCGCCTCATGCAACGGGTGATCTGTGTCTGCAGCTACTCTGAGGTATGCCTTCGCCTGCATCTCCTTGAGCCTACCAGCAACAGTCAGCAGACCAAGGATGTAACGCATACACACTACTGGGGTGTCTCTAGTGCATCCCAGAATGACCTGCATAGCTTCGTTCTGTATGCGCTCTAACTTCACCAGCTGACTCTCTGAGACAGTGAGCAGACCTAATCCATAATCAATCACTGAGAGGATCAAGTGCTGGTATAGTGTGAAAAGCATTCCCTGCTCTGTGTCCATTGCAACCATAGTTTTAAGTGCACTGAGTCCCTTTTGAGATCTTGTCACAACCGTCTCCACATGGTCCTTGAAGGATAGGCTCCTGTCAAATGTGATCCCCAGATATTTCAGTTTTTTCTCTCTGCTGACATTTCTATCATCTATCGTGAGGCTTGGGACATCTGCTCTCACAATCCTGTTGTCCAGAGAGCACCACAAAACAGCCGCCTTTTCCGGGTGGATGACAGCACTCATTTCAGTGCACCAGTCAATCATTTTGTCTACTGTCACCTGTAGCTCCTGGGCTGTTTGCTCCCTATCTCTCCCCTGCCTATATGCAAGAATATCATCTGCAAATGTTAGTATTCTTCCAACCCCTGGTGCTTCTAGGTTTGCAATCTTGCTCGTATACACATTAAAGAGCACCGGTGAAACTACAGATCCCTGTGGCAGTCCCGGGGTTAAAATATGTGGCTCTGAGGTCCATGCACCCATACGGAGAGCAACCCGACGAGAGTGCAGGACGGCTGCTATCCAGTTCACCAACCAGGGATTGACCCCCTTCTCCATCAGTGCGGTCATCAAAATATCATATCGACCTCTATTGTATGCATCCTCAAGATCAAGCGCTGCCGCCATCGTTTCTTGTATGTATCATAATATGTTTCAACAGTGTACAGCATTTGAAATTACTTGTACAAGTTATGTATCATAATATGTTTTATATATGTATCATAACATGTACAAGTTATGTATCATCATATGTTTCAACAGTGTACAACATTAGAAATTACTTTTACAAGTTATGTATCATAATATGCTTCAACAGTGTACAATATTAGAAATTACTTGTACAAGTTATGTATCATAATATGTTTCAATAGTGTACAATATTAGAAATTACTTGTACAAGTTATGTATCATCATATGTTTCAATAGTGTACAACATTAGAAATTACTTGTACAAGTTATGTATTATAATATGTTTCAAGTGTACAATATTAGAAATTACTTGTACAAGTTATGTATCATAATATGTTTTAACAGTGTACAACATTAGAAATTACTTGTACAAGTTATGTATCATCACATGGGTCAACAGTGTGCAACATTAGAAATTACTTGTACAAGTTATGTATCATCATATGTTTCAACAGTGTACAACATTAGAAATTAATTGCACAAGTTATGTATCATCACAGGTTGCAACATTGTACAACATTAGAAATTACTCATATACGTTAGGCACATCATATGTTACAAAATCAGAAATTACTCATACAAGTTACATATCACATATTATAACATTGTATGACATCAATGTAGTATATGATATATAACTTGTATGAGTAACTTCTTATTTGAAATTGAGTATCAATTAGGACTGCTGACAGTGACAACAGTGACACCCTCATGCCCAGGGTGTCTGCAGTGTCCTGTGTCCATCTTCGTGCTGGTGGATCCTTTTACGGTTGCCAGGAGCCACTCCTCACATCATTGTTCTCTCCCAGCCACTTTTACCAGGAGCCACTACTCCCATCACTGTTCTCTCCCAGCTACTTCTACCAGGAACCACTCCTCCCATCACTGTTCTCTCCCAGCCTCTTCTACCAGGAGCTACTCCTCCCATCACTGTTCTCTCCCAGCCACTTCTACCAGGAGCCACTCCTCCCATCAATGTACTCTCCCAGCCACTTCTACCAGGAGCCACTCCTCCCATCAATGTCACGGCACCAAATTGACTCTCCCCTTTAACAGTGCTGGCCGACATTGCAGGGGAAGTCAAAGGAAGTGACGTAAATCAGTGGGAGCAATCATTGTAGAATTCTTCATGCTGCATTTTCAAGTATGAGTCCGAACACTTGTACAGACAGGTTCTATTACGTTTATTAGTGGATTCGTACAAAAGCTGGTTCATTAATCAGCATGGCCACAAAAGCTCTGGGTCACGGTTCAAATTACAAAATGGCTTTATAATTCCACGACCTAAATATCTCACTCACGCCTGATGGAAACCTTCATGCTGCCACTTGGGATGATGGTCTGAAGCTTCTGTCTCGTAACCAAGTGGTCATCTCCTATGACGCCCCTTCACGCATCATCAGGAGACCGTGCTCAATCGTGCACAGCCCACTTTTCATCTTGCACATTAAGTGCCATGCTTTGCTTTGCCTTTGGAACTCCGACCTTTTGCCTTGTGAATCCATAACAGTGGCACACTGTTACATACTCTCCCAGCCTCTTCTACCAAAAGCCACCATTGTGAATTTTCAGAATTTTTTCACTTTAAACCACAAAGTCAATTCAAACACATGGGGGCAGACATTTGCAATGGCTAACCATGAGGTTTCTTCTTCTTCTTCTTCTGCGTTCATCCGGAGTTTCTTTTTTCGGACGTGACTTCGTTGTGCCTGTTTACAGCAGAACTGCGTTCTTGTGCCGTTAGGCCGACACATCCGACTTCTGCAGGCATTTGTTGACCGGGTTAACCTTCCCGGAACCATGAGGTTTGACCATGATTGGTTGGTTATTTTTAGTTTGTGACGCATTTTTTTTCACGTACTAGGCAAAGTATCGAAAATTAGGTCAGCAGTATAGTGGCAGATTTGGAAATTACCGAAAAATTGGTACAGCGGTCTGGTAGAGTTAAGGCCAATTACATTGTTTAATGATTCACAATTATAAAATAACAATAACATCTAATTTATCCATTTTCAATTCATGGTTACCTGGTGGGCAGGAACCGCAGACAAATGAGCCAGGTATGTTGATACAGTGAACCAGTGGGTGAACTGAGCAGCGTGTCCCATTTGCACATTCATCAATGTCCACTATGCAGGCTGGGTCAGAGCTGGATTGAGTCCATCCAGCCTCACAGATACATCTATAGCTGGCCTGCAAGGTCAGCATAGTTTAGTGCACAAATAACCAGAAATATTATTTTATATATATAGCAAAGCTGTAGGGTCTGCACACATATTTGTTTATCTCTACCTGGCCTGTAGGGTAGGTATAGTTTAGTGCAGAACTAACATGATCTTTGCAGGACATTGTGATCAACCCCAGGTTGATTTTCTAAGCAATTTTACGTTCAGCAGTTTGCTATTGCTTTCTGAACAAGAAGTCAACATTGAAGTTCAACTGACCAGTGTAGGGAATGAACCCACAACCTCGCTATCAGCACACCAGATGTTTATGACCAGCACTTTTAACCATTTAGCCATGCTGACCTCCACAAAGAAACTTAACACTGACCCGCCATGTGTCCAAGAGGGTTTGTTTGAGGCTGGCTACCCCTTCCTAAAGAAAACTATAGCCCAAAATCCAATTGGTAAAGAACCCCAATATTGATGGTACCTGCTGCAGTCTGATTATGTGTTCGTCTGGCCTTTCCTCTGAGTAAAGCGTGTCAACCAGATCCTTTGGTCACTCCCTGCTGCACCATTCTCTCCAGACTATGATGATGATGTTCTTCCACAGCATACACATGATCTCAAAGGACACTGACCACAACTGCCTTATCGTGCACTAATACCCTACCCAGTGGTGCAGATCCAGCTAATTTGTAAAGAAAAGATAAAACCAATTCTGCAGCATATTCACAGAAGACGTGGGATAGAGAATGTGTCCTTATGTGGGAAAATACTGGACAAGAGAGGCAGAGAAGATAGAACGATGACTGCAGAGTCATGACTGCAGATGTCTACTGAAGATCTTTCAGCAGGTGGCTATGCGTGTTATAGGAGCAGAAAAATCATGGCTGCAGTAGGATATGACAACATGGGATGGAAACAGTAAGTCATGAGTGACTTCTGCAAAAATTGAAATAGAACAAACACAGACACAATGTGCATACCTTACAACAAACTCAAATCTGGTTAACAGAAACTACAGTGGGGAAATAAAAATAATAATAATACTGAAAAATGTAAAGTGAGCAAACAGTAAAGATATGCTAAACCACAACACAATGAATGTTTGTGTTGTTCCTGAAGAAGATCACTAAAATCAAAATGCCAGATTCATTATTTTGTTGTTTAGCTGATTTTTACGTTTTTGCTTTACGTTAATTTAGTGTTATTATTATTGTAATTTCTCCCACTGTAATTGCTGTTAACCAGATTTGAGTTTGTTGTAAAGTATTGTACTGTGCCAGTTTTCTCTCTCAAGGCTGTAAGGTATTGCTATACCCCCAGGTAGAAGGGGAAAGATTACACAAGGCTGTAAGGTATTGCTATACCCCATGGTAGTAGGAGAAAGACTACACAAGGCTGTAAGGTATCGCTATACCCCAGGTAGAAGGGGAAAGACTACACAAGGCTTAAGGTACCTCTACAATGAAGGGTAGAAGAGGAAAGACTAAACCCTCTTTCACACCTCACTGTTTTCATCTCATACGTTTTAGCAGTTTGAGAATCCTGGATGTTGTTTTATCTTAACCTCCCCCATCATAAGTGAATGCTATTTAGCAGTTTGAGAATCCTGGATGTTGTTTTATCTTAACCTCCCCCATCATTAGTGAATGCTATTTAGGAGTTTGAGAACCCTGGATGTTGTTTTATCTTAACCTCCCCCATCATAAGTGAATGCTATTTAGGAGTTTGAGAACCCTGGATGTTGTTTTATCTTAACCTCCCCCATCATAAGTGAATGCTATTTAGGAGTTTGAGAACCCTGGATGTTGTTTTATCTTAACCTCCCCCATCATAAGTGAATGCTATTTAGCAGTTTGAGAATCCTGGATGTTGTTTTATCTTAACCTCCCCCATCATAAGTGAATGCTATTTAGGAGTTTGAGAACCCTGGATGTTGTTTTATCTTAACCTCCCCCATCATAAGTGAAT
Organism: Cepaea hortensis; assembly: GCA_963921405.1. Lineage (NCBI taxonomy): Eukaryota > Metazoa > Mollusca > Gastropoda > Stylommatophora > Helicidae > Cepaea > Cepaea hortensis. The sequence goes on along the minus strand of OY992897.1, from coordinate 63,401,506 downwards.
GCTATTTAGGAGTTTGAGAATCCTGGATGTTGTTTTATCTTAACCTCCCCTATCATACGTGAATGCTATTTAGGAGTTTGAGAACCCTGGATGTTGTTTTATCTTAACCTCCCTCATCATAAGTGAATGCTATTTAGGAGTTTGAGAACCCTGGATGTTGTTTTATCTTAACCTCCCTCATCATAAGTGAATGCTATTCATGCAACTTGCACTATTTAAGCAGCATTTTCATTATGACAATTACCTGTCCCGGCAGAATACTGGCCTCATTGACACAAGTCCCATGGCCACACAGCTCCCTGTGGGAGGCCCCCACACAATTATTATGTTGCTCCCTACAGTGAATCCCATACCAATTTGCTGCACACTGACACCTGAAATATGAAGTGGGAGACAGGCATGCAAGTATCATTCAATACACGCCCGTCTAAACATAATACAGCCTACATAAAGTTATCATTGCGTCTATGTAACCAGGGTCTTTAAGGGAAGCAACAATCACACACCATGTGTCTAAAGAGGGTTTGTGTGAGGATGACCTCCCCTTCCTAAAGAAAAACTGTAGCAGAAAAATCCAACCAATCATAACTAAGTCTACAGATAATCATCATCATCATCATGTGCCAAGTCAGCTGGCATAGGTGTTCATGTCTCTCCACAGATCTCGGTCTTCTGTGTTCCGGATCAACTCTGCTGATGATATTCCTCCATGCCAATGTCTCAATCTTTCCAGCATCATTTCTCTTATTACACAGAAATATCAATTGGGTATCCCATAGAGGCCACTAAGACAGTTCATAAATGAATAATTTTTCTTGGTCTGTCTCAACGTTCTTCAATGCCTCTCGTCTCATTACATGAGCAAAGAAAGCAGTTTGTCTCCTTCTTATAGTTATATATAATATTCTAATTTAATTAGTCTCTTTCAGGCAATCGATGTTAGTTACTCTGGCAATCCAAGGTATTAGCAACATTCATCTCAAGAACCAAATTTCTGTTGCTTCTAAGTTCTTCCTAATTTGTTCATTTACTTTTCAAAGTTCATGGCCACATGGCAAAACAGGTTCTATATAACGTTTCACTCTCTTACATTCAATGATAATGATTATTGCATAAGATACATATTTTCTGAAATGCAGATAAGGAAACAAGAATAACTCAGCCAACCAAGATGAAAGAAAGCTCTTCTATAAGAAAGTAAATAAAGTAAAGAATCCCCTTTTACACACATAAAGGTATTTGGCATATGGTGCTGGAATCATGTTTATACACCAGTCGGCACTCAGTGGATGATACCAGCATCACAATCCTAAGACATTTCCTTGTATCCATTTTAGGCTGAGTTGGCCTGGGAGCCCAGATACGTTTTTATGCATCCCATTGAAGATACAAACCCTTGACTACAGAGCTGGCAGATTAGCATCAAGCCAGTACGCTACCATGTCTCCTTCCTCTAGAAGAGGTATGATGCCATACTGAGAAATCCTCAAGGAGTTTGACATACCTCATTTCACCTGGGAAAATCACCACCAGGAATGTCAGAGCCATGTATGAATTGGGAAAGACAGCACAAGTGGTAGAAGAAAGGAAATGTTATAAGATTAACAATTTGGGAATAATGTGAGGAGGACATGAAGGGAGTTGTAGGAGAAAACCAAAGATGGCCTGGCATGGGTTGACTGAGGACCTATGTTACAGTGGGAGATAAGGGGCAGAGGAAGAAACAAGTGATCATAGAATCATTAACCTGTGATCAGCTATATCTCTTTGTGCAAACACCATATTGTCTCCTTTCCTCACTCATTCACTGGGCTCAGAACACCTTTGAAAGTTTGGTTTTTTAGGTGCTGAACAAGTGAGGGAGAGTTTCTATCCTCGTACACTATACAGTGCCATCATGACTGCGTGCTGTTTCTGTCTCGAAAGAGTCCATGTGGTTTTTCCCAAAAACAGGCCCTCCAAAGCCAGAAAAAATTAGGAGGACACTAAAAGCATCCTTTAAATATGCCTCTAGATAACAAATAGCATTTGGATAAGATTAATTTTCGTGACCTCTCGAAGTTAAGAACCTGCTATGTGATACAGCCGTCGAGGCTTCAAAAGATTTATAAAATGTTGCAACCAAAGTTTTCTAGGGGGATGAGGTAATCAGTCTCATGCCAACCTTCCTAAGTCCCCTCTTATGACACGCATGGTAGACTACAGTGAAACTATTATTTGCCTCACTGACGGACCGAGGTAACACATGGCCAAGCCATTATCAGTCACCAACTCTGCAAGTTGTACTAGAGAGAACAACTGAAACTGGTCAGTTTCTACAACACCAACAAATATCACACATGTGTGCACACACTCATACACTATCAGGATTGTCATTCAGAAGTGACCAAACCACTGACTTCATAATACTAAACAAAGTTAATCGTGTATCCTTTACAAGACATAGCAGTCAACCCCAACATTTTTGGGCTGTTTGAGATTCCTGGGCAAGTTTACATTCAGTAGTTTGCCATTGCTTTCTGAACGACCAGCACCCATACCATTTTATAAAGACCAAACGCAAGGCAGTCTGCTGCCAGATCGCCTGCAGCTGTGTATTGAATGTGGTATGCGGGATTATGAACTGCATCCGTAACTCCTCCGCCAAGGAGACTTCACAGTGCTACTGGATGTGCTATGGGAGCTGCAGTTGTGCAGTGGCTAGCACACTGGCCTACCAGCTCGGTGATCTTGTGTGTGAATCCCCATCCAGGTCGACTTGTCACATTCACCTGGGCTCTCGTCGGCCAAGCCTAACACGGGTAGCAGCAGATGTCCTCAGAAGTGCAGGCAGCTGGCGAGGTACATTCCTCGGGATGTCGATTGGTCTATAAAACATGGAGGCTAGCACCATATACCCATAACATCTCAAGGGTGTAACAGGCTCCCTGACCTCTAATCTAAGTTTTGCATATCTTTTACAGGACATCACTGTCAACATCAGCATCTTTCAGCTGATTGTTGATTTCTTGGCAAGATTACGCTCAGTAGTTTGTTATTGCTTTCTAAGGGACCGGCTCCATACTCTCATAAGTCACTGGCGCGACTTGAACCTCTTCCAATTCTCATGCGCTCACGTCAACCATGAGAGTATTCGAGGTTACGGAGAAAGCTGCTAACCCCTCGACCAGGGAGACCGGCCTCCCTGACCTACTGGACGTAAATCAGGCTTAACATAAGAATACTACAGGACAATACCTGAAACTTCCAGGAGTATTGCTGCAAGTGGCTCCGTTCTGACATCCCAAATCAGTTCCTGCATAAAATTCACATTCATTGACATCGTCACTACAGTGTGGGCCCTGTCATGGATAGGATAAAATGCTTATTCTCGGTAACAAATGTTGCCTTCAGTAGGAATGTATTTATCATGGTGAATGAGATGAGATAATATTCAGAATGTTCTAAGCAAAGGCAGCATTCCATCAACAAACATTCTGTGCAACTTATTTCTGGCAATGGAAGTCAGAAACTGTGTTTCTGGGTGAGATCTATTGTATGACTGTGAATCATGGACATAGAGAAAAAAGGAGTAGAAAGCAACTGGAGTCCACAGGGGTGTGGTTTTACCAGACTATGAGTGAATCAACGAAAATGAGAAGTAGAATCGGTATACACAATCATATGTGACAAAACGGATGCTGCAGCTAAAGTCTTCGTCATCACACAAACAACAAGCATACATTGATACAACTATGTACATGAACAAAATTTATATGAAAATATATATAAAGTTCTGTGGCATGTTGACACCTGGAATGTGAAGTGTGGAGAAGACGTACAAGTCCTTCCTGATGCCAAGAATCCCATCGATGGCAAGGAAGACCAATATTCATGTACTACAAGAGACCAGTTCATAAAGATATCATGTTTTGGTAATGCTGCGAGATGGAAGAGTCAAATCTGATATAGGAGAGAAAAAGTTATAGCATTAGTGGATTGCAGAAGGAGGAGAATAAGAAGAGGAAGGCGAAGAAGAATAAGAGAAAGAATAAAAAGGAGGAGGAGGAGGAGAAAGAAGAAGAGGAGGGGAGGAAATAAAGAAAGACAGGCAGGCAGGTAGGCAGACAGGCAGGCAGGTAGGCAGGCAGGCAGGCAGGCAGAAAGAAAGAAAGAAAGAAAGAAAGAAAGAAAGAAAGAAAGAAAGAAAGAAAGAAAGACAGACAGACAGAAAAAAAGACAGAAAGAAAGAAAGAAAGAAAGAGGAGAAGAAGAAAATGAAATAGGAGGAGGAGAATAATAATTAGAAGGCATAGAAATCATGTGTTGGGGGTGTAGGTAATGGTACAGCCTATGTGGTGGTGGTGATGCTGTCACCTGGTGTCTTGACAGATGATAGTTTGTTACATTGTGTTTCAAAATGGCCTAAGATGGCGGGACATTTTTTCGTCCCGTAAAATGGAACGTGTTTTTTCCGAAATGTGTATGGATTAAGTGTGTTTTTCGTGGTTAAATGGAGTTCGGACCGTACAACGGAGTTCGTGCACTCGCGCCCGGACTCCCTTCGGCGTATCATCGGCGCCCGGTGGCGATAGTTAAGCCTAACATGACGACCAGACGACCGACAAGAACACGGCGTGGCAAGAGGGCGGGCACACGCAGAAGGCGGTTAAAATGTGACAGATTGGGCATCGAACACGTTCGAGTACTGTACTGGAACTGTGCATCATTTAGTCAACGCCGACCCATTCTTGAAAAACTACTGTACGGAAACGATATTGTAGTCTTACAAGAAACACAGCTCGGTGACGGAACAGTCAATGTCGCGGGATTTCATGGATTCTTTAACAGTCGGCACCTCGGACAGGCCATTCTGGTCCGCGACAACATACTAGTGTCTGAGATCGATATGTCTTCCTGGAACAGTGATGCCCTGCAAGTGCAGGCATTAAGAATAATGACACCAGTGCAGCTTGTAATCGTGAACGTGTATGTGCGAAATGGGAAGGTCGACGTGTGACAATGGCAGAGTTTGTTCGATATGGATGAAAGGCATATCATCTACTGCGGGGACTTCAATGCCAGAGGCAGTCAATGGGGGAATTGCATCACCAATAGACAGGGAGAAGATCTGGAGGACGCCCTGGCATCTGCTGCCCTAATCTGTCTGAATGATGGGAAGGTCACTAGAATAGCCACTCGACCAGGCGACTCTGACAGCGTCATTGACTTGGCTCTGGTGTCGCCCACCATCGCACCAAGGTGCCGGTGGGGCACACTGGGATACCACGATAGTGACCACTACCCTTGTGTCATCCTGATCAAGAAAGACGGGGCCATGGGTCAAAGAAACAAGACAAATGCCTTCCCGTACGACAACACTGGTCAAGACGCCATAAGCAAGATCAGAAGCAGAAAACTAACTTCCTCCCGCAGGAGACAAGAAAGATGGTTGCAGCCACCATGGTGAAATGGAGAGGTCGAGAAGCATGGCTGGGAAAGAGGCAGGCTGTCAAAGACTGGCAAAAGGCCAGAAAGGCTAACATGCCACAGGTTGAGTTGGCGAACCTGAAGACTGAGGTCGATAGGACGACGACTCTATTCAAATCCTGAAACATGCCAAGGCCGAGAAATGGGACGAGTTCTGCAGGAAGGTGTGCTCCGAGCGATCTCTTACGACATTCTGGCGCCTCCACAAGAGCATGAACGGTGCTGCACAACGTAGGGGTACTCCAGACTTTCAAGGCACAGACCTGGCATGGAAAAAGTCGGATGCGGATAAAGGTAAGGCCCTTCTTGCACGCTACATAGAACAGACTGACCAGAAAGACGAGCCCGCCAGACAGAGGACCACAACGACACTCTCTCAGTTGTGCGAGGGGGTCGGGACAGACGAAGAATGGACAATCACAGCTGAGATATTGCGTGCGATGCTCAAGAAATCACCTAACACCGCCCCAGGCCCAGACGGCATGGTGACCTACTGGTGATATCAGATGATGACATGGAAGAACTGGCCAGAGAATTCAACACCAGTATCCAGAGGGGTCAGGTCAAAGAAGAATGGCTACACAGCTACTTGCTGCCGCTGCCAAAACCGAACAAAGACCATTCCAAGATAAGCGGCTACAGAATCATTACGATGCAGAATACTGTTGGCAAGCTACTGGAGAAAATTGTAGCACACAGACTTGCTTGTGACTTGGAACAGCTCAGCTGCTTCCCGCCCACACTTGGAGGATACAGCCGCAACAAAGAGTCATGGCTGAATGTGGCGGTCTTTGCTCAAGATGTTTACGAAGGATTTCAGGTCAGAGAAGAGACATGTGCGGCCGCCATAGACTTAGAGGACGCATATAACAGAGTATCTTTCGAGCACTTGATGCAAACGCTCCTCAGGCTGAAAGTGCACCCTCACCTTGTACGATGGATAGCTGCAGTTCTGCTCCAAAGGAAGGTGGTGCTAAGATGCGGGAGTTGGTCTTCTGAGCCGATAGCGATATGTTCAGGATTGCCGCAGGGTTCACCACTGTCACCAGTACTATTCAACGTGTACACGGTGCCGATCACTGAACAACAGTTGAACGGGAGGGGTAGGACTCTGTCATTCGTTGACGACATCCTCGTGTATCGACAGGGTCGAGATAGACAGGCGGTTGCCAATGATATGCAGGGCGAACTAGATCGAATTTCCTCATGGTGTGCTGATGCCGATGCCCTTGTCAACCCTGCAAAGGCAACGGTTACATGGTTCTCACTAAACAACCATATTGTGAAAACAGACCTGCCGGCAGTAAGAATGGATGGGAGCAGTTTGAGTAGAACCCAGTCAATGACATATCTTGGCGTGAGGCCTGATCGTAGCCTGTCCTTCAGAGATCATGTCGATTATGTCATAACGAAGGCTCGAAAAGGTTTGGCAGCAATGAGAGTCATGGCGACTGCCAATATCGAGCAAAGACTGCTAATACTTCTGTTCCAAGGACTTGTGCTTTCACGCATCGAGTATGCCCTGGCCATCCTCACTGTCAGCCCTACACAGATTGGAAGACTTGAAAAGGTACAAAACGAAGCCATGCGCATCCTTTTGGGCTGCACGAGAGACACCAGCTGTGTAGCAATGAGATACCTCCTTGACTTCCCGACAATGGAACACAGGATCAAGATCTGGAGAGCTCGTGCATACTTAAAAATAAGTGCAGATGAGCAGCACCCTCTACATGACGCTATATTCAGAGAAAAGGGTGACAGGCTAAAGAGGGGCAAATCATGGATGGGTCGGGCGGAAGATGTCGTCAGACAGGTCTGCAGTCTTACCAGTATCAACCCCGGCAAGGAATGGGTGCCGGTGCCTCCAGCTTTTAAGTACACTTTCTCCTGCATTATCACACTCGACAGACGGTGCAGAGAGCAAAACCCTGCCGCTGTCAATGCAGAGGTTAACGCGCTCATCTATGAACACTCAGATAGCCCCGAAGTGCTCATCTATACAGATGGATCTGTTGTAAAGCAGCAGAGAAGTGCGTGGGCATTTACAGCCTGTTCGGCGGGCCGAACCGTTCAAGAATCCAGTGGTGCCCACTCTATGACCACGAGCAGCATGACGATGGAGGTGATGGCAGTTACACAGGCTTTCATATGGCTGGAATCACAGCATTATACCAATGTGTGTGTACTAAGTGATTCAATGAGCATGATTCAAAAGGTCGAAGCTGGATCTGTACGTAGACAGTGGACTGAATCGCTGCGGAAGTCTGTTGTCCGTAAAGTCACCTTCATCTTCGTCCCGGGACATGCGGGAGTCGAGCGAAATGAACGAGCTGACAAACTGGCTGGCTCTGCACCCCCTGTAGATGGCCAGCCCATGGATCGTGCCAATGTTATTAACGTCCTTAAAGATATGGCGAGAACAGAGGACTTTGACGTCAGTGATTCCACATCGCTGTCCAGGATGAAAGACCTGGAAGTAAGAATCGGCACAGCCAGACGCGAGAGGTACATCGGGAAAACAAAGCGCCTCGTCAACCAACACAGAACTGGCACTATTAGCCACCGGACACTGATGAATATGCTGGGGGGAGGATCTGAGCACCTATGGACATGTCCGGAGTGCAACGAAGATACCCCAACTGATAACTGATAACCCTTGATAGTAGTGAATGTGACTGATCAGACCAATTCACAAGGTAAATGTTTTCCACACTCCATAGCACAAAGCCCAGGATGAATTGTAGACACCATGTGTTGAGCATTCAGCATGTACCTCTCCTGACCTGCCTAGTTTACTCCAGAGGAAAGGTAACACCAATACGCCTGGAACAAGACAAGTTGCAGAAGCTGCTGGATCAGCAAAGCAATGCTGTAACTGGAGCTTCGATCCTAGACCAGTAGCCAACCAAGGCTTAGAGCCTTGTCTGCCCTGCCATGACATTCAGTCTTTAGGCTGCATTTTCTCGCACCAGGATAAGGCATGTACCCTCCCAATTGCACACCTCCACACAAAGCCGTTGGTACAATGTGGGGTGTCAGGTGGGTATATGCAGCCCAACATTCAGCACTAATAGAAAGCAGGTGGTACTGTCTACCATGGCGGTGATGAAGTATACATTTACTTATACTACCTACCTGCCAGTTTGGGGGACATCTACACAAATAGCCATTGTACATATCCACACAGGTGCCCCCATTGAGGCACGGGTTGCTCTGGCACTCATCAGTCGTCAAAAGCTGTAGACAGTTAAAAATGTTGACGGTTGAGACAATGATGACGGTTGAGACAATGATGACGGTTGAGACAATGATGATGATGGCAATCCAGCTGTAGCAGATTTGTGTGTGTGTGTGTGCTCTCGCTAGCTTTGAACTCAAGCGTAGTCCATACACACTACTTCTGGTAGCACTGGACTGAGTTTTGCATTTGAATTAGCTTTCCCTATTACCAGTGTCCCTCTCCATCAGGCGGACCCACTCTGACTTCAGAGGTACTTATAATTTACATCCCCAAGTCAAGGACAAAAAATGAACATTTTAGTCCAACTCTCCGGTGTAGGGGTTGAACCCTCTACATCAGCATCAGAAAAATGGATGTTTAAAAACGAGCGTTCTTATCCATTCGGCCATGCTGACCACATATGTGCACATGAACGGCTTGGTCTCAGCTAAATCAAGAAAGTAAAGGACCATTATACATGCCTTACAATGCGTTGGGTATATGGTGCTAGAATCATATTTGTATAGAGTGACTGGCACTCAGCGGGTGATGAGGTCTGTACCATGCCAGCTATCTTGACTTCCCAAGACATTTTCTGGCACCCATTTCAGGCCGGGTCAGTCTGGGATACCAGGTCAATTTTTAAAATGTGCCCAGATACATAGTCGAACATATGATCACTGGGCCGCAGGCAAGTGTCTAGACAATATCTTACTGTGGCCCCCCAAGCTTGATCACAGGAAACTTCAAGCTTCACCTCCCTAGCCACAGAAGGTGGGCAATGCTCGAGAATGTGGTAAATGCAGATCTGGAGACTGAGTATCCCTGCAATAAGTGGATAACTTTGTAGATGAGTAGAGCAAGACTCTCACTTGATAACTGGAAAGTGCTGTCAAATCCAGAGATCACAAACTTAACTTGTTCTTTTGGAATATTTGGGAAAACCATCGCATTGGAACAATAAACAATATTGTGCGGTGGCTGTATTAAAGAGGGTTTCTAGTTTTCAGCTACAACCTAAATCATGCTCAAATAGAAAACATGTATAACAAAGCAACTGTTGTAATGTTACAGAAAATTACCAAAGGCTGAAGAAACGCTTCAGATCCGGCAAAATCCACGAACTTATCTGATGAATATTTACAAATAGATACACAAAAGTAACAGCCTTACATATTTAATAACTAACGATAGGAGACGTTGGTGAATGTAACTGTGTGACTGGTAAAATGACAGCTAAACATTTGTTGCAGGATTGGCCAACAAATGCAGAACAGAGAAAAGAATGTTGGCCTCTACACGCAACATTTGAGGACAAAACTCTTTGGAGATGTTCACAAGCTGAAGTCTAAGGTAAAATTAAAAGACAAAATTGACTGCTCTTTCGAAGAAAGATCGGTACATATAAACGTTAGTTCAAACCTATTTCAGTGTTCGTTCACAAGTATAAATGCACCAGTGGGTTACAGGCCTGGAATTGTCAAGTGATATGTTGAGGGAATTCATACCAGCTTCTAAGTGAATAACGGTCACTAACAGTAACGGTCTGACATGCGCACTAACGCACTACAATTATAATCTCAACTCACACGAATTAGCAGCTCTAAATGCTTTATCTTGCATATTTCTATCCGTCTGGAAGTGTCGTGTGTTTGGTAGACAAACTGTGTTTAAAGCAGAAGCCTTTATTGGCGAAGATTAAGCGTGATTTATTTAAATGTCTGCAGTAACTACCTGTCAAATGACTGCTCGCTCACAAACAGCAGACGAACATTTTTGCTCTTCAAATTTGGTGTACATGAAATGTTATGCACCGGTGTAGAGGCAAAATATATAACTGTGATGGTTTTTTTTTTTTAGGTTCCTCCGTTGGTTGGTTAGTGGGTAGGTTGGTTGTTGGTGGGTGGGTGGATATATCTTATATGGTTTGTTGGTAGGTTGGTGAGTTGGTATGTAGGTTGGTTGGTGGGTAGTTGGTTGGTTAGTGGGTAGGTTGCTTTATTGGTTGCTTGGTTGGTTTGTAGGTAGGTTAGTTGCTTTATGGTTGGTGGCTGGATTGTTTGGTTGGTGGGAAGGTTGATTAGTTGGTGGATAGTTTGTTTGGTTGGTGGCTTGATTGTTTGGTTGGTGGGTAAGTTGATTAGTTGGTGGATAGTTTGTTTGGTTGGTGGCTTGATTGTTTGGTTGGTGGGTAAGTTGATTAGTTGGTGGATAGTTTGTTTGATTGATGGCTTGATTGTTTGGTTGGTGGGTAGGTTGATTAGTTGGTGGATAGTTTGGTTGGTTGGTGGCTTGATTGTTTGGTTGGTGGCAAGTTGGTTATTTGAAGGTTCATTGCTTGATTGGTTGGTTCGTGGGTAGGTTGATTGGTTGGTGGGTAAGTTGATTAGATGGTCGGTAGTTTGGTTGGTTGGTTGGTAGGTTGATTGGTTGGTGGGTAGGTTGGTTAGTTGTGCAGGTTGTTTGGTTTGGTGGCTCGATTGGTTGGTTGGTGGAAAAGTAGATTGGTTGGTGGGTAGGTTGGTTGGTTGGTGGGTAGGTTGATTGGATGGTCATTAGTTTGGTTGGTTGATGGGTAGGTTGATTGGTTGGTGGGTAGGTTGGTTAGTTGTGCGGGTTGTTTGGTTTGGTGGCTCGATTGGTTGGTTGGTGGAAAAGTAGATTGGTTGGTGGGTAGGTTGGTTGGTTGGTGGGTAGGTTGATTGGATGGTCAGTAGTTTGGTTGGTTGATGGGTAGCTTGATTGGTTGGTGGGTAGGTTGGTTAGTTGTGCAGGTTGTTTGGTTGATAGTTGGTGGCTCGATTGCTTGGTTGGTGGAAAAGTAGATTGGTTGGTGGGTAGGTTGGTTTATTGGTGGCTTGAATGGCTGGTTGGTTGATTGGTTGGTTGGTTAACTGGCTGGTGGTTGTCCGGTTGGTGGCTGGTTGGTTGGTTGTAAATCCTATAGAAGACTTAGATTTCTTGAACTATTAAGCCCGATGTACCGGTGTTCAGGTCGTCTGGCAACGGAAAGGGCTTGAGTCTATTCGAGCAAGGCTGGTGTAGAGACTTTTCTCCCAACCCGGCATCAAAATACCATCTCCTCTGGGACTTTGTGGCATAGTTGACCCCTACCTCTCAAGCCACAGAAACCTGAGGATTGCGACTGTTCTGGGACTTCACGTCTGTGGAGGAGGGAGACGTAACCAAGTACAGCCCATACAGACAGACTGGGATTAGGCTCAGGTTGGTAATGTTTCTTCCATGGGCTTCGGGTTTTCTATTGAAGACATACTCAAGCCTAATCCTTCACATTTATTGGCATGGCATATGATGGTGGCATTGTGTGTGAGTATTATATATGTGTGATTTTCTATGTTGTGTCCTTCTGTGATGTGTTAGTATGTTAGTCTATTTGTTACTATTTGTACATGCGTAACTGTGTGCATGTTCGTTTTTGCGTGCGTACGTGTGTGTGTGTAAATCTATGCGTTTCTATGTTGCGTAAATGTGTGTGTTGTGTGTGTGTGTGTGTGTTTGTGTGTGTGTAAATCTATGCGTTTCTATGTTGCGTAAATGTGTGTTGTGTGTGTGTGTGTTTGTGTGTGTGTAAATCTATGCGTTTCTATGTTGCGTAAATGTGTGTGTGTGTGTGTGTGTGTGTGTGTGTGCGCGCATCGTGCGTGCGCTGGTGTTTATTTCTGCTTTTGGACATATGTTTATTGTATGTGTGTGTCTGCACAAATCTCTTTGTATTTGTGTAAATGTTTAAATTAAGTACGTGCAGATATCAGTTCATAGTTTCACGACTCACCGTCTGGGCGTGTCTAACTGTGTCCTCCATTACTTGGACCTGTCCAAAACATAACCAGAAAACAATGGATTATAATTGCATGTGTTTTGCCGGAGCCTGCAGTCTATCAGTCATATCGTAAGAGGCGACGGGGGAAGGGTTGGAGGTAGGACATGCTACCCCATCACGTAGAAAAACACAGCCACAAAATCCAACCAACCTTGAACAATTCACAAAAATAAACACGAATTACTGAGCCATGCAATGGGAATTTAAACGCTTCTAGGAGAGATATTATTTATAATACGTTTGGAGAAGGCCGCAAGGAGACGGGAGGGGGGTGATTAAATTTCTTTCACCTGGGAAAATCTCCAGGATAGGCATCTGGAATGTTATCACTATGTGTGAATTAGGAAATACGACACACGTGATAGAATAAATTAAATATTACCTAAAATCGCATGGAGAATTGCAGACAAAGATGAATAATATTGGAAGGAAACTGCAGGAGCGGCTGGAGATAGCAAACGATAGGATATTGATTTTCACGGTTTGGTTAAGGTCTGTGCCATAAATTGGGGGATAAAGGGCAGAAGAAGACGAATCAGTTAATAATCTAGTAGAGAACGTCGAGTGCGCTTGGAGTCTGGATTACAGAAAAGATAATATAGTTTGTCATAGATCGTTTTGCAGCCGCCTGCAAAGACTTTGGGCTCACCATCAGCCTAAATAAAACACATGTGATGGAACAAGATGCTGGTGCGCCTGCAACAATCAAACTTTCTAATTAGGAAATGAAGGTTGTCCATGAGTTTGCATATTTGGGGTCGACAATATCAGATAATCTTTCATTAGAGACAGAAATCGACAGACGCTTTGGAAAGGCAGCCTCAACACTTTCCAGGCTAATTAAAAGAGTTTTCGAGAATAATAAACTAACAGCATACAAAAGTTCAAGTATATAAAGCTTGTATTGTTAGCACACTACCTTATGGGTCGGAATCCTGGACCTTGTACTCACGACAGGAAAGAAAGTTGAATTTCTTCCATATGAGATGCCTGAGGCGTATCCTGGGCATATCATGGAAAGACCACATAACAAACAAACATGTGCTTGAAAGAGCAGATATTAGCACAGTGCACACCCCCTCCCCCCCCCCCCCCCCCAAAGCAGAGACGCCTCCGGTGGCTGGGTCATGTATCTCGAATGGAGGATGAACGTATTCCTAAAGATCTCAAACGAAGAACTAGCCACCGGGAAGAGGCCAACCGGAAGACCATCAAGTGTGATATAGGAATTTGTGTAAACAAGATATGAAAATCCATGGCATAGATCCACGCACGTGGGAAAGAGTTGCAACAGATGTTGTTTGTCCATCAAGAATGATGATGACCATTCATTTCATCCAGTGGGGTTGAAGGTAAACAACAGATAGATGTTCCTGGAGAAGACATGTACAAAATGGACTGGTGATGTATGCCTGACACTTCAGCAAGTGTATGAATGGATAGGACGTTTCAAAGCGGCGTGACTTCTGTGACAGACTGTTCATTGTTCAGCACACCACACCATCTATGAAGTACGACACGTACCGCAAACTTACTCCAGAATTGAAACAACGACGTACTGATGCTTGTCAAGAAATAGCCTCAAGTGATTTCCACCTGTTTTGACAACTCAAAGAGTCATTGGGAGGAAAGAAGTTTCGACCCAATGAAGAGCTACACCTGCTCGTGCATGAGTGGTTACACTAAGAATATTCTTTTCTACGGAATTTATGCACTGTATCGGCGCTGGAGGACTTGCATTGAACGCACAGATAATTATTTCGAACAATGATACATTTGTTATTTACTTTTTATGAATATATTCACCCAACAAAACACATAAGGTTTTCATTTAAAATTGGGTACATGTCATAAGTGGGGCGGTCATCTGTAAACTGTCCTTTTGACGCCACCGTGTTCGTCTGCACCGCGATGTCACATGCTCAACACACTTGACTTCCTTAACAACAATATTGACAGGTTACAAGACACTGCATGATTATTATAATTTCTATCACACTTTTAAGATTTTAATTTGTATCCCCCTCGTACTATACTCGGACACCAAAACGTAAGCAATGCAGGTTAGCAGATCTCCTGGTCCGATAAATGTACAGATAAATAATACATCTGTGAAGCAAGTTAAAGAACTGTAATATCTACGGCAAATCTTTCGGCAAGGTTAGCCCCTGACAAGGATAATATTAATGAGCAGATGGTGGATGAAGCTAGAGAACAGCTGACAGATAGATGTTGATTATGGTCTCAAGTTTCACTTCACCAACGGTCACCAACCAGTATGGTCAAAGTAAAAAAGGAAACCAATGACATACTATCTTCTGTACAGACGCCTAGAATGTTATGATTCATCAGTGCACAGATTATCAAATACAACTCTTGTGTACGCTTATCGGCGTAGTACAAGATAATGTACTCCAGTTAGAGGCGGACATTTGACCTCAAAGCAACCCCGTCTGTAAAATGACACGTAAACCAGCTTTCAATTTATATACACGCATTTGTATTTCTAAGCCTCTCCGACTCTATAAATTACAAGTAAACAGACTTAAACTTTACATTCACACATCACGCATTTCTATACTATTCCGTCTATATAAATTACGTGTAAATAGATCTACAATTTATTTTCATACATTCGTATCTCTAAACCTTTCCGTCTCTATATATTACAAATAAACAGACTTACACTTTACATCCACACATTACGGATCTCTAAACACATCCACCTCTATAAATTACGTGTAAACGGACTTACAATATATATTCCCACATTTAAATGACGTCACACAGTTATGTTAACCATACCCTCATTTGTAGTTGTCTAATTCCTCCAACTCCACCACCATCGTCGTCGTCTCCATCGCCAACAAGATGGGTATCCAGCACCTAGAAACATTGAGGATATCATAACAAGATGGGTATCCAGCACATAGAAACATTCATGTAACATTACAAGATGGGTATCCAGCACCTAGAAACATTGAGGTTAGCATAACAAGATGGGTATCCAGCACCTAGAAACATTGAGGATAGCATAACAAGATGGGTATCCAGCACCTAGAAACATTGAGGTTAGCATAACAAGATGGGTATCCAGCACCTAGAAACATTGAGGATAGCATAACAAGATGGGTATCCAGCACCTAGAAACATTGAGGATAGCATAACAAGATGGGTATCCAGCACCTAGAAACATTGAGGATATCATAACAAGATGGGTATCCAGCACCTAGAAACATTGAGGATAGCATAACAAGATGGGTATCCAGCACCTAGAAACATTGAGGATATCATAACAAGATGGGTATCCAGCACCTAGAAATATTGAGGATATCATAACAAGATGGGTATCCAGCACCTAGAAACATTGAGGATATCATAACAAGATGGGTATCCAGCACCTAGAAACATTGAGGATAGCATAACAAGATGGGTATCCAACACCTAGAAACATTGAGGTAACATTGCAAGATGGGTATCCAGCACCTAGATACATTGAGGATATCATAACAAGATGGGTATCCAGCACCTAGAAACATTGAGTTAACATTGCAAGATGGGTATCCAGCACCTAGAAACATTGAGTTAACATTGCAAGATGGGTATCCAGCACCTAGAAACATTGAGTTAACATTGCAAGATGGGTATCCAGCACCTAGAAACATTGAGTTAACATTGCAAGATGGGTACCCAGCACCTAGAAACATTGAGGATAGCATAACAAGATGGGTATCCAGCACCTAGAAACATTGAGGATAGCATAACAAGATGGGTATCCAGCACCTAGAAACATTGAGGTTAGCATAACAAGATGGGTATCCAGCACCTAGAAACATTGAGGATAGCATAACAAGATGGGTATCCAGCACCTAGAAACATTGAGGATAGCATAACAAGATGGGTATCCAGCACCTAGAAACATTGAGGTAACATTGCAAGATGGGTATCCAGCACCTAGAAACATTGAGGATAGCATAACAAGATGGGTATCCAGCACCTAGAAACATTGAGGATAGCATAACAAGATGAGTATCCAGCACCTAGAAACATTGAGGACAGCATAACAAGATGGGTATCCAGCACCTAGAAACATTGAGGATAGCATAACAAGATGGGTATCCAGCACCTAGAAACATTGAAGATAGCATAACAAGATGGGTATCCAGCACCTAGAAACATTGAGGATAGCATAACAAGATGGGTATCCAGCACCTAGAAACATTGAGGATAGCATAACAAGATGGGTATCCAGCACCTAGAAACATTGAGGATAGCATAACAAGATGGGTATCCAGCACCTAGTGTCACGAAGTGGCCGCCTTAACATCCCAGAATATTTTTCTCGGTCTCCAAATTTGAGAGGCCAAATTGAGAAAGAATGAATTAATCACACTACTCCAAAATTATCTAGTCGTGAGGTAAGATTATTCACAAAAAGCCTCTAGCCATGACGTAAGCTTGCAGATGGCAAGTAAAATGGCAACTAGATAATTAGTATACACCTTGGGAAACTGCTGACCCAGACATGCTGAATCAACAATGAAGGGGCCATGGACTGTGTAATTAAAACCAACCAGGCATGACACCTGATAAGCATAGGTAGGAAATCGCCCAGGTGTGAACAACATTGACCCAGGGAGAGATAATTGCCCCAGGGCTGTAAACAAGCCCCGTCCACTCTGACTGGCAGCCTCAGGAATGTGTGAAAACAGATCTGATAAGACAATTAACACAGGGCCTGTAGACTGGACCAGACAGAGAGGAGCAAGGTGTGATGGCCAGGTTGCGGGGATAATTGCAATTACCGTCAGCGGGAGATAAGAAGAATTTATGACGGGAATGCCAAAGAGATAATAGTGTCTCAGACACTGTCTGCTTGACTCAGCTTAAATAAGGGTCCCTAGCCTAGTTTAGGTTAGATTAAGTTTGACTTCAGAACAGGTGAGAAGAGAGAGTAAATGTAGATTTCTTAGTAACTAAGTATTTTAGGTGTATGTACTGAATTCCAGTTTATATCTGATCTAGGTTATTGCAAGAACTATCATTGTCATAGATTACTTGAGTGTTCTTTCTAAGTTCTGCGTTCAATATCATATTGCTTTAAAGTGTTATTCTTCTGAGAAATAGAGCCTTATGTGAGACAGATCTTGTCTGGGTAGACTTTTAGGTGTCTTGGTAGATGCTTGTCATTTCTTTGTACACTATCCTAGTTGCCTTTTGGTGTGTGCATTTGTTGTACAGAATATAGTCAACTGACTATTTATTTAATTCTTACAACAGCAGTAACTAAGTGTGATTAAACCGGGCAGCTCAGCAAATATAGCTGGTCTGTTTGGTCACTTCAATTAGACTTGTTGTATATCTCATTTTGTAGCTATACAATATTAGTACTCATTAATAATGCCTGATGCTATTATGTGAGTATCATTAGATGTCTATCTTGAAGTAATATAATGTTTACGGATATGTTGGATGTATGTATGTGTAATTTCATATGAATATACGATGCTAGGAATATGCTTCGTACATATTCTTTTTGTGTATATACATCTCATGTCGTATACCTACAAACTAACTAGTGCATTATGCTATTATGTTAAAGTATCATAATATGTCTAGTTTAATTAATGTTTTATGTGTATTTCATGTTTGGTATATTGATTTGTCATATGCAAGCCTATCAATATGACGTGTTTTATTATGGTGTGCGCATTGGCACACTAACCATCGATTGCATTTGTAGCAGAGCTGTAATGGCACAGACAGTACCCACAAGTGTTATGGGGTATATGGTGCTAAACTTCCTCAGTGTATTGTGGGCGTGCGTCCCCGGTAATGCATGGAAACCTGGCACAGCTATTGGTCACGGCTTGTAAGCCCGGATGACCTGGCATTGTTATAATACACTTACCGACCCTGTGAGCTGCTAAACTAACATTGGACGGAGCGGCTGTACGACACAGAATTTCTGTATTAGCGATATGGACATGGGGCGGCAGAAATGTAATCATTACAGGCGTGTGAGACAATTGAAAAGCCCGTCCCAGACTAAAGACAGTAGGGAGAAGGAGGATGGTGAACATAGTAGAGCTGGAAGATAAACTTGGCCAGACTGGTCATTGTATATGTTTGTGTTATGATATGTTTTAATTAGGATTGCGCTGATGTAGAACTGATATAACACATTCTCGACTTTCTTTCAAGCTCTCACAAGGAGCACCTATGTTATAGATCTCAAGACTAGAGACTACTGACTAGGAGTGTCAGGACTGACAGGATCGTTAGAATACCGGCAAGCTGTTCTTTTTTGAGTCTACTGGAGAGTGGGGATCTGGACCACAGATCCAGATAGATGGAGTAACAAGTAAAGTTACGTAATGTTTGTCATCAATATCAATATGTATATGATTTCATCATCCTCATATTGACAATCATCCTATGTCTGTTGCTATGATTAGTAAATAAATGTTGTAGTCTTGTAACTCATAGTTCTGTCATTATATTTTTTTCCAATTGTGCATACGTGTTGTTGTGTACATTGGTGGGGGTTCACTTACACACCAAGGAAAGGAGCAGTCAGGGAGAAAACCTGGACTGAGATAGTCGTCTATACTAATATATTTAGACTTAAAACATCTATCTTAAGCTAACCTTCTCTTTCCTATACCTTGGCGAATATTCAGCACAGTTCATTTCATTTTGTAACGAGCCACTAGGAACTGTACGTTGGATATTCAAGGGCTTAATCTGTAGTTCAGCCATATAGATTTTGTCCCTAGTCAGTTTCTGACTATCTGGGGTTGCTCGCCAGTGAATAATACATTCATCTAGCCGGTGGGGCAATCCGACTTATGACACCTAGAAACATTGAGGATAGCATAACAAGATGGGTATCCAGCACCTAGAAACATTGAGGATAGCATAACAAGATGGGTATCCAGCACCTAGAAACATTGAGGATAGCATAACAAGATGGGTATCCAGCATCTAGAAACATTGAGGTAACATAGCAAGATGGGTATCCAGCACCTAGAAACATTGAGGATATCATAACAAGATGGGTATCCAGCACCTAGAAACATTGAGGATATCATAACAAGATGGGTATCCAGCACCTAGAAACATTGAGGATATCATAACAAGATGGGTATCCAGCACCTAGAAACATTGAGGATAGCATAACAAGATGGGTATCCAGCACCTAGAAACATTGAGGATAGCATAACAAGATGGGTATCCAGCACCTAGAAACATTGAGGATAGCATAACAAGATGGGTATCCAGCACCTATAAACATTGAGGTAACATTGCAAGATGGGTATCCAGCACCTAGAAACATTGAGGATAGCATAATAAGATGGGTATCCAGCACCTAGAAACATTGAGGATAGCATAACAAGATGGGTATCCAGCACCTAGAAACATTGAGGATAGCATAACAAGATGGGTATCCAGCACCTAGAAACATTGAGGACAGCATAACAAGATGGGTATCCAGCACCTAGAAACATTGAGGTAACATTGCAAGATGGGTATCCAGCACCTAGAAACATTGAGGATATCATAACAAGATGGGTATCCAGCACCTAGAAACATTGAGGATAGCATAACAAGATGGGTATCCAGCACCTAGAAACATTGATTTAACATTGCAAGATGGGTATCCAGCACCTAGAAACATTGAGTTAACATTGCAAGATGGGTATCCAGCACCTAGAAACATTGAGTTAACATTGCAAGATGGGTATCCAGCACCTAGAAACATTGAGTTAACATTGCAAGATGGGTATCCAGCACCTAGAAACATTGAGTTAACATTGCAAGATGGGTATCCAGCACCTAGAAACATTGAGTTAACATTGCAAGATGGGTATCCAGCACCTAGAAACATTGAGGATAGCATAACAAGATGGGTATCCAGCACCTAGAAACATTGAGGATAGCATAACAAGATGGGTATCCAGCACCTAGAAACATTGAGGATAGCATAACAAGATGGGTATCCAGCACCTAGAAACATTGAGGATAGCATAACAAGATGGGTATCCAGCACCTAGAAACATTGAGTTAACATTGCAAGATGGGTATCCAGCACCTAGAAACATTGAGTTAACATTGCAAGATGGGTATCCAGCACCTAGAAACATTGAGTTAACATTGCAAGATGGGTATCCAGCACCTAGAAACATTGAGGATAGCATAACAAGATGGGTATCCAGCACCTAGAAACATTGAGGATAGCATAACAAGATGGGTATCCAGCACCTAGAAACATTGAGGTTAGCATAACAAGATGGGTATCCAGCACCTAGAAACATTGAGGATAGCATAACAAGATGGGTATCCAGCACCTAGAAACATTGAGGATAGCATAACAAGATGGGTATCCAGCACCTAGAAACATTGAGGATAGCATAACAAGATGGGTATCCAGCACCTAGAAACATTGAGGATAGCATAACAAGATGGGTATCCAGCACCTAGAAACATTGAGGACAGCATAACAAGATGGGTATCCAGCACCTAGAAACATTGAGGATAGCATAACAAGATGGGTATCCAGCACCTAGAAACATTGAGGATAGCATAACAAGATGGGTATCCAGCACCTAGAAACATTGAGGATAGCATAACAAGATGGGTATCCAGCACCTAGAAACATTGAGGATAGCATAACAAGATGGGTATCCAGCACCTAGAAACATTGAGGATAGCATAACAAGATGGGTATCCAGCACCTAGAAACATTGAGGTAACATAGCAAGATGGGTATCCAGCACCTAGAAACATTGAGGATATCATAACAAGATGGGTATCCAGCACCTAGAAACATTGAGGTAACATTGCAAGATGGGTATCCAGCACCTAGAAACATTGAGGATAGCATAACAAGATGGGTATCCAGCACCTAGAAACATTGAGGATAGCATAACAAGATGGGTATCCAGCACCTAGAAACATTGAGGACAGCATAACAAGATGGGTATCCAGCACCTAGAAACATTGAGGTAACAATGCAAGATGGGTATCCTACACCTAGAAACATTCAGGTAACATTGCAAGATGGGTATCCAGCACCTAGAAACATTGAGGACAGCATAACAAGATGGGTATCCAGCACCTAGAAACATTGAGGACAGCATAACAAGATGGGTATCCAGCATCTAGAAACATTGAGGTAACATTGCAAGATGGGTATCCTACACCTAGAAACATTCAGGTAACATTGCAAGATGGGTATCCAGCACCTAGAAACATTCAGGTAACATTGCAAGATGGGTATCCAGCGCCTAGAAACATTCAGGTAACATTGCAAGATGGGTATCCAGCACCTAGAAACATTCAGGTAACATTGCAAGATGGGTATCCAGCACCTAGAAACATTCAGGTAACATTGCAAGATGGGTATCCAGCACC
Organism: Cepaea hortensis; assembly: GCA_963921405.1. Lineage (NCBI taxonomy): Eukaryota > Metazoa > Mollusca > Gastropoda > Stylommatophora > Helicidae > Cepaea > Cepaea hortensis. The sequence goes on along the minus strand of OY992897.1, from coordinate 63,379,559 downwards.
TAGAAACATTTAGGTAACATTACAAGATGGGTATCCAACACCTAGAAACATTCAGGTAACATTGCAAGATGGGTATCCAGCACATAGAAACATTCAGGTAACATTGCAAGATGGGTATCCAGCACCTAGAAACAATTAGGTAACCTTACAAGATGGGTCATTGATTACCAACAACGGTGTCACAATGAAAGAAATTAAACGACGACTATTAATTGCTCTTCAAAAACTTTAAAAAAAAACTTAATACATTATGGAGTGGGAAAGACATAACTACAAAAATTAGATTTTTAAGAGCATGCATCTTTGAGCATGCATCATATTGCAACATAACGCCTGTGAGACCTGGACACTTACTAAACAAGCTGAACAGCGCATAAATGCCTTTGAATATAAATGTTATAGACGAGTTCTAAGAATATCTTGGGTAAAGAAAAGAACAAGTGCATCCAGCAGTATTCAGCTTATAACATGTAAGTATTACATACATGTTATAAGTTGTCTTTTGGATTTATTGCATTAGAAGTTCTTCATTCTATAAAACACAGTTTTCGCTTGTGATACATCTTCCATCTGATGTTGTCCATTATCGTCATCATCATCACCATCATCATCGGCTTCCACTTTTGCCGTCAAGCGTTGTGGGTAGGAATAGTTGACGCTTCAGCGCCCGATGGGTGGCACATTATAGTGTCATTCTAAGTGATTGTAAAATGTCTTTGATGTCGTCAATCTATTTTCTTCTCTTGCGTCCTTTTGCTCTCGTATCAGTTGTTCATTGATGTAGCCCCATTCTAACGAGATGGCCAAACCATTTGATCCTTTCAATATGTATGGCACAAGTTGTTGATCCCATTGTCTGTTTGATAACATCATTTCTTACTCGGTACCCACTACTGACAACGCTGATCGTATTCCGCACGAACCTTAAGCCTTGTCCACGTCAGATTGGTCGAGTTCGCTCTCTTTTGAGATCATCAGGCTGACAGCTCTTGGCAAGCGTATTATCTCACAGGTGTTGATTTTGCGTAAGTGTGATTTGGATATTATTGAAGTTTGACATTGGTAGCACAGAATTGGTGTGAATATGCTATTTATTATCTGTCGTTTTACTGACATAAGTATATTTGGATGATTTGGTATGGGTGATAGCTGACATTTCTCTGTCTATTATGCCATCTTCAGTGACCATTTTTTTAAAATGTTGCATATCCCTTGCAGGACGTTGCGGTGAACACTGGCATTTTTCAGCTGCTGTTGATGTACCAGGCAAGTTTTTACGTTCAGTAGTTTGCCATTGCTTTCTGAACGACCGGCTTCCATACCAGCACGTTTTAACACAACGCGACACGGTCTGCTGCACAAATCGGTCGTGGCTGAGTTTCGAACGCCTGGTACCCGGCTCACGAAACGCGTTCGCAAGCCTTTAGCCATGGAGCAGGCCAGTGACCAGTGACCATACTTCCTAGATATTTAAATTCTGTAACTTGTTTCCTTTTTTCGTACTTTAGGTGTTGCTGTTCGCTTATTCGGTGTGTTTCCGATGTTATCTGTGTGCCTAAATATTGGAATGTCTGCACTTGTTTCAAATTGACATCATTTACCTTAATTTTACATTTAGGCACGATATGTTTCTTTGATATTACCGTTATTCAAGATGAGGCCCATTTTTATTTTATTTTCTACAACTATTATATCTATAATTTCCTGTTGTTCCTGATGATGTAGCGCCATATGCCGAACTCTTATTTTTACAGCGTCCGCTAGAATACAACTCTACCGAATGGGTTTCAATGACTTTTGTCTCTTAAAAACATGGCTCTTCTTCAGTAACCAAATAAGAGCACCCATGTTGATGGCAGCAGAGGTAACGAACGAACGAACTTCAGCGTGATTGAGCACCGGCCTGGGCTGAGTGACATTCAGACCCTCCGCTCATCCACACTGCCAGTAACAACAATGTTCCATCATTATTTAGTCATCCAGTGCTCTGCCATCAAGTGGACAAGGAACACATGTCAAGGTAGTACCATCCCAGATACTGCAGTTGGGATATCAAGTGGACAAGGAACACATGTCAAGGTAGTCCCATTACAGGGTTCCAAATGTTGCTGTATGTAGCCGAGGCGCGGTGTTGGGGTGAGCGCCCAACATTGCTCAAATACCTCAATGGCTCGTGAATACATAACCTATGCAGCAAAAGTCCAACTCCTGGCCTTCACGTGGCGGGCCTATTTAAACTAACAGGAGAAGGGGCGACGGCGAGTCTCTGGCGCCGGAAAATAACCAGTATGCTCTAGATGTGTATGCACGTACATGCATGCGCAGACAGGTGTGTGCGCGCGTACACATCTACACTCGAGTGAGACCACAGTCTGCTCTAGCAAAGAAAGGTGCTGAAGACGGAGGCAACCAGCCAAGAGGCGCACCACAGAAATCAGGATGCCACGCAATCACGCAAAATGGAATATGTCGACTACTGCTAATCGTTATGGTGCTTGCCCTGCTCTGGACCCCCAGGCAGGTGCAGTGCCGGGCCCTATGTCTCGAAAGGGTCCAACCCCAACTACTGGAGGTCCTTCTCAGATGTCCTGTGGAGCCAGGGGACATGAGAATAGGACGACTGGCCATACTAAACGAAGACTTAAAATAATGCACTGGAATGCGGAGGGAGTCAGCAAAAAAAAAAAAATAGAATTAGAAAAAATCTTGGACCAAGAAAAAGTAAGCATATGTTGCTTGCAAGAAACTCACCTCAATGAAAATATAGTCTTCAAAATCAGAGGCTACCAGTGTTACCGATCTGACCGAAAGAACAGGCGAAAAGGTGGGATACTGACCCTTGTAAGAAATAACATCATGGCTTCCCAAATCAAAGTCTACATTGAAGGGGCTGAGTATCAGACACTTAAACTTAAGACAGGTAATACAGATCTACATCTGATCAATTACTACTGTCCAAGTGACCGCCCACAGGCACTGGACACTCTACCACTAAAAGAAAAAATGATTGTGTGTGGCGATTTCAACAGCCACTAGCAGAGCTGGGGCTATGATCACATGGACCAGAGAGGAGAGAGACTGGAAGACTGGCAGGATGAGAATAGATTCATGTTGATTAACAAGCCGTCCGACCCACATACTTTCTACTCGAGATCATGGCACTCTACAACTACACCTGACCTGGCTTTTCATTCACCAGACCTGGAGTGGAACATTACACGAACTTTTGGGAAACAACTTGGTGGCAGTGACCATCGGCCAGTCTTTCTAACCGTAGAAAATGAGCTTGTAAGTGAAAGCAGCACCCTCTCGAGGTGGAACTACAAGAAAGCAGACTGGGCAATGTACAAGCATCGCACCAGCATACTGGTTAGAAACATGAACACTGAGAAAGACATAAATAAAGCAGTTGAAGAGTTTGGGAAATGCATACTACAGGCAGCGCGAGAAACAGAACCAAGAGGAGCCCGTAAACAATATAAACCCTACTGGAGTAGTGAACTGGAACAGTTGCATAATGATGTTGAAGTGTGTAGAAAGCAAGCAGAGGTCACACCCAGCCAAGAGCACCACAATAAATTCCAGCATGCAAAAGCCAAATTTCAAAGGGCCAAGCTGCAGGCTAGACGGAAAAGCTGGCAGGAGAAAACGGAGTCTCTGAACTTTGAAAGAGACACAAGGAAATTGTGGAAGCTAATAAAACAGCTTAATGACGAGGGCACAGGGAGAAACTCAAAAATTGCACTACATAAAGATGGAAAAATCTTAACAAGAAAGCAAGCAGCTGACCATTTTGCGGACTCGTTCGCACAAGATAGCAATATCAAAATTAGTCCAGAGAAACAACAAGAGATTCGAGAGAAACGACAACATACAGGACAGAAGGAAATAGTACATGAGGTTCTGGAGGCACCCATCACAATCAGCGAACTGGAGCTAGCCATATCAAAACTGAAAATGAGAAAGTCACCAGGAGCTGATGGTATCTCCAATGAAATGATCAGGAACCTAGGAACAGAGGCCAAAACAAAGCTGTTGCAGATCTTCAATAACAGCTGGACCTTAGGCAGTGTTCCACAAGCCTGGAGAGAAGCAATCATGATACCCCTCCTAAAATCAGGGAAAGATGGTTCCATTGCTTCTAGCTACAGACCAATTAGCCTCACCAGCTGTCTCTGCAAAACACTGGAGCGCATCATCAATCACAGACTGCAGTGGTACATTGAAAGTAAAAACATCCTTGTGCCACAGCAGGCTGGCTTTAGGCAGTGCTACTCTACGGAAGATCAGACAACCTACCTCTCTCAAGAAATTGAGGATGCATTCCAAGAGAAGAAGCTGGTGCTTGCGGCATGGATAGATCTGAAGAAAGCCTTTGACAAAGTCTGGAAAGAAGGTCTGATGAAGAAACTGAGAAACTGCAAAGTCAATGGAAGAATGTACAAATGGGTGAAAGCATACTTGCACAACAGAAGAGCCCGAGTACAGATAGACGGACTCAAGAGCAAGAAAGTACTACTGCATCACGGTGTCCCCCAGGGCGGAGTCTTGTCCCCCACACTTTTTCTAATCTTCATCAATGATCTTGTTGCTCACCTACCGCATGGAATTAAAGCGGCAATGTACGCCGATGACCTGGTTCTATGGAGCACAAATGAATATGCATCAGTGGCCACCAGATTGCTACAAAGAGCTGTAGATACATTTGCTGCATGGGCAAATAGATGGTGTGTCAGCATAAACACTGACAAGTGCAGCACCACCCTATTTACCCTCTCTCCAAAACAAAAGGCAGGGATCATCCAGATAAATGGAACACCCCTAAGAGAAGATAAAGAACCAACATACCTTGGAGTAACATTTGATGGCAAGCTGACATGGAGAAAGCACATCAACAAAGCAGTAGCAAAAGCCAGAAGGAAAATAGCCATCCTGAGAAAGCTAAGTGGAACCACATGGGGAGCCAGTACGAAAATACTTAGCAAAGTTTACCAACAGAGCATACGACCACACCTGGAATATGGGTCAACTGCGTGGTGTTCAGCATCAAATACCACACTACAAGAGCTGGACAAGGTGCAAAATCAAGCACTTAGAGTCACCACGGGAGGGATGAGATCAACCCCTATAGTGGAAATTGAGAAGATGGGGAGGACACAGGCACTGAGTGAGCGCAGAGATACGAAAACGCTAATACAAGCAGAAAAGTTCCTCAGCTTGCCAGGCCACCCTATGAAGAACAGATTTGAAAACCTAGCTATGGGGCGGTTGAAAAGAAGTAGTTTTATCCACCAGGCCAAACGACTCTGCAGAGAAACCACTGATCTGCCCACAGTTGGTATCCCCCTAACAACTATTCCAGAGCGAACTCCATGGAAAGATGAGCATAGACTATCGTTACAAATCCAGACAAAAGTTAGAGGAATATTTGACAAGGAAGAACAGAACAGTGTGCAGCGCAGAACAGCCACTCTCAGCTTCCTTGATGAAGAATACCCACAGGACCTCTGGATCCGAGTCTACACAGATGGGTCAGCACAAAATGCTGTTCGAAACGGAGGAGCGGGAGTGTACATAGAATACCCAAATAATACTAGGGACACAGCCAGAGTACCGACAGGAAAGTACTGCCATAACTATGATGCCGAAATTGAGGCAATCAAGATAGCAACAGAGAAATTACTAAATAACAGCAATGGTACACAACCTGTGGTGCTACTAACAGATGCAAAATCAGTACTCGAGGCGCTCCTCTCTGGGAAATTGCCAGTACTAAGGACACTACTTTCTGAACTTAGCAGTCAGCATAAAGTCACCATACAGTGGATACCATCCCAATGTGGAGTACCCGGAAACGACAGAGCTGATCAATTGGCTAAGGAAGGAGCCAAAGAGGAACAGCCTGATGTGCCCGTTACATACCACCAAAAGAAAAGAATGATCAAATCAGTCAGAAAGCCACCAAAACCTGCTCAAGATGACTACCACATTATGGAAAGACCAGAACAAGTCATTATTCTGCGCCTCAGAACAGGACACAATAGATTACGCAACCACATGTATACAAAATTCAAGATTGGTGAAACAGCCATGTGCACATGTGGATTGGCGTCGCAGACAGCAGAGCACATACTCCAAGACTGCCCAAAATATAACATATCTAGGCAAACCTTCTTGCCTAGAGAGACGACAGTGGAAGATAAACTCTATGGACCACTGTGTGAACTGAAAAAAACAGTTCAATTCATGCAAGAGACGACATTGCAGATATAGACATATTTCAAGCGAACGAAAGAAGAAGAAGAAGTCCCATTACAGATACTACAGTTTGGATATCAAGTGTACAAGGAACACATGTCAAGATAGTCCCATCACAGATACTACAGTTGGGATATCAAGTGGACAAGGAACACATGTCAAGATAGTCCCATCACAGATACTACGATTGGGATATCAAGTGGACAAGGAACACATGTCAAGATAGTCTCATCACAGATACTACGGTTGGGATATCAAGTGGACAAGGAACACATGTCAAGGTAGTCCCATCACAGATACTACAGTTGGGATATCAAGTGGACAAGGAACACATGTCAAGGTAGTCCCATCACAGATACTACGGTTGGGATATCAAGTGGACAAGGAACACATGTCAAGATAGTCCCATCACAGATACTACAGTTGGGATATTAAGTGGACAAGGAACACATGTCAAGATAGTCCCATCACAGATACTACAGTTGGGATATCAAGTGTACAAGGAACACATGTCAAGATAGTCCCATCACAGATACTACAGTTGGGATATCAAGTGGACAAGGAAAACATGTCAAGGTAGTCCCATCACAGATACTACGGTTGGGATATCAAGTGGACAAGGAACAAATGTCAAGATAGTCCCATCACAGATACTACGGTTGGGATATCAAGTGGACAAGGAACACATGTCAAGATAGTCCCACCACAGATACTACAGTTGGGATATCAAGTGGACAAGGAACACATGTCAAGATAGTCCCATCACAGATACTACGGTTGGGATATCAAGTGGACAAGGAACACATGTCAAGATAGCACCATCACAGATACTACAGTTGGGATATCAAGTGGACAAGGAACACATGTCAAGATAGCGCCATCACAGATACTACAGTTGTGATATCAAGTGGACAAGGAACACATGTCAAGATAGCGCCATCACAGATACTACAGTTGTGATATCAAGTGGACAAGGAACACATGTCAAGATAGCGCCATCACAGATACTACAGTTGTGATATCAAGTCGACAATGAACACATGTCAAGATAGTCCCATCACAGATACTACAGTTGGGATATCAAGTGGACAATGAACACATGTCAAGATAGTCCCATCACAGATACTACAGTTGGGATATCTAGTGGACAAGGAACACATGTCAAGATACTCCCATCACAGATACTACAGTTGGGATATCAAGTGGACAAGGAACACATGTCAAGATAGTCCCATCACAGATACTACAGTTGGGATATCAAGTGGACAAAGAACACATGTCAAGATAGTCCCATCACAGATACTACAGTTGGGATGTCAAGTGGACAAAGAACACATGTCGAGGTAGTCCCATCACAGATACTACGGTTGGGATGTCAAGTGGACAAGGAACACATGTCAAGATAGTCCCATCACAGATACTACGGTTGGGATATCAAGTGGACAAGGAACACATGTCAAGGTAGTCCCATCACAGATACTACGGTTGGGATATCACGTGGACAAGGAACACATGTCAAGGTAGTCCCATCACAGATACTACAGTTGGGATATCAAGTGGACAAGGAACACATGTCAAGATAGTCCCATCACAGATACTACGGTTGGGATGTCAAGTGGACAAGGAACACATGTCAAGATAGTCCCGTCACAGATACTACGGTTGGGATATCAAGTGGACAAGGAACACATGTCAAGATAGTCCTATCACAGATACTACGGTTGGGATATCAAGTGGACAAGGAACACATGTCAAGATAGTCCCATAACAGATACTACAGTTGGGATATCAAGTGGACAAGGAACACATGTCAAGATAGTCCCATCACAGATACTACAGTTGGGATATCAAGTGGACAAGGAACACATGATAAGATAGTCCCATCACAGATACTGCAGTTGGGATATCAAGTGGACAAGGAACACATGTCAAGATTTCACCATCACAGATACTACGGTTGGGATATCAAGTGGACAAGGAACACATGTCAAGATAGTCCCATCACAGATACTACGGTTGGGAAATCAAGTGGACAAGGAACACATGTCAAGATAGTCCCATCACAGATACTACGGTTGGGATATCAAGTGGACAAGGAACACATGTCAAGATAGTCCCATCACAGATACTACGGTTGGGATATCAAGTGGACAAGGAACACATGTCAAGATAGTCACATCACAGATACTACAGTTGGGATATCAAGTGGACAAGGAACACATGTCAAGATAGTCCCACCACAGATACTACGGTTGGGATATCAAGTGGACAGGGAACACATGTCAAGATAGTCCCATCACAGATACTACAGTTGGGATATCAAGTGGACAAGGAACACATGTCAAGATAGTCCCATCACAGATACTACGGTTGGGATATCAAGTGGACAAGGAACACGTGTCAAGATAGTCCCATCACAGATACTACAGTTGGGATATCAAGTGGACAAGGAACACATGTCAAGATAGTCCCATCATAGATACTACAATTGGGATATCAAGTGGACAAGGAACACATGTCAAGATAGTCCCATCACAGATACTGCAGTTGGGATATCAAGTGGACAACGAACACATGTCAAGGTAGTCCCATCACAGATACTACAGTTGGGATAACAAGTGTACAAGGAACACATGTCAAGATAGCACCATCACAGATACTACGGTTGGGATATCAAGTGGACAAGGAACACATGTCAAGATAGTCCCATCACAGATACTACGGTTGGGATATCAAGTGGACAAGGAACACATGTCAAGATAGTCCCATCACAGATACTACAGTTGGGATATCAAGTGGACAAGGAACACATGTCAAGATAGTCCCATCACAGATACTACAGTTGGGATATCAAGTGGACAAGGAACACATGACAAGGTAGTCCCATCACAGATACTACGGTTGGTATATCAAGTGGACAAGGAACACATGACAAGATAGTCCCATCACAGATACTGCAGTTGGGATATCAAGTGGACAAGGAACACATGTCAAGGTAGTCCCATCACAGATACTACAGTTGGGATAACAAGTGGACAAGGAACACATGTCAAGATAGCACCATCACAGATACTACGGTTGGGATATCAAGTGGACAAGGAACACATGTCAAGATAGCACCATCACAGATACTACGGTTGGGATATCAAGTGGACAAGGAACACATGTCAAGATAGTCCCATCACAGATACTACAGTTGGGATATCAAGTGGACAAGGAACACATGTTAAGATAGTCCCATCACAGATACTACAGTTGGGATATCAAGTGGACAAGGAACACATGACAAGGTAGTCCCATCACAGATACTACGGTTGGGATATCAAGTGGACAAGGAACACATGTCAAGATAGCACCATCACAGGTACTACAGTTGGGATATCAAGTGGACAAGGAACACATATCAAGACAGCACCATCACAGATACTACAGTTGGGATATCAAGTGGACAAGGAACACATGTCAAGATAGTTCCATCACAGATACTTCAGTTGGGATGTCAAGTGGACAAGGAACACATGTCAAGATTGTCCCATCACAGATACTACGGTTGGGATATCAAGTGGACAAGGAACACATGTCAAGATAGTACAATCACAGATACTACAGTTGGGATATCAAATGGACAAGGAACACATGTCAAGATAGTCCCATCACAGATACTACAGTTGGGATATCTAGTGGACAAGGAACACATGTCAAGGTAGTCCCATCACAGATACTGCAGTTGGGATAACAAGTGGACAAGGAACACATGTCAAGATAGCACCATCACAGATACTATGGTTGGGATATCAAGTGGACAAGGAACACATGTCAAGATAGCACCATCACAGATACTACAGTTGGGATATCAAGTGGACAAGGAACACATGACAAGGTAGTCCCATCACAGATACTATGGTTGGGATATCAAGTGGACAAGGAACACATGTCAAGAAAGCACCATCACAGATACTACAGTTGTGATATCAAGTGGACAAGGAACACATGTCAAGGTAGCCCCATCACAGATACTACGGTTGGGATATCAAGTGGACAAGGAACACATGTCAAGATAGTCCCATCACAGATACTACAGTTGGGATATCAAGTGGACAATGAACACATGTCAAGATAGTCCCATCACAGATACTACAGTTGGGATATCAAGTGGACAATGAACACATGTCAAGGTAGTCCCATCACAGATACTACAGTTGGGATATCTAGTGGACAAGGAACACATGTCAAGGTAGTCCCATCACAGATACTACAGTTGGGATAACAAGTGGACAAGGAACACATGTCAAGATAGCACCATCACAGATACTATGGTTGGGATATCAAGTGGACAAGGAACACATCTCAAGATAGCACCATCACAGATACTACAGTTGGGATATCAAGTGGACACGGAACACATGTCAAGATAGTCCCATCACAGATACTACAGTTGGGATATCAAGTGGACAAGGAACACATGTCAAGATAGTCCCATCACAGATACTACAGTTGGGATATCAAGTGGACAAGGAACACATGTCAAGATAGTCCCATCACAGATACTACAGTTGGGATATCAAGTGGACAAGGAACACATGTCAAGATAGTCCCATCACAGATACTACAGTTGGGATATCAAGTGGACAAGGAACACATGTCAAGATAGCACCATCACAGATACTACAGTTGGGATATCAAGTGGACAAGGAACACATGACAAGGTAGTCCCATCACAGATACTATGGTTGGGATATCAAGTGGACAAGGAACACATGTCAAGAAAGCACCATCACAGATACTACAGTTGTGATATCAAGTGGACAAGGAACACATGTCAAGGTAGCCCCATCACAGATACTACGGTTGGGATATCAAGTGGACAAGGAACACATGTCAAGATAGTCCCATCACAGATACTACAGTTGGGATATCAAGTGGACAATGAACACATGTCAAGATAGTCCCATCACAGATACTACAGTTGGGATATCAAGTGGACAATGAACACATGTCAAGGTAGTCCCATCACAGATACTACAGTTGGGAAATCTAGTGGACACGGAACACATGTCAAGATAGTCCCATCACAGATACTACGGTTGGGATATCAAGTGGACAAGGAACACATGTCAAGATAGTCCCATCACAGATACTACCTTTGGGATATCAAGTGGACAAGGAACACATGTCAAGATATTACCATCACAGATACTACAGTTGGGATATCAAGTGGACAAGGAACACATGTCAAGGTAGTCCCATCACAGATACTACAGTTGGGATATCAAGTGGACAAGGAACACATGTCAAGATATTACCATCACAGATACTACAGTTGGGATATCAAGTGGACAAGAAACACATGTCAAGGTAGTCCCATCACAGATACTACAGCTGGGATGTAAAGTGTCAGGCCTTCGCATATTCTAGGTCGCGATATAATAAGGTGAGGTGGACAGTACAAATCCTCGTTGTCTTTCCTTCCCTGACAATTTCACTTGCATTCTGACAACTGTCTGCTCTTCTTCGTCTTCTGTTTTCCTACTGCTTTTTTCCCTTGAAGCAGCCAGTTTTAAGTTAGTTGCATATCCTTTACAGACGTCGCAGTCAAAACCAGCATTTTTGGCTTTTTGTGATCTCCTGGCAATTTTATGTTCACTAGTTTGCCATTGCTTTCTGAACTACAGGTACTCATACCATTTTATTAAAAACAAAAACAAACAAAACAACGCAATGTGGTCTGCTGTCAAATCGCCCACAGCTGTGTTTCGAGCGCGGTAAGCGGGATTACGAACTGCGTCCGTAAGCCCTTCACCACGAAGCAAACGAAGCAACCAGAGAGAAGTTACATATAATTTCTTATGTTTCGCTTGTCTTGTTGCTTGTACTAACGTCATATTTTATTTCTTGAATGTCTCTTGTAGTCCATTTTGCCAACTCTTTCCGAGTCGTCCTCTAGTCTTGTATCCCGATCGTTGATCTCGTTCCACTCTAGCTTAATGTCCGAACCATTTAATTCTTTGATCTTCTATAAAGACAGTAATCGGTGTTAGCACTTCACTTCTTCTTAGTTTCTCATTTGTCTCTCTATCTCTTCTTGTTTTCTCAGTCACGTTTCAAATGTATCTCATCTCACATGATGCGATTTTACATATGTGTGTTTATACAACTGCCCTGACTGGCATTGTTAATACGATGATGGGAAGAAAAGTGCGTCTACCAACTTTGTCATATAGTATCATATAATTTACTTTTTAAAACACAGTGGAACTCAGTTGTCTTGTACCCATTCTTAATTCTGCTAGGTCGGCCCCAGACGTGTACAAGTTCAAAATAAAATTAATTCTGCTTCTGCTGGGAATTTATGCCGGATCGTTATATTGACAAACAAGTGCACTATACACAATGCCTGTTTTTTTTTTTTTAAATGTTGTATATCCCTTACAGGACGTTGCAGTTAACATCAGCATTTTTCAGCTGCTGTAGATGTACTAGGCAAGTTTTACTTTCAGTAGTTTGCCATTGCTTTCTCAACGACAGGCTCACATACCCCCGAAAGTTACCAGCGCGGCGTGATCCACTGCCGAATCTCGCAGCTGCTGTTTTCCCCAGGTGAACATACGCTATTACGAACAATGTCGTTAACCCCTTAGCCAGGGAGACCAGCCATGAATACCTCTGTTACCCTGGAATAAAAGAAAACACCAATAACTGCAGCAAAGAATCCATCTTACCAAATTCTCCAGCGTCTCTACTTTAGCTCGCAAGTGGGAGACTTGAGTCTGGACATCGTTGATGCCGTGGACATTCGTCATCTGCGCCTCCACGTGACTCAGTCTGGTGTTCAACAAACTAGCGGTTGCTTCGGCCTAAAATACACACAGACACACATGCAAGCAATGAGATGAGGATCGTCACTAGCATGCGCCATGTCTGTAAGCTATCGAACGGTCACTGCTCGCCATTACCCTCGACCACCAGAGTCCAGGGTCAGGCCTGTGTTCCTGGCCAGATTATGCCATGTGGACGTGATGTCTGGTATGTATCTGTTTGTCTTCCAACTGCTCTTTTCTCATCAAGTTTGCCAGTTGTAACTAAGTGTTCTAATTTGTTTCTCCACAACACGTGCTCAACAATTAAGAACGTAAAAATGTCCCAAACGGTGAATATCTTGGCTTCTTAACAGATTCAGTGCCAAACAAAATGTAAGTTTGGACCAAACAAAAATGTTGGCGGAAAATGAAAAGTAGGGGCGTGTCACAGTTATGATTTAAAAGTTGTTAATATGGCAGCAGACATGTTGTTACATCAAACTAAAGAGGGACCATGGACAACTACTGTATTGATATTTTAACTATAGTTTGATTTATATGCCCATGGAAGTTACGGGAATTCTGAATACGACGATTTATCAGCCAATGGCATTTAATCAATTAAATCGACAGCAAGGGAGGCTACTCAAAAGAAGCTAGACGTAGACTGGCCATAGAGATGCAGGGTCAAACAGTATTACAAACGTGTAGCACAATATCAGCACACAATTTACAGTAACATTTTAGAGAACATCTAACTCTCCAGTGGCAACATATGGATGTAAATCATGGACAATTCGTAATCACTAAAGATGAAAATTGGGGCTGTTGAGCTTAAGTGTTGCACACACACAAATGTTCTTAGAAAACACAAATCATGCAGAAATTCTACAAGATCTGGCCATGGAAGAAAACTGGCTCATAAACTGTGTGGTGTCTCCGGAACTAAAACATGTTAGACACCTTAAGTGTCACAGTGACTGGGAAATAACAGTGATGGGAGGCGTGGTTCCTGGTAGAAGTGGCTGATAGAGAACAGGGATGGGAGGCGTGGTTCCTGGTAGAAGTGGCTGATAGAGAACAGGGATGGGAGGCGTGGTTCCTGGTAGAAGTGGCTGGGAGAGAACAGTGATGGGAGGTGTGGTTCCTGGTAGAAGTGGCTGGGAGAGAACAGGGATGGTAGGTGTGGTTCCTGGTAGAAGTGGCTGGGAGACAACAGGGATGGGAGGAGTTGTTCCTGGTAGAAGTGGCTGGGAGAGAACAGTGATGGGAGGGGGTGGTTACTGGTAGAAGTGGCTGGGAGGAACAGTGATGGGAGGGGGTGGTTACTGGTAGAAGTGGCTGGGGGAGAACAGTGATGGGAGGTGTGGTTCCTGGTAGAAGTGGCTGGGGGAGAACAGTGATGGTAGGTGTGGTTCCTGGTAGAAGTGGCTGGGAGAGAACAGGGATGGGAGATGTGGTTCCTGGTAGAAGTGGCTGGGAGAGAACAGGGATGGGAGGCGTGGTTCATGGTAGAAGTGGCTGGGAGAGAACAGTGATGGGAGATGTGGTTCCTGGTAGAAGTGGATGGGAGAGAACAGGGATGGTAGGCGTGGTTCCTGGTAGAAGTGGCTGGGAGAGAACATTGATGGGAGATGTGGTTCCTGGTAGAAGTGGCTGGGAGAGAACAGGGATGGTAGGTGTGGTTCCTGGTAGAAGTGGCTGGGGGAGAACAGGGATGGTAGGTGTGGTTCCTGGTAGAAGTGGCTGGGAGAGAACAGGGATGGTAGGTGTGGTTCCTGGTAGAAGTGGCTGGGAGAGAACAGGGATGGGAGGCGTGGTTCCTGGTAGAAGTGGCTGGGAGAGAACAGGGATGGGAGGCGTGGTTCATGGTAGAAGTGGCTGGGAGAGAACAGTGATGGGAGATGTGGTTCCTGGTAGAAGTGGATGGGAGAGAACAGTGATGGGAGGCGTGGTTCCTGGTAGAAGTGGCTGGGAGAGAACAGGGATGGTAGGCGTGGTTCCTGGTAGAAGTGGCTGGGAGAGAACATTGATGGGAGGTGTGGCTCCTGGTAGAAGTGGCTGGGAGAGAACAGTGATGGTAGGTGTGGTTCCTGGTAGAAGTGGCTGGGAGAGAACAGGGATGGTAGGTGTGGTTCCTGGTAGAAGTGGCTGGGAGAGAACAGGGATGGGAGGCGTGGTTCCTGGTAGAAGTGGCTGGGAGAGAACAGGGATGGGAGGCGTGGTTCATGGTAGAAGTGGCTGGGAGAGAACAGTGATGGGAGATGTGGTTCCTGGTAGAAGTGGATGGGAGAGAACAGTGATGGGAGGCGTGGTTCCTGGTAGAAGTGGCTGGGAGAGAACAGGGATGGTAGGCGTAGTTCCTGGTAGAAGTGGCTGGGAGAGAACATTGATGGGAGGTGTGGCTCCTGGTAGAAGTGGCTGGGAGAGAACAGGGATGGGAGGTGTGGTTCCTGGTAGAAGTGGCTGGGAGAGAACAGGGATGGGAGGCGTGGTTCCTGGTAGAAGTGGCTGGGAGAGAACAGGGATGGGAGTTGTGGTTCCTGGTAGAAGTGGCTGGAAGAGAACGGTGATGGTAGGTGTGGTTCCTGGTAGAAGTGGCTGGGAGAGAACAGTGATGGGAGACGTGGTTGCTGGTAGAAGTGGCTGGGAGAGAACTGTGATGGGAGGTGTGGTTCCTGATAGAAGTGGCTGGGAGAGAACAGTGATGGGAGGTGTGGTTCCTGGTAGACGTGGCTGGGAGAGAACAGTGATGGGAGACGTGGTTGCTGGTAGAAGTGGCTGGGAGAGAACAGTGATGGGAGGTGTGGTTCCTGGTAGAAGTTGCTGGGAGAGAACAGGGATGATAGGTGTGGTTCCTGGTAGAAGTGGCTGGGAGAGAACAGAGATGGGAGGGGTTGTTCCTGGTAGAAGTGGCTGGGAGAGTACAGTGATGGGAGGTGTGGTTCCTGGTAGAAGTGGCTGGGAGGGAACAGTGATGGGAGGGGTGGTTACTGGTAGAAGTGGCTGGGAGGGAACAGTGATGGGAGGGGTGGTTACTGGTAGAAGTGGCTGGGAGAGAACAGTGATGGGAGGAGTGGTTCCTGGTAGAAGTGGCTGGGAGAGAACAGTGATGGGAGGAGTGGTTCCTGGTAGAAGTGGCTGGGAGAGAACAGTGATGGGAGGAGTGGTTCCTGGTAGAAGTGGCTGGGAGAGAACATTGATGGGAGGAGTGGTTCCTGGTAGAAGTTGCTGGGAGAGAACAGTGATGGGAGGAGTGGTTCCTGGTAGAAGTGGCTGGGAGAGAACAGTGATGGGAGGAGTTGTTCCTGGTAGAAGTGGCTGGGAGAGAACAGTGATGGGAGGAGTGGTTCCTGGTAGAAGTGGCTGGGAGAGAACAGTGATGGGAGTAGTGGTTCCTGGTAGAAGTGGCTGGGAGAGAACAGTGATGGGAGATGTGGTTCCTGGTAGAAGTGGCTGGGAGAGAACAGTGATGGGAGGAGTGGTTCCTGGTAGAAGTGGCTGGGAGAGAACAGTGATGGGAGGAGTGGTTCCTGGTAGAAGTGGCTGGGAGAGAACAGTGATGGGAGGAGTGGTTCCTGGTAGAAGTGGCTGGGAGAGAACAGTGATGGGAGGAGTGGTTCCTGGTAGAAGTGGCTGGGAGAGAACAGTGATGGGAGGAGTGGTTCCTGGTAGAAGTGGCTGGGAGAGAACAGTGATGGGAGGAGTGGTTCCTGGTAGAAGTGGCTGGGAGAAAACAGTGATGGGAGGAGTGGTTCCTGGTAGAAGTGGCTGGGAGAGAACAGTGGTGGGAGGAGTGGTTCCTGGTAGAAGTGGCTGGGAGAGAACAGTGATGGGAGGAGTGGTTCCTGGTAGAAGTGGCTGGGAGAGAACAGTGATGGGAGGAGTGGTTCCTGGTAGAAGTGGCTGGGAGAGAACAGTATGGGAGGTGTGGTTCCTGGTAGAAGTGGCTGGGAGAGAACAGTGATGGAAGGCGTGGTTCCTGGTAGAAGTGGCTGGGAGAGAACAGTGATGGAAGGAGTGGCTCCTGGTAGAAGTGGCTGGGAGAGAACAGTGATGGGAGGTGTGGTTCCTGGTAGAAGTGGCTGGGAGAGAACAGTGATGGGAGGTGTGGTTCCTGGTAGAAGTGGCTGGGAGAGAACAGTGATGGGAGGTGTGGTTCCTGGTAGAAGTGGCTGGGAGAGAACAGTGATTGGAGGTGTGGTTCCTGGTAGATGTGGCTGGGAGAGGACAGTGATGGGAGGAGTGGTTCCTGGTAGAAGTGGCTGGGAGAGAACAGTGATGGGAGGTGTGGTTCCTGGTAGAAGTGGCTGGGAGAGAACAGTGATGGGAGGTGTGGTTCCTGGTAGAAGTGGCTGGGAGAGAACAGGGATGGGAGGTGTGGTTCCTGGTAGATGTGGCTGGGAGAGGACAGTGATGGGAGGAGTGGTTCCTGGTAGAAGTGGCTGGGAGAGAACAGTGATGGGAGATGTGGTTCCTGGTA
This sequence comes from Cepaea hortensis, assembly GCA_963921405.1. Lineage (NCBI taxonomy): Eukaryota > Metazoa > Mollusca > Gastropoda > Stylommatophora > Helicidae > Cepaea > Cepaea hortensis. The sequence goes on along the minus strand of OY992897.1, from coordinate 63,362,021 downwards.
GAAGTGGCTGGGAGAGAACAGTGATGGGAGATGTGGTTCCTGGTAGATGTGGCTGGGAGAGAACAGGGATGGGAGGTGTGGTTCCTGGTAGATGTGGCTGGGAGAGGACAGTGATGGGAGGAGTGGTTCCTGGTAGAAGTGGCTGGGAGAGAACAGTGATGGGAGATGTGGTTCCTGGTAGAAGTGGCTGGGAGAGAACAGTGATGGGAGATGTGGTTCCTGGTAGAAGTGGCTGGGAGAGAACAGTGATGGGAGATGTGGTTCCTGGTAGATGTGGCTGGGAGAGAACAGTGATGGGAGATGTGGTTCCTGGTAGATGTGGCTGGGAGAGAACAGGGATGGGAGGTGTGGTTCCTGGTAGATGTGGCTGGGAGAGAACAGGGATGGGAGGTGTGGTTCCTGGTAGATGTGGCTGGGAGAGAACAGTGATGGGAGGAGTGGTTCCTGGTAGAAGTGGCTGGGAGAGAACAGTGATGGGAGATGTGGTTCCTGGTAGAAGTGGCTGGGAGAGAACAGTGATGGGAGATGTGGTTCCTGGTAGAAGTGGCTGGGAGAGAACAGTGATGGGAGATGTGGTTCCTGGTAGAAGTGGCTGGGAGAGAACAGTGATGGGAGATGTGGTTCCTGGTAGATGTGGCTGGGAGAGAACAGGGATGGGAGGTGTGGTTCCTGGTAGATGTGGCTGGGAGAGAACAGGGATGGGAGGTGTGGTTCCTGGTAGATGTGGCTGGGAGAGAACAGTGATGAGAGGTTTGGTTCCTGGTAGATGTGGCTGGGAGAGAACAGGGATGGGAGGTGTGGTTCCTGGTAGATGTGGCTGGGAGAGAACAGTGATGAGAGGTATGGTTCCTGGTAGATGTGGCTGGGAGAGAACAATGATGGGAGGAGTGGTTCCTGGTAGAAGTGGCTGGGGTCAGCTAGCACGAAGATGGACACAGGACACTGCGGACACATTTGGCACGAAGGTGTATGAGGCTGGAGAACTGGGGAGAGATCGAGAGTCTGTAGAGTGGGCCGTGGTGAGGGCAGCGTTCTGCGAGCACGTGTGCCAAAAGCATCATCACTGTCTACATTTACTTTCTCTAGTCAATTTATGGTTGTCATTTGTGTCTTTGGAATGTAGCTGAGAATATTTTTGATCTAGTGAAATACCGTTTTTGGTTGGACACTTCTACATTTAACTTCTTTACTTCATCTTCCATGTGCTGTTATTAAAGTACACAAATACTTTTATACATTGATTTGTTTCAGATTGGTTCGATTCACTTTGGTGCTGTATTTGTGAAGACAATGTCTCTTTGTAAATACCAGTTCATTGGCACCTTGCCGTCTTGACAGCCGATAGTTAGGTACATTGTGCTTCAAAAAGCCATAATAACTACAACCCATGGCGGTAGCGAATGTGACTGATTAGACCGATTCGCGCTGTAAATGTTTGTCCACAATGGATGCATGCGAACAAATGGTCATTTTCACCATTGCGCACAATCTTACGTTTCACGCGTTCTGTGTGTGACCTGTCTGCAATCATTTTCTCCTTTATCTTTATTCCATTTCTGATGTTTGCCCTCCATGCAACACGCTCGGCGGCGACTTGCTCCCAATGTGCTTTATCAATGCCTGCATCAATCATATCCCGCTTACACACAACTTTGTATCGTCGTAGAGGCCGGCCCCGAGATCTCTTACCAATTATAAGTAATCACAATTATAATAATGTGTCCCCAAGCAGTTTCCTGGTACGGGTCAGTGGCGTGGCAGCGTCATCACAATGTGTAGATCTGAATGTACGGAGAAATATATGGCCAATCGTTCCTTTACTTTCGCTGCCGAAGATCAAGAGAGGAAAAAAGTTCTTAAGAGCTATATTGAGCAAATCCTGATATATGGAAGCAAATTAAGGACAAACAGGAGACAAGTGAGGAATTATGTGGAAGCTCCGGGTATGTGGCTGTATAGAAGAATGATGAGAACATAGTGGACGGATAACAAGAGCAATGCAGATATCTTGAAACAAGTTAATTGATAGAGAGAACTGGTTACTCGCAACTAAAGAAGACATTTGACATTCTTTGAGCATGTCAGGAGAAGGGAACAGCTAGAATATGTCGTCACAACGGGAGAAGATTGAAGAGGGAACAGAGGCAGGGGAAAACTAGGAGAGAAGATGCAGAACAGTTTGACACCATATCAAGGAGCAACATCAGTATCAGACATGACTGACAGCACAAGAGGTCAGATTGTGGACAGACATGATCACCAACGGGACACGGCATGAACTATAAGAAGAAGAAGTAATTCTAGTATAAGAGTCTTTGAATAGGGTGATTCCGAATTGATAGATAGAATAGAAACTAACCGACATGGGTCGAGATGGCTATTTACATACTGAATGCATTCTTTCTCACCTGTGTTCTTGTACTGATCACGGTCCCCATCAGGTACGGGACATTACGTACGATATTTGGGTAGCCTCTGAGTTGGTTCTCTAAGCTGGTCACTCGACTCGTAACATTGCTAGAGTCCTGAGTGGGACATGTCATTGTAGATGGTGGATAAGTACAAGGTAAATATCATATTCATCTCATCATTGTCATCACATCGGGTTAGTCAACTGCAAGGTTGATTTTGAAACCATCTTATCCTGTCATCTCACTGTCCTCTGTTCTTTTCATCATCATCATCATCATCATCATCATCATCATTATCATCATCATCATCATCATCATCATCATCATCATCATCATCATCATCATCATCATCATCATCATCATAGGTTCAGCCTCCCCACAGACTGATGTTGACCATCTGTCATCGTGTCACCCAACAGACCACATTCTCAACAACCCTCTTTAGCTGCGCACAAGTCTAAAGCCCAATGTTCTTCTATGTCCACGTGGTGTCATTGTCTCTTTGACACCACCAGTTTCATGCCTCCTGGACTTTACTGTGCAACAGGACACCTCCATGTTCGATATTCTAACCAAGCCCACACAGCCGATTTTGTCACATGTTTCAATGTCAAGACATGGAAAATACTTTGAATATCTTGGCTCCATATTCAACAGCAATGAGAATTATTTATAAGAAAGCAGACGCAGGCTGGCCATGGCAATGTAGAGATTAGACGGTTCTAAGAATCCATGTCACAACAAGAAAGACCAGCCGGCAAGTTATAGTCACTTTGCTGAGAACATGCATCTTCCCTGTGGCAACATATGGATGTGAGTCATGGATAATTTCGCAATCACTGAAGACTAAGCTTTTGAGCTTAAATGTAGCAGAACAATTTTAGAATATCATGAACCGCGAAGAAGAAAAATATTGAAATTTTACAAGACCTGGCCATTCGAGAAACGTGGCTCGTAAACTGTATCATGTCTTTGAAATTGACATACTTTGGTCATATTAGTTGTCACATGATGTAGATAGGGGATCATATAATTAACGTATAGTTTAACTGTGGAATCTATCTGTATTGTAGCATGCAAGCTGTATACGACACATAATGCCATGATCAGCGTGTGCCATCACCGCATTGAGGGTTGGCTGTAGTAAGATCCAACAACTTCTGTTCAGTGTTTTTTCATGGTACATTCACAGAGGCTTTTCAGTCTATATCTTTATTTTGTCCACCCACATACTGTGATGTCACTCTCTTGCACATCTCTTCCCAAAGTTTTCCTTCGTAGCTTTTGGCAACTTTAAAATTCACATACAGTATACGATCACGTAGTTTACATGGTATATTTAGACAACCAATAACTTGTTCTTGTTATAGTCCATTCTGTATGGTGTTGGTGATCATGTCTGTCTACAGCCTTCTATCTCTTATGCGGCCAACATTTCTGACCCTGACTATCTTCCATGCCATGATGTCAAACTGTCCAGCATCTTCTCTGTTGGTCTCCCCCTGCCAACTTTCCCGTTGTGACAAAATTCTCCAGCTTTCCCCTTCCCATGACATACCCAAAGAATGCGGACTATCTTCTTCTGATGGAAGTAACCAGTTCTCTTTGTGAGTTAACTTCTTTTAATACATCCTCATTATTCTTTCTATTCTTCCTCGGTGTTCTCATCATTCTTCTATAAAGCAAAATCTTCTTAGCTTTCACGCAATTCCTCACTTGTCTGCTAATTATAATATAGCGTTAGAAACAAATAATAGTTTACCAGAGATTCCCGAAGTCTTGAAATGACCTCTTTATTTGTGTGCGTCTGAAAGCAAAAACAACAACGCAATTAAACTATATCACGTTATATCCGTAGTTTGGTTCTATTTTAGGCTGTAGAAGGAGTTAACTTTTTAGCAACGCCATGGTATGCCAATATAAGAAAACAAAGTTATCCCTTCAGAAACACTGCTGTTATACATAAGAGAATTAAACAATTTGAGAAGGGCAAGGACAAAGCTGCATGGGATAGATATAGTTGAGGAGTGGGACTTTGAGTGAGTTTGTCGAGGGCCCATGCCCCAATGGGGAATAGAGTGAACATTCATTCAATCAGTTGCATGTCCTTTGCAAAACCTCGCTCCCATAACAACCTTTCGGAAAACCTCTCGATCATAAGCAAGATGTCCCGTGTCCGATACACCCATCTAGAGATCATCCGCCACATCCTGCACCCATTCTTCTCTTTGGCCTTCCTCTTCCTCTCTTCCCAAGCATATACCCCTCCATTATTGTTCTCTCCAAACTTTCGTGACGTTTCAAGTGACCAAAATATTTCAATTTTCTTTGTTTTATCGTCTTTAATAGCCAACCTTCTTCAATATTCAGCTATTGAAGTATAGATGCATTTGTTCTTTTCTTTACCCAATAACCTTGGAACCTTTACCCTTAGAACCCGTCTATAACATTCATATTCAAAGCTATTAAACATGCCGGCGGCTGTCCTAAGATGTAGAGAACGTGTTTTACAATCCCACATCCCAAGTTCAAAATTAGCTGCAAGCGATGCGAAAGTAGACCGGCTTTTGATTGTCATCAATGATATGAGCGTGGGTCGTTCAGAAAGCAACGAAACTATTGACATAAATTTGCCTAGACAGTCCACAGAGCCAAAATATACTGTGGTTGGTTGCGACCATAAAAGACATGCAGCTAACTGAACTATTATACATATTTGTTGAAGGAGTTGTTATTTTAGCAACATTCATCATCATCATCATCATCATCATCATCATCATCATCATCATCATCATCATCATCATCATCATCATCATCATCATCATCATCATCATCATCATCAATATCATCCATATCATCATCATCATCATCATCATCATCATCATCATCATCCATATCATCATCATCATCATCATCATCATCATCATCATCATCATCACCATCATCACCATCATCATCGTCATCATCATCATCATAACGATCCAGTATTTCAGACTCACAGACTGGCTTTGAGGCCTCATGATTCCATCTCACAGTTGCCTGTCTAGGGCCCCTCAATTTACTCCCACGTATTTCTGGGCGTGCTGGCGAAGTTGATAGGGAACTGTATGGGTAATGTCATGAGCACGGACGGAGACAGGTTCGACAACTGGGTTCGTCGCTTGCCAAAGTGAGATGAAAGATTGGCCACCTAAACCTCTTTGCTCTCAGGCCAACAAAATGTGATGGTGCTATTACATCACAAACCATATAGCAGGAAACTGCTTCCGGGCAACATATGTTTTATGTTTGCATTATTACATCTGTGCTTGCCTGTTTCTATATACCCGTCTTTGTGCTTTGTCGTACCTTAGCGGGAGATCAAACCTTCTCTATAGTATTATTTAAGAAATCTTCTTTGTTCTTAATTCTTAGTTAGTTAGTTAGTTAGTTGGCTGGATGGTTGCTTGGTTGGTTGCTTGCTTGGTTATTTATTTATTTATTTATTTAGTTACTTAGTTAGTTAATTAGTTAGTTAGTTAGTTAGTTAGTTAGTTAGCTAGCTAGTTAGTTAGTTAGTTAGTTAGTTAGTTTTGGATGGTTAGTTAATTAGTTAGTTAGTTAGTTAGTTAGTCAGTTAGTTAATTAGTTAGTTAGTTAGTTAGTTAATTAGTTAGTTAGTTAGTTAGTTAGTTAGTTAGTTAGTTATTTTTAGATGGTTAGTTAGTTAGTTAGCTAGCTAGTTAGTTAATCGTCAGCTTAACCGCACTGCACGTCGAACAATGCAGTCCATAATTGCTCAGATCCCCTCCTTGGTATTTCTTCTCGTCTTCTTTTTTTCCTATATTTACCAACAACACAAATGTTCAATTTAGCGACAATAACACATCATTATTCTCCGTGAATATAACACAAAGTTAACTAACTACTCTTATGTTTCTGTCGTTATTTGTTCTCATTTGATTTGAAACAACTACAGTATGTTGTTTTCCTCCTTGAAATCAATGTGTTTCAAAGTTAGATTAATTTAATCTGTTTCTATGACATCGTCTGCCAACACTCCAACAAATGACTAATCTATACAACACACCCCGTCACTATAATATTGTTAACATTATAATATTTGATGCGTAAATTGCTATTGTACGAGAATTTCAATGACTCACTCGTCAAATGAATCAATGTAGGACAATTGCCTTGTTTGTCTATTGAGCGCGAACGCACGAACAGACACACAAAACAATTTATGACTTCACATTACATGGCAATCAATTAGACAAATGAATAAAGACCCTAGAAGTGAGGATATGCAAAAGGACAGATCGCATTCCATGGAAGAGCAGCAAACAAATGTGAAGGTCTCGGAGAGACTGAAATGAAGAGCGACTGTAGGAAGAAATAAAAAGCGAGACAAGTCAAATATGTTGGCCATTTTAACAGACATGGCGCTCTTATAAACACTGTCTTCCACAGTGGTAAAGTGGTCAAGTTTGACTCGGGCTCCGAAGGTTGTGGGTTCGATTCCGGGCCGCGTCCCTCGGTACATAATTTTTTCGGAGACTCCCGAGGGTCGTCGCTGGAGCTATGGAGTTCGTGCTTTGTGCGACGCTTTCCGCGCTGCGGAAAGTGACTGAGCCATATGGGATAAATACTCGGTTAATGAAGTCCACCCTGTCGACTTTTAAGCGACTTTTAAGATGTCGTGGGAAGGAGTAATTGGAGTTCCAGCGCCTCCCACTAGCGCCATTCATTCAATTTCTTCAAATTGTCATGAGCAGTATTGTCTAGGACAGGGGTCACCAAACTACGGCCCGCGAGCCGGATTCGGTATATGATGTAATTTCCTCCGGCCCGCCGACGGTACTCGAACTTGATTGATATAACGTATGGAACACGTGACGTTGTGATACAACTTAAATGTAAATATTATGATTAGAATAATAGGAGATCTTCACACGTGCGGAGACCTCCTGGTTGCTATGTGTCTTAGATTTACAATTTTCAATTATAAATTATTGTATCTAGATTTTCTTGTTTATTAAAATGTTTGCTTATTTTGTGCCATCCCAAGTCCTTCTCCGGCTCGTGGTAGCGCCGCCTACGCTCTGACGTTACCATGGTTTCCATGGCAACACACACACACGCGCGCGCATCTTTCCCTCCCCTAGAAGCGTCCGGCTGTCAGCACAGGTCCTATGCTCCAGAAATATGTTCTTCTTTTTGCCAGTCATCCACTTATAGGTATGTAACAAGGATTTCTTTGTTTTACAGTGATGGGTAAGTGAACTACAAGTGTGAATAGAGGCAGTAAAGTAGCAAACATAGAATAAAAATGCCATAAAATTCTCGTATTATTACGAAAATATTGTCCCCAGCTCAGAAGAATTCTCTGGTCAAGGTGTTAATCGAGCTGGTCTCTAGGCCAGTGTTTTGCAACCTTTCTGCTGGAGCAGATCCTGGCGCAAATGTTTACTTTGCTCAAAGGGCTCTGTGCGGTGATCAAAGTGTCTGTCCTACTTTATATAATAAACCAGATGGGTAAAAATGTTGCATTTAGGCAAATTCAGTCTGTTTCGGCAGAACCCCTGGCTGCCACTCGCAAAACCCCGGTTGAAAAACTTTGCTCTAGGCTGTTTATTTAGGCCGGTCGTATTTATTTATTTTGCATACCTTATTATGAGATATATTCTATTGCCAAAGGTACCTATAAACTTTATATGTACCTTTGGTGAGCCGTAGCTTCACCAGTAATCCCTAGTCCCCTGCTTTGTTTGTGTTTCAATAGGATTTTAATTATGTTTCTAATTTAAAGTCTTTTTCATTTTCAAATCCCGTGTACTTCACCCTTCATTATGGCTACTAAGAAAATAAAAGTGGACGCCGAGTGTCGCGTTTTCAATGAAGAATTGGTAGCAAAGTACTTCTTTGTGGAAACAAAGGACCAGAAACCCAGTTGCGTAATATGCAGCGAAAGTGTTGCCGTTTTGAAAGAGTACAGTCTTAGGCGTCACTATGAAACAAAATATCTATCAACATATTCACAGTTTTCTGGAAATTACGCTCTAATATATAATACTAATACTAATATGAGTCCATGAAACTTGGTTTAGAAACACAAAGACATCTCTTCACGAGAAAGCTTGCTGAAAATTAATCTGTGACTCTACAAGTTACAAATTAGTGCATAATATGGCAGAACGAAGAAACCCGTTTATTGATGGCAACTTCATCAGAGAGTGTATGATGGAAGTAGCAAATGACTTGTGTCCTGGGAAAGCCGATTTGTTTGGAACTATCAGCCTTTTGGCAAGTTCAGTTATGCGAAGAACAGAAGAACTTGGAAAGAACATAGTGCTACAGATACGCGAGCAAACTAGAAACTTGTTGCGTATTCTCTGGCGCTGGATGAGTCTACTGATCTCTCGAGTAGGTCACAACTTCTCGTGTTCATGCTGGTATCAATTTGGACTTTCAGATAACCGAAAAGTTGGCATCCGTTTGCAGCATGCATGGAACAACAATTGGAAAAGACATTTTCATGGAAGTGCAAAAAGTTTTGCAAGACCTTCAGTGGAATCAGCTTCAAGGTGTTACAGTTGATGGAGGAAAATACATGGCTGGAGTGCGGAAAGGTCTGATGGGGCAGATCAGGACTCAGTTGGAAGATTTGCAAATTCCGAGCGCCCTGTTCAGACACTGCATCATACATCAGCAAGAGAGCTGTGGGAAAGACTTAGATATTTCTTGTGTACTGAAACCAGTCGTTTCTGTTGAGAACTTCAGTCTGGGACATGCACTCAATCAACGTCAGTTCCAGGCTTTTCTTGAAGAAATTGATTCTGAATTCTGTGACTTGCCTTATCACACATCAGTGAGGTAGCTCAGCTGCGGTAAAGTCCTGTTCCGTTTTTACAAGCTCCGAAACGAAATAGATGTTTTCCTCACTGAAAAAGATAGAGCTGATTCAAAGCTGTCAGATCCTACCTGACTGTCAAAGTTGTCATTTTTGGTCGACATCACATTTCACATGAATGAACTGAATTTGAAACTTCAGGGAAATAATTACCTCGTCTGTGGTCTCTATAGAATCATCAAAGGATTTCAGAGAAAGCTGTCATTGTTTGAAGCATAAATGGAAGGAGAAAACTTTTCTCAGTTTCATTGCTTCAAAGCGTTTTGCGCTATAATCGCCGAAGATACCAACCTCGATTTTCCGAAAAAAAATTATTTGTGACCTGAAGAAGCATTTTTTGGAGAGATTTTCAGATCTTGACAGAATTGAGAATGACATTCGTCTGTTGCAGAATCTGTACTTTGATGGTGTGCCAGTTGAACTACAGTTGGAGCTCATTGATTTGCAAGCAAATGACTTGTTGAAAGAGCAGCACAGAGAAGGAAAACTTGTTGAATTTTACCGTTGCTTATTTGATGTTGAGTTTCCGAAACTGAAGAAATTTGCCGCTGGTATCTCATCAGTGTTTGAAACAACTTATGTCTGTGAGAAAACATTTTCAAACATGAAGTATGTGAAGTCAACACATCCATCGAGAATGACTGATGAACATTTGAAAGCAATTCTCTTGATTGGATGCAGCAATTCCAAACCAAACATTGATGATATCTTGAAAGCCAAATATCAGTCTCACAAATCTCACTAACCTTTTTTGCTGCTTAGTTTGTGACATTCGGATATGTGTACACTAGGTCCGATGTAACTATCTTTTTGCTGACATCGCCTTCTTTGATAACTTGTTTTAGTAAATAAATATGTTGGTTGTCTTTGTATTTTGTCCATTGCACGCCACGCATCGATGATTACCTTAGTTTTTCATCTTTTGTCCCCAGAGCTTTCGTTTTGGCTTGCAAGTATTGTTAAAGTTAGTTGCATATCCTTTACAGGACGTTTGCAGTCAACACCCGCATGTTTTTTGCTGTTGATGATGTCTTGGCAAGTTTACGTTCAGTAGTTTGCCATTGCTTTCTGAACGATCGGCACCCATACCATAGCGTAAAAAACCAGCGCAACGCGGTCTGCTGCCAAATCGCACGCAGATGTGTTTCGAACGCGGGTATACGGGATTACGAACCGCGTCAGTAAGCCCTTCGCCACGGGGACCGCGCAAGTATTGTGCAGAATGAGTATGCGGCCCGCGCTCGTCATTTTATCAGTTATCTGGCCCGCCGTGAAAAAAAGTTTGGTGACCCCTGGGCTAGGTTCAAGTAAATTCCCCACCGGTTTGCCTGACTTATCATAGGTTCCCTGCTTTCTTAACCTTGCATGGATCCTGATTGCTGTGGTGCGCCCCCTGGATGGTTGCCTCCGTCTTCAGCACCTCTTATTGCTGGAGTAGACTATAGTCTTGCTCGAGTTTAGACATGCATGTACGTACACACCTATCTGTGTATGTATGCTCCCGCCTACACACTTAGAGCTTCGACTAGCATTTGTCACACTTGCTTTCCCTAGCCTGTGACTATCCCCAGTCTACCTACAAGGCAGCAGGTTTGTGTCTCTCTTGTGTCTCTCCAGACGCTCAAATAAGTACGAGTATAAGACAAATATAGAGACTAGAGGACCCAGTACTCAACATAAACATTGAAACCTATATTTACACTATCGGGATTCGAACTTGTCACCTCCAAATGTCGACAGCCCCTCGCTGCGGGAACAAATGATCTTGGACACCTGACCCACTAGATACCCGTAAAAATTGGTGTTTTCATTAGCCAGGTCTATCATTCATCTGAACCCCTAATATTAAGTTGTCTAGTGTGCCGTCTAGTCTCTACTTCTTTCTTCTACTTCCGTGAGCTAGTGTTTTGTCAAGTCTCTACTTCGTTCTTCTACTTCTTTGAGTGCAAACAGTACATGTGTGTTTATGCATGAACTGTCTTGGTATCCGCAAAGAGGGCAACTATCAGAAATAGAATAAAGACAAAGGAGAACATGACTGCAGATAGGTTAGGCACTGAGCTTGTGAGATGTCAGATGGTGCATAATGGTGGACATTACCATGTGTTTACATGTATCCATTATGGCCGAACATTTACAGCGCAAATTGGTCTGATCAGTCACATTCACTACCGCCATGGTTCGTGGTTATTATGCTTCTTTGAAGCAAAAAGTAACAAACTATCGTCTGTCAAGACTGCAAGGTGCCATTCTAATCTAAATCTTAGTATCCTCAAAGAGTTCTCCGCTTGATATATAGGACAGAACTTGGTGCACTGAATACTATTTTTGCGCCTTGGAAACATGTTTCAAGGTGGTTAGAAAAGAATAGTGATGGAAGCCATGGTTCCCGGAGGAGTGGGCACGGGTCGACCAACAAGAAAATCGACAGAGGACATTGAAGACACTTTCGGCATGAAGATGAGGAACTGGCAAGGATGGAGAATCTTGTACTCAGCGGGTGATGAGAGGGAAGCTCTGCAAAGGGCCTGCTACATGAAGAACCTACCTGATTGACGGCATTTTTCAGGTCAAGGTTGTCAAGGAAAACCCCTCCCGACCCTGACCTAAATGTGATGTTGTGGTTCAAGGCCGACTGGAAGATCAAATGCCCGTTCTCTGTGAGTATTCGTGGCCTGTGTTTGAAAATAGACAACACAGATATTCATGTTAGTTATATTCTTCCTCTTTGTTGTGTTTCTTTCGGGGCGAGTACATCACACTTAGATTTGCACCTCAAAGGTCAGCGTGTCCGACTTCGGCATGCATTTTGTTTTAAGGTTGGCTTCCTCTAGACAGGTTCCATCCAAGGTCACGAGCTCTATCTACCCGTGGGTAAGTTTTCTTTCCTAACAATGCTGCCAGGGTAGGGACCATACGGCCTGCTCTGTGCGATGTCCAACTGGGATTTTTGACGTGCACAACTAGAACACGGGACCTCCCGTTTTTAGCCCTTATCCGATCTCACTTCCCAAGAGATCAGAGGGACGTGCGATATTATTAGATACCAACGGTTGTTGGGAATCTTCCCAGTCCTATACAGGGACCGAACCCGCTACCTTCAGAGTTTCAGCCGGTACCTTCAGAGTCTGAGCTGGTACCTTCAGAGTCTGAGCCGGTAACTTTACAGTCTGAGTCGTTACCTTCTGAGTCTGAGACGGTAACTTCACAGTCTCAGTCATGGCTACCCCTTCATTATATTATTAACAATTGATGGGAAAAGAACAAGTGGAAGGCAGTGAGATGAATGCCTGGATGGCTTGGTCACGTGGCATAATGAGGACAAGAGCACAGAGCTGATCCACGACTCTAGTGATCGTGTGAGATGGCGAAACATAACCGCCCACGCTTAACGGCATGGCACATGATGATGATTCATATTAATTATTATGACTGAATGGCGGTGGGGGGGGGGGGGGAGCTTTAGAAGATTCAAACAGCTTGAGGAATACATTCACAGGTATTGATTGGCGTTCATAGAAAGAGAGAAACCAAGTAGAGATTAGAGGACACTGATTGTTATAAACATTCAAAGTTATAGTGACCACACAGGGATTCGAACTTGCCGCCTCCAAATGACGACAGCGTCTAGCTGAAGAAACAAGTGTATTTGGTAGCACGGGAAACTATACTATGTTAGGTGTCTTCTTTAGCTAGGTCCATCACTCACCTTACTCCACAACTATGAGTTCAGTTGACATCACAGCACTCGCGACATTCTCAAACGCTCTCTGTTCTTATCTTCAACAGCCAGTGAAGAGTCCCAGTACTAACGGTACCAGTTGCAGTCTGACTATGCGTCTGTCTGATCTTTCTTCGGAGTACTGAGTGTCGGCCAGATCATCCGGTCTCTCCCTGCCGCACCACTCTCTCTCTCTATGCTATGACGATTTATTTGTTCACTCACGCTTTTCACGTTATCCCACAGAGACGTTATCATGCACAAAACAAACCCAATGGTGCATATCTCTCCCTCCCCCCTCCCCTAAGCTGCATATCCTGGGGAAAAGATCCAACAGATGCTTCAGTATCTTTGGTTGTTTACAATTATTTATATATTTAAGTATGTATGTTGTCACCCTTCTCGGCATGTTCTGTGAGTCCGCTGCAGACACGACTTATGTGTGTTGCTTGTCCTCCAGCCAGCGGAACGCCGCAATGACCTCCTCCACTAATGAAATACGGACATATTCTACAGTATTACTATCCTTGACTCCCCATTTGGGGCACTGGTAATACAGGGGCGGGTCCCAGTATCCATCCATCCAGCAATAAATGTCATGACAGTGAAGATCAGGCCCTAAGCCTTGATCAGCAACTGGTCTAGGATCGAAGCTCTAACAGGCGGACAGTTGGAACATTGCTTTGCTGATCTGGCAACTTCTGTAGCTTGTCATGTTTCAGACGTAACTGTGTTACCTTTCCTCTGGACTGTACTAGGCAGACCGAGAGAGAGGGATCATGTTGCATGGGCAACTCATGGTCTCTAAATTGAAAATTCAGCACAGGCTGTATTCTATGGAGAAATATGACTCCATTTTACAAACTATCGTTTGTCAAGACGGCAAGGAGCCAGTCAGCATATATTATTCTGCATATCTATATTTGTTTAAATCAAAAAATTCTTAAACAAATTAAGACTTCTCTGATAAAAAGGCAGACAAGTAAATTTAACAATACGAGCAGGTAATTTGAAATAACACGACATGCTTACTGATTAGGCAGTATCTGGCGTTTCTTTCGTACACTTTGATCCGTCCTGATACACAGGGATATGAACATCAATGACATCAAACACCAATTCATGTTCCTCATCTTAAACTCCTTGGAAAGTTCTAACTGTCCACTAGAAAGTAGCAATTGCTTGAAAGAATATGGCAGTCCATCTGTTCAAAAACTTAGAGAATTATAACAGACTTCCAGTTCCTATTTCATGGCGCGTCAATTACTTCTTATCTGACCAATTCAGCTGAAAAATGTAGCCCAGATGTAATATATTTGTGTTAATGGGAAAGTATGGGTCAGCGTGGCCGAGACGTGGTAAACTTCCCTGCGCTGACGATGTGATAGAAGATTCATTCCAGACACCGGTCAACTGGACTTCATAACGTTGACTTTCCGTCCAGAAGGCAATGGCAAGCTACTGAACGTAAAATTGTCTACACAATCAACCTAAGATTGTGACAAGACTAGACTAAACAAGACTAGGCTAAACAAGACTAGATTAAACAAGACTAGGCTAAACAAGACTAGGCTAAACAAGACTAGGCTAAACAAGACTAGACTAAACAAGACTAGACTAAACAAGAACAGGCTAAACAACACTAGGCTAAACAAGACTAGACTAAACAAGACTAGACTAAACAAGAACAGGCTAAACAACACTAGGCTAAACAAGACTAGGCTAAACAAGACTAGACTAAACAAGACTAGACTAAACAAGAACAGGCTAAACAACACTAGGCTAAACAAGACTAGGCTAAACAAGACTAGACTAAACAACACTAGGCTAAACAAGACTAGACTAAACAAGACTAGACTAAACAAGAACAGGCTAAACAACACTAGGCTAAACAAGACTAGACTAAACAAGACTAGACTAAACAAGAACAGGCTAAACAAGACTAGGCTAAACAAGACTAGACTAAACAAGACTAGACTAAACAAGAACAGGCTAAACAACACTAGGCTAAACAAGACTAGGCTAAACAAGACTAGACTAAACAAGACTAGACTAAACAAGACTAGTCCAAACAAGACTAAACTAAAAAAGATTACACCACAAAAGACTAGACTAAAAAGACTAGACTAACCTAAACAAGACTAGACTAAACAAGATTAGACTAAACAAGACTTGGCAAGACAAAACAAGATACAGCCGGACATATCAAAGCTGGACAAAACAAAACAAGATATGACCAGACAAGACAAGTCAAGCTAAGACCAGACACCACACGGTCATACAAGACAAGACCAGACACAACACTGTCATACAAGACAAGACAATGTGAGACAAAACCAGACAAAGCAAGGACAGATAAGACAACACCAGGTGAGTCTCAAGACAAAGCAAGATCAGATAATACCAGACTAGTTAAGACACTACCGTTTTGGCGAATGAAGTCAATATGTAAACCGCAACCTTAAACCACATATAAAGCAATATTTCCTCTAGAGAAAGGAAAAGCACGTTATCATAACGAGCACAACAAGACAGTCAGATTGGCTCCAGTCTACAAGCCGATACCCTGTTTCATGCCCTGAAATTTGAGACGTACTGAGGCCAGCATGATATCATGCTGTGCATATCAGCTCTGCGCTGGTATCACCCTGGAAAATGAGTGCTAGTAGCATATAGGTCAGGTTAATCTCAGCAGTCTATGTCGTTATTTACGTTTGCAGATATCGTTATAAATACATATTTGTCTGTGCGTATGCATGCCGGCGCGTGCGCGTATTTGTGTGCGCCTCTGATCATCACCATGGACTGTCCTGTTCTGATAATCATGATGGACTCTCCTCTCGTGATCATCACCATGGGCTGTCCTCGCCTGATCATCACCATGGACTGTCCTGTTCTGATCATCACCATGGACTGTCCTCGTCTGATCATCACCATGGACTGTCCTCGTCTGATCATCACCATGGACTCTCTTCTTCTGATCATCACCATGGACTGTCCTCGTCTGATCATCACCATGGACACTCCTCTTCTGATCATCACCATGGACTGTCCTCGTCTGATCATCACCATGGACTGTTCTCTTCTGATCATCACCATGGACTGTCCTGTTCTGATCATCACCATGGACTGTCCTCGTCTGATCATCACCATGGACTGTCCTCGTCTGATCATCACCATGGACTCTCCTCTTCTGATCATCACCATGGACTGTCCTCGTCTGAACATCACCATGGACTGTCCTCGTCTGATCATCACCATGGACTGTCCTCGTCTGATCATCACCATGGAGGGTCCTCTTCTGATCATCACCATGGACTGTCCTCTTCTGATCATCACCATGGACTGTCCTCTTCTGATCATCACCATGGACTGTCCTCTTCTGATCATCACCATGGACTGTCCTCGTCCGATCGTCACCATGGACTCTCCTCTTCTGATCATCACCATGGACTGTCCTCGTCTGATCATCACCATGGACACTCCTCTTCTGATCATCACCATGGACTGTCCTCTTCTGATCATCACCATGGACTGTTCTCTTCTGATCATCACCATGGACTGTCCTCTTCTGATCATCACCATGGACTCTCCTCTGCTGGTCTTCATCATGGACTCTCCTCTTCTGATCTTAATCATGGACTCTCCTCTTCTGGTCTTCATCATGAACTCTCCTCTTCTGATCATCACCATGGACTGTCCTCTTCTGATCATCACCGTGGACTGTGCTCTTCTGGTCTTCATCATGGACTCTCCTCTTCTGGTCTTCATCATGAACTTTCCTCTTCTGATCTTAATCATGGACTCTCCTCTTCTGGTCTTCATCATGGACTCTCCTTTTCTGATCATCATAATGGACTGTTCTCTCATCATCATGGACTGTCCTCTTCCGATCATCATCATGGACTGTCCTCGTCTGATCATCACCATGGACTGTCCTCGCCTGATCATCACCATGGACTGTCCTGTTCTGATCTTAATCATGGACTGTCCTCGTCTGATCATCACCATGGACTGTCCTCTTCTGATCATCATCATGGACTGTCCTCTTCTGATCATCATCATGAACTCTCCTCTTCTGATCTTAATCATGGACTCTCCTCTTCTGATCATCATCATGAACTTTCCTCTTCTGATCTTAATCATGGACTCTCCTCTTCTGGTCTTCATCATGGACTCTCCTCTTCTGATCATCATCATGGACTGTCCTCTTCCCATCATTACCATGGACTGTCCTCTTCTGATCATTACCATTGACTGTTCTCTTCTGATCATTACCATGGACTGTCCTCTTCTGATCATCACCATGGACTGTCCTCTTCTGATCATCACCATGAACTCTCCTCTTCTGATCTTAATCATGGACTCTCCTCTTCTGATCATCATCATGAACTCTCCTCTTCTGATCTTAATCATGGACTCTCCTCTTCTGATCATCATCATGAACTCTCCTCTTCTGATCTTAATCATGGACTCTCCTCTTCTGGTCTTCATCATGGACTCTCCTCTTCTGATCATCATCATGGACTGTCCTCTTCTGGTCTTCATCATGGACTGTCCTTTTCTGATCATCATCATGGACTGTTCTCTCATCATCATGGACTGTCCTCTTCTGATCATCATCATGGACTGTCCTCTTCTGATCATCATCATGGACTGTCTTCTTCTGGTCATCATCATGGACTGTCCTCTTCTGGTCATCATCATGGACTGTCCTCTTCTGATCATCATCATGGACTGTTCTCTCATCATCATGGACTCTCCTCTGCTGATCATCATCATGTACTGTCCTCTTCTGGTCATCATCATGTACTGTCCTCTTCTGATCATCATCATGTACTGTCCTCTTCTGATCATCATCATGGACTGTTCTCTTCTGGTCTTCATCATGGACTGTCCTTTTCTGGTCATCATCAGGGACTGTCATCTTCTGATCATCACCATGGACTGTCCTCTTCTGATCATCATCATGGACTGTTCTCTCATCATCATGGACTGTCCTCTTCTGATCATCATCATGGACTGTTCTCTCATCATCATGGACTGTCCTCTTCTGATCATCATCATGGACTGTCCTCTTCTGGTCATCATCATGTACTGTCCTCTTCTGATCATCATCATGGACTGTCCTCTTCTGGTCATCATCATGGACTGTCCTCTTCTGATCATCATCATGGACTGTTCTCTCATCATCATGGACTGTCCTCTTCTGATCATCATCATGGACTGTCCTCTTCTGATCATCATCATGGACTGTCCTCTTCTGGACATCATCATGCACTGTCCTCTTCTGATCAGCATCATGGACTGTTCTCTCGTGGTCATCACCATGGACTCTCCTCTTCTGATCATCACCATGGACTGTCCTCGTCTGATCATCACCATGGACTGTCCTCTTCTGATCATCATCATCACATAGATCTTTCGTAGAACATCGCTCTCATCGCGGCCCACCGTAAAGACTCCTGATCTGTTGCCAGCTGCTCTGCTTCAAGTATGTTCAAGTTGTCTGTAATGTCCTGTTTTCACATGTTCAAGTTGTCTGTAATGTCCTGTTTCCACATGTTCAAGTTGTCTGTAATGTCCTGTTTCCACGTGATCAAGTTGTCTTTAATGTCCTGTTTCCACGTATTCAAGTTGTCTGCAATGTCCTGTTTCCACGTGTTCAAGTTGTCTGTAATGTCATGTTTCAACATGTTCAAGTTGTCTGTAATGTCTTGTTTCCATATGTTCAAGTTGTCTGTAATGTCCTGTTTCCACATGTTCAAGTTGTCTTTAATGTCCTGTTTCCACATGTTCAAGTTGTCTGTAATGTCCTGTTTTCACGTGTTCAAGTTGTCTTTAATGTCCTGTTTCCACGTGTTCAAGTTGTCTTTAATGTCCTGTTTCCACATGTTCAAGTTGTCTGTAATGTCCTGTTTCCACATGTTCAAGTTGTCTGTAATGTTCTGTTTCCACATGTTCAAGTTGTCTGTAATGTCCTGTTTCCACATGTTCAAGTTGACTGTAATGTCCTGTTTCCACATGTTCAAGTTGTCTGTAATGTCCTGTTTCCACATGTTCAAGCTGTCTGTAATGTCCTGTTTCCACGTGTTCAAGTTGTCTTTAATGTCCTGTTTCCACGTGTTCAAGTTGTCTGCAATGTCCTGTTTCCATATGTTCAAGTTGTCTGTAATGTCCTGTTTCCACATGTTCAAGTTGTCTGTAATGCCCTGTTTCCACGTGTTCAACTTGTCTTTAATGTCCTGTTTCCACGTGTTCAAGTTGTCTGTAATGTCCTGTTTCCACATGTTCAAGTTGTCTGTAATGTCCTGTTTCCACATGTTCAATTTGTCTTTAATGTCCTATTTCCACATGTTCAATTTGTCTGTAATGTCCTGTTTCCACATGTTCAAGTTGTCTGTAATGTCCTGTTTCCACATGTTCAAGTTGTCTTTAATGTCCTGTTTCCACATGTTCAAGTTGTCTGTAATGTCCTGTTTCCACATGTTCAAGTTGTCTGTAATGTCCTGTTTCCACATGTTCAAGTTGTCAGTAATGTCCTGTTTCCACATGTTCAAGTTGTCTGTAATGTCCTGTTTCCATATGTTCAAGTTGTCTGTAATGTCCTGTTTCCACATGTTCAAGTTGTCTGTATTGTCCTGTTTCCACATGTTCAAGTTATCTTTAATGTCCTGTTTCCACATGTTCAAGTTGTCTGTAATGTCCTGTTTCCACATGTTTAAGTTGTCTTTAATGTCCTGTTTCCACATGTTCAATGGCATGAGGTTACTCCATCCATATTAAATGTGGATTGAACATCAATTATAACTCGTTAACAAAATACGCTGAACTCACCTCGAACAGTCACAAGTGTGACAAATAGACTGACGCCAATCCAATGAACGAACTCACACTTTAATATCGTGTTGAGTGAAAACAATAGTGGATATTCTCGTATACTATAAAACTGCCCCTGGGTGTAGGAGCGGCGATTATCATCTAGTATTTACGAAACTCCCTACTCTATTCAATAGTTCACCTTGAGGCGCAAACCTGCTATTTTCGCTGTTCTGAGTTCAGGCATGTCTAGGCTTGGTTCCTGCATTGTATATCCTTGCCAATCGATCGTTCCTGCTGTTATCTATTTGCCGAAGCTCGGAATAATCGCATCCAGCTCTTCACCAACACGGGCTCCTCGAAGATACGTCCTCTCCTTATCAGAATCACACACCACAGGTCCTTTGTTGTCTTGTGACGTCCTTTACGTTCCCAATGGTTTCTCCTCTTTTTGTTTGTCCACTTTCGTGCATAACTGGGAAACCCCATTTTCCTTTTGGTGGCGTGTGCCGTCATATGGCATTAAAGTTGTCTGTAATGTCCTGTTTCCACATGTTCAAATTGTCTTTAATGTCCTGTTTCCACATGTTGAAGTTGTCTTTAATGTCCTGTTTCCACATGTTCAAGTTGTCTGTAATGTCCTGTTTCCACATGTTCAAATTGTCTTTAATGTCCTGTTTCCACATGTTGAAGTTGTCTTTAATGTCCTGTTTCCACACGTTCAAGTTGTCTGTAATGTCCTGTTTCCACATGTTCAAGTTGTCTGTAATGTCCTGTTTCCACATGTTCAAGTTGTCTTTAATGTCCTGTTTCCACATGTTCAAGTTGTCTGTAATGTCCTGTTTCCACAGACATGTTGGTCGCCTGCTGCCTGTTCTCCCAGAAATCACACTTCCCATTACTGTTCTTCCTAAACCGCTGTCATGTTGATGATGGCAAAGTATTTCAGTTCCTGAGACAACACGCTGTTTACCAGCCACATTTATTCCATATTCACATCTTATAGAACATCAGCGTTATTATTTTGATGACCAATCGCTACTAGAACCATCTTTAAAATTACTCTAATGTATTGCTGAATAGAATGTTACAGGCTGCTCACTGTCTCAAAGAATAAGCTGGTGAAATTAGAGCGCAACCAAACGAAGCTATGCGGGTCATTCTGGGATGCACCAGAGACACCCTAGTAGTGTGTATGCGTTACATCCTTGGTCTGCCGACTGTTGCTGGTAGGCTCAAGGTGATGCAGGCGAAGACATACCTTAGAGTAGCTGCAGACACAGATCACCCTTTGCATGAGGCGCTGGACGCAGTTAAGCTTCAGCGACTGATAAGAGGGAAATCATGGACGGCTCAGGCGGAGGATACAATCAGACAGGTGTGCCCCTTGGAGAACATTAGGCGTGGAGAGGAGTGGGTCAGAGTGCCAGCGGACCAGTCAGAATTGTGCAGAGTTATAATCACATTGAGCCGGGAGTGCAGGGAGTGGCCAGCAGGGGCCACGGAAGTTGAAATCCAGCACTTAATTCAGGATAATGTTCGCTCGGGTGATGTGATTATCTACACAGATGGGTCGGTGTTGAGAGGTAGGAGACGTGCCTGGGGTTTCTTGGCAAAAGCTAATGGTCGACGTTTGGTACAGAAGTGCCTGGCATATGATACCATAACATCAAGCTTAAGAATGGAGGTGGAGGCGGTCACTGCAGTTTTCCGCTGGATGGAGAATACGATACACACACACATCGTGATTGTAACTGACTCAGAAAGCATGCTGAGGAAGGTGAGGACAGGCAAGCTTCAGGCAGAGTGGCTTGCTTAGCTTCAGAGGTCACGGGTGGCAAGCATCGTCTGGATCTTTTCTCCAGGGCATGCCGGTGTGCTGGGGAATAATTGAGCCAGATTGGTTGGCTCGGCAAAACTTGGTGGAGTATTGATGCATGATCCGTGTACACCTCGGAGGAGCAAATGAATCACCACAGTCTGGCAAGAATGCGACAGCGAGGAGTGACGAGGGGATCTGGCCGACGCCCGACGCTCAGAGGAAAGGCGAGACGGACATACAATCAGATTGCTACTGGTACTATTGGTGTTGGAACTCTTCGCTGGCTGCTGAGGGTGGGGACGGAGCGCTTATGGGAATGCCCCGAATGCTGTGATGTGGGTTCCTAAATCAATCAGTCAATCAATCATGTGACAGACTTGGGTAGATTCTTATAGTCCATGATATATGGCGTTTTTGATCATGTCTATGGACAGCCTTCTGTTTCATGTACTGAGAGTATTTTCTAATGCCACATTCCTCCGTGCCATGATGTCAAACTGTCCAGCATCTTCTCTCTTGGTCTCCCCATTGCTTGTTTCCCCTCTTACCTTCCTGTAGTGACGATATATTCCAGCTTTCTCCTTCTCATGACATGCGCACAGAATGTGAACTATCCTCTTCTGATGCCAGTGACCAGATCGCTTTGTGAGTTCACTTCTTTCAGGGTCTCTTCATTGCTCTTTCTATCCGCCCATGTTTTTCTCATCATTCTTTTATAAAACACAACTCCGCAGTTTCCACATAATTAGAGAAGTCAACATTGTAAGTCCGCCTTAATTCCGGTTTAGGGACTGAACCCCTACCAAGCCAGCAGCGCATTGGAAGCTTAAATGTCAATGTTCTGTTCAGCCACATCAACAGCATGACATTAATGGTGGGTTCATTGTGTCAGAATCTCCGAGTCTTCATCGCCCGCGCCTGGCAATAACGACCAGGTACAACCGTGAACTCGACTCGCGTTACTGCGCAGTGCATGGCCAAAGGTCAGCGTGGGACACGGAAGCCACGAGACCGGAAAGCCGGGCCAACGAGGAATCACGGCCAGTAGCTCAGACGGAGCCTAGGACTTCAGACTGGACGGAGATGGAAGTTTGCTGCGGTGTATGAGTCGATGCTTGATGGAAGAAAGCCTGTATGCGTTGTTGAGTAGAATACAGAGTGCGTGAGTGTATATATTCTATTGCATCGATGTATGTACTGTCACCAACTGGCTTGAGGTAGCTCCCGGTTGGGCAACCACTCAGCCAAAATCATTTTCTTCTACTGGGGTTTAGTTCTGGGTGCAGTTTGAGATCCCCTAACTCTGTTAGAAGGGACTAATTACCACCCCAGATCCCAGAGAGAAAACGTGGAACTAATGTCTTTTATGCTGATTTAAGACACTGTCCCTGATACTCAAGAAAACAGCCAAGAAGTGGCTCGTTGAAGATAGAATATATCTATATAGATGTGGCTGTACTTGGTATCACCAGAAGTGAGAAAGGAGGAGTTAAGCTATGTAACGTAATCTGGTTACTTATGACTGCATAGGCAAGGTCCCTCCCTGACATAACTTCCCCCTTCTGGACAATGTGTGCGAACCCCCACTAATTGATATAATGTGTGTACTTGATTACGCTACACAAACATTTATAAACATTTAGAATTATACAGACAACTGAGTTTAAAATACAACAACTGTGTTTATTATTGCTATTGATGATCATATGATGATGATGAACTTAAGAGGTCGCATAGGTCATGCTTCCCCCAGTGAGACGCAGTTCACTGTCAGATTGAAGGAGTCCAAAGTGGTCCCTTCACAAGGCTAAGTCACTTCCTGATATGGGTTGTTGACTGTCCATTGCTCCTAAGAGATCTGGAATGAAACGAACGGAGATGGGTAGTATCTACGTCTACACATCTCAAACACATATGTCTATATATTCATATAAACATACATTCAAGTCATAATATATGATGATATATGATGGCATGTTACATAAACATATATCAGTTCTAAATAAATAAATATGTATATATTCATAAAACCATTTAGAACTCTATAGCTCAAAACATACATCACATATATTTATGTAATGGGGTGTTTCCCATATAAGTTCACCTCACTTACTCTTTCCCTTTCTGATTCATTCATACTGTCTTGTCGGAAGGGCTGGTCGCACAGTCCTGTCGAACATTAAATGCCTTCCCTGAATCTGTCTGGGATATTGAATGTCCTAAGTCATGTCTGTCCTCATGCAGACATCATGCAGACAAGGTGAACTGGTGCCATTCCTCAAACAAAGTAGTTTCACCACAATCTTGGTAGGCACTCAAAGTGTTGGTCCAAATAATCAATGTTAATTGGACGCTATCAAGAGACTGGTAGCTCTCAGGAATTTCTCCTAAGTAGTCAGTCTCTCCAATGTTTAACATCATATAGGATGAATCTAAATATATCTCCTGTACATGCATAAGCCACACGCTCATGTAGCTTGGATAATGGATTTCTCCAAATTATCACATACAACAAATCAGACAACCAAGTGGTGAATGAAAGAAGAAGATCGTTCTCAGTGAAATCGTAAAGCTAGAACTGGAACATTAAGTACAAAGAAAATCCACCAGTGTAAAGTTTGGGAGAATATGTAGAACAAGAAACTACACAAGCCTTCAGACTAGCAGACAAACTAATCAGAGTAATGGTATTACCTGGGTTATAGCTAGGAAATCCTGTCATAATACTTCGTACAGAAGTCCAACAGAACGAAATGTTAATATTTCTCCAGTAGGTATCCTAAGAATGCTATTGTAAATGCGTATGAGGATTGCTGGCCATGCATGAAGTTTTATTCTATTCCGTTCCTGGCTAGTTTCCACGCTAGCTAATTACTATGTCCACTATTAATTAACTCCGCCTATTCTATTTCATGTAGGATGAGTTACCGAGATGGATTAAGTCCCAAGTTCTTTTCACCCCTCCTACATTCCTGTGGACGGTAGTTCCATTTGTCAATCAAATTGACCGAGGCCCCGCCACGCCTGAAACAATGAAACATGCTTTGGCGGCAATGCAGTTGCGTCATTACATTCCAATAGGCTATTAACATCAGCCTTCCTGGGTTGCTGGCAATAATGTGTCAGCCATGTGTTCCTACTTTGCCCCGTATTGCGGAGAGATGTTAAGCATCTGGTCCTAATTGCTCCTTTGTGGTGGCAATTACAGACGTTGTCCCGGCTCCACAAAGTCTGGACTTTTACCGCATGTGTTATTTCAGACGGGTCTGGCTGACCCTCTTATCTCCCATTCTGCCGTGGCTGGTTCACACGTTAGGTCCTGTTGAACTA
Source organism: Cepaea hortensis (assembly GCA_963921405.1). Lineage (NCBI taxonomy): Eukaryota > Metazoa > Mollusca > Gastropoda > Stylommatophora > Helicidae > Cepaea > Cepaea hortensis. The sequence goes on along the minus strand of OY992897.1, from coordinate 63,337,026 downwards.
AGGTGTTAGGTGTCTGTCCCTATTTTAACCACAGGATTGTAAACTAACACGTCAATCTCAACTGACTGGCTCCACGATGTATCAAGGTCGTCGTCAGCCCAGATTTCACACTTTGCCGTCTTTCTCTTCCCTGGTACTGAAAACAGTGAGTTTTCAACCTTTGATAGCACCCGCCGACTGGTGCCGTGGTGTCTGGGTTTTAACTTTGATCTGGACATCAAAGCTTTCTCAGACCCAGCATTACAGAAATGATGGGGCGTGCGTGGTCAAAATGTATTTTTCTCTTGTTTTCAATCCCCTTGCATTTCTATCATTTTCTGGTGGACGTTTATGCTTTTAGAGAATGATAGAAAAATATTGTGGGCTCTTTAATTCCTTTTTAACTTGTGTCATTCGGATGCTGCCGGGGCTGTCCCGTCACATGTACATTGAATGTTTCTGGCAATGGCATTATCGCGGACTTTGCGCGATGCCTGATATGATTGCTGTTTGAGAAGTGCGATTAAAAGTGATTGAGTTATATCGCCGTGTGTTGCTACACTCATTTAGTGTGAGTGATTGTTTTCACGCCTGTTAGTTTATACGAGCCAATGGTCTTCTAAGCAAGATCCTGACAATTAAATAGTTGACAAATACACTGGCACCTGGCCGTCTGGACAGGCGATAGTTTGTTATATTGTGCTTCAAAACAGGCAGAATAACTGCAATCCGTGGCGGGGACCAGGGAGGAGTTATACCTCTCCATAACACAAAGTCTGAATTGCAGAGATCATGTGTTGCCCATGCAGCGTGATCCCTCTCTCGGCCTGCCTAGTGTACTCTAAAGGAAAGGTAACGCAAATACATCTGGAACAAGACAAGCTGCAGACGCTGCCAGATCAGCACAGCAATGCTCTAACTGTCCACCTGTCGGAGCTTCGATCCTAGACGAGTTGCAGACCAAGGATTAGGGCCTGATTTGCCCTGCTATGACATTTAATCTTTAGGTTGAATTTCCTCACGATAGGATAAGTCGTGTGCCCTCCCAATTGCAATTCACAGCCCAAAGCCATTGGCACAATGCGGGGTGTCGGGTTTTGCGAGAGTCCCCCAACATTCGGCGCTAACAGAAAGCAGTCAGTATAGTCTACTATTTTAAGGCAGCTCAGTCATATCTGACTAAGACCTGACACACTTGACCACATACATCAGGCTAACTTTTATGTTGATAGTTTTGTGTACCCCGCGAATGATGTTATAAACATCCAAATGACATTTGACAGAAAGAAATGCACCCCACTCCTGCTGTAATCTGCACTTACTTCCTCTACTTATATGAGTGCTAATCAATACCTGAGATCGTATTGCTCATGCATGTACGTCTATATGTAAGAAATGGTTAATATCGTATACATTACCGCGACTGTTCCTTAGATGACGAAGTAAACAAAAACATGCTTGTTACGCCCCCTTCTTGCACAAACACCGGGCACATCAACCTACCAACCAGGTCGTGACTAGGTCATGGCAGGCGGCTACTCGACGTGTCTGTGCGTTTGTTATTTGATCTATTCCTGGATAATATACATTTGTGAGATGTATCATCATTGTCGTCATTTTCATTGTCGTCACCACCATTGTCGTCATCATCATTGTCGTCACCATTATTTCGATAGTTGGGGTGTAGTTTAGTACAGAACTTGTGTTTTTGACAGACTTATTGCCTGCTCCGTGTCGAAGGTTTTACGCATGCAGTTCGTAATCACGCATACCACGTTCGAAACACAGCTGCGGGCGATTAGGCAGCAGACCGCCTTGCGTGGTTTTTTTTTTAACGAAATGGTGTGGGTGATTATCGTTCAGAAAGCAATGGCAAACTACTGAACGTAAACTTTCCAAGAGATCCCAAACAGCAAGCAAACGCTGGGGTTGACTGCGACGTCCTATAAACGGATATCATGACTCACATGAAGTACATTGGTCAAACTCTCAGACGCCTGTAGGGAACACTTTAGAGATATTAATGACAACGCTGACAAACACATCTCCAACCATTTTAATTCTTCAAACCACAATGGAATCGATGATGTATGTGTCACTGCATTGAAGCCTTGCTTCTCTAACCACTTCCATCCATCATCCATCATGTGCCATGCCGATAAGCGTGGGCGGCCATGTTTTGCCATCTCACTTGATCACCAGAGTCGGGGAACAGCTCCGTGTTTCTGTCTCAGAAATGCCACGTGACTAAGCCATCCAGGTATTTATTTCTTGGTCTTATCCTTGGTCTCTTCCCTTCGATCTTGCCAGTTGTCACAGAGTTCTCATAACATGCCCAAAAATGTTGACTGTCTACGTATAATGTCTCTAATCACTTTAAGAACTTCATTTGTTTCTTGAAGGACTTGTTCATTGGTTTTTCTATCCGTCCATGGTATTCTTTGCACTTTCATTTTCCTCAGAAATCACATTTCCACAGCCATCAGATGTTTTAAAGCTTGTCTGCTCATTGTCCACGCTTCACATCCATATAAAAGTAAAGGTTCAATGTAGCACTTCAACACTCTTTTTCTCGTTTCAGTTGATATCTTTTTATTGGTCAGTATGTTTTTCATCTTGCAAACGGCTACCTTCGCAATAGCAATTCTGGTTCTAATCTCTTCAAGGCATCTCTCATCAGATGTTATGACTGTTCCGAGATAGCTGTACCGATTCACTTGTTTAAGAATGTACCCATTTACTTGTATATTACATTTTGGTATTCCTTCCTTCCTAGCGAAGACCATAATCTGTGTCTTCTTACAATTCAATTCTAACCCTAGTTGTTCACTGTGTGCAACAACCGCATCTACTAAATGTTGCAGGTCCTGTTCATTGTCTGCAATCAAGACTGTATCATCTGCGTATCTAATGTTATTGATGTATCGTCCCCTAATGTTGATTCCTTCCATATCTTCTATATTTCTGAAAATATTTTCACTGTACAGGGATAAAAGATCTGGAGACATTACACATCCGTGTCCCACACCCCTCTTAATAAGCTGATATTGACCTACTTAATTATTAATTCTTATGGCAGCTTGGTGTTTCCAATATATGTTTTTTACAAGTCTAAGGTCTTTTCCATCAATTTGTAAATCTTTAAGCATCCTTATCATGTCGACATGTCTCACTTTATTGAAAGCCTTTGTGTAGTCAATAAAGCAAAGGTGTAGATCTTTCTTTACTTCTATAGAACGTTCAATTACTGATCTCAGTATATATACAATATTTACTGTACCCTTGCCTTCTACAAACCCACATTGTTCCTCTCCTATTTCATGTTGTATTTTTGTTCCTAACTCTTTGCATGATAATTATTAGCAAAATCTTCGTGATGTGACTCATTATACTAATTGTTCGATGTTGATCACATTACAAGGCTCCTGGTTTCTTTGGGATTACAATAAATACAGCATTACATCATTCATGAGGTATTTCTCCAGTATCATATATTGTATTCAGGAGCCTGGTAACTTTATCTACTCCGTATTCTTCTAAAGCATTAATCATTTCTGTTCTGATGCTGTTTGAACCGGGGGTCTTGCCAGTTTTTGTATGGTTAAGAGCATTCTGAACCTCCATCTTCAAAATTGATAGTCCTCCATTATTATTTTTAATATCATGCTGTTCTTCTCGGTTATTATCATAACGGTTTTTCACACAATCTAACCATACATGTAAAATCTTATCTTTTTCTACTATGATTTTTCCATCTTTTGTCTTTAGGCAGCCTGCTGATGTATGTGTTCTCTGATTAGTAAGTTCCTGAATTCTTTTGTGCATTAGTGTGGTACTTTTACTGTTGTGTTGTTTTTTCAATTTCTATGCAATTTTTCTCGAGCCATGCTTCTTTTGCCTCCTTATATAATGTTCTGACTTTTCTATGAATTTCTTTATATTTGGCAGGATTATTTTTGTTCTGTCTTCGTGTTTCTATTGCCATTAGCTGTAAAATTTCTTCAGTCACCCATGTCTGACGACCCACTTTCTTTAATTTTGGAATAGTTTTTTCTGCATCTAAACTGATTGAATTCTTCAACATTTCCCATTGATCATCCAGATCTTTAAATAGGATATCTAGATAAGACAATATATCAAATGTGTTCTTTACTTCTATGTTAAAATTATCTTGTATTTTTTTGTCAGTTGTCAATTTGCACAAATCATATTTCGTGTTTCCAGTTGTATACTTGACTTACTTTAACTTCACCCTCAGTGTGCCTATAATTAATCTATGATCACTGCAACAGTCTGCATTGGGGCCTTTTTTAATGTCTGTTAGCGCATTTCGAAATATTCTGCTAACAACTTCATTAGGCTTACAATTTAAAGGAGGTTAATAAACTCTCTGGGATGAATCCATCCAGCTGAATTAATACTGTTGTGGATACCACTGTATAACTATGCTATCTTCCCTCTATATATTCATATCTGACTGTTTACACACCTTTGGCCACACATATCCTATCTGGCACTTTGGCTACCGAACTATTCTTAACCTTTGTTGCACAAGAGTGCCTTTCAAAACCGGTCTGAACCCAATTTATGTGCCTTCTTTACAACAGTTGTATTTATTTCATCATTTTTTCCCCTGTTTTATCTGTTTGTGTTGTCCTGTCCTTAAAACAGATTCTTAGAATCGAAACCTCAGTTGTCTTCTATGTCCTAGAATACTTATTTTTTAATTTTAATTTTTTTTTTACAATTTTAATATTTTTGTTTTTAATTTTATTACTTCATTATTATATATTTGTTGATTGTTTCTGATTTTTGGATAATTGTCACTCTTTTTTATGATGTCCATTGTAAGGTATGTGCACTGTGTCTGTGTTTAGCATGTCTCATCTTTTCGCAGGAGCTAAATATACCTAATTGTTTGCAATCCATAGTGTTATATCCTGCTGCAGTCGCTGCTTCTTGTGTTCAAAATTGGTGCATAGTAAGGCAGATGTAGTCAGTGCCCTTTGAGATCTTGTGTACAGCGTGGGTGAACAGACAAATCGCCATAACCTAGAGAGAATGGATGTAGCCGCAAGGAGTGACCAGAGATCTGGCCGTCATTTGGTACTTCGAGGAAAGGCCAGACGGACACATAATAAAACTGTAAATTGCACTATTAGTATTGTGATTCATCGTTGGCTGTTGAAAATGAAGATGGAGCTTCTGTGGAAATTTCCCCCAGTGCTGTGATGTGGGTTCTTGACTCCGCTCAGTTCAATTCAATTGGCAAAGCATTTGGTGATTTTTTATGATGTTGTTGCAGTAGATCAAATGAGTCGACAATTTCGATAGAATGTGACACCATCAAACAACGCTTGGGGTACATCAAAGAAGATCTGATATGAGAACAAGAGGACGATCGAGAAAACGGATTGAATACATCAAAGACATTGTACATTCACACGGAATGATTCTATCCAGTGCCACCATTGGGCACTTTAGCATCAACTATTCCTCCCCGGGATGGTTGGCGACAAAAGTAGAAGAAGATGATGATGATGCACCATGTGGGTTAATATAAAGCTGCCTGAGACGGGGAGAAAACGCGAGAGAGAGAGAGAGAGAGAGAGAGAGAGAGAGAGAGAGAGAGAGAGAGAGAGAGAGAGAGAGAGAGAGAGAGAGAGAGTAATAACTTTGTCACGCAGATTACTTCAACATGTGTTTGTGATAAGTAGTTGGCATATATCTGTTACCACAGCATTGTACGTGTCCTGTATTGTGTATTGTGTCGTGACCTGGCCTCAAGGCAGAAACACACACGACGGGACAACAACTAAGGCATTGAACAGACAGGTCAACGGACAGAAGAAAAACATGCTGTTGGTGATGTTTGGACGGGACGAGCATTACTGCTGGCTGTTTGCTGTTGTTAATGCAGCTGTTGTTGTTGTTGCTGCTGCTATTATTTGTTGTTGTTATTATATTAAAAAGTTAGTTGCATATCTTTTACAGGACGTAGCAGTCAAACCCAGCTATTTTTTACTGTTCTTGATTCCTGGTCAAGTTTACTTTCAGTAGTGTGCCATTGATTTCTGAACGTACTGTACCATTTAATAAAAACCAACGTAAGACGGTCTGCTGACAAATTGCCCACAGCTGTGTTTCGAACGCGGTATGCAGGATTACGAACTGCGTCCGCCACTCTTCCTCACGAAGCCGGCTTATTGTTATTATGGCTATGGCTATGGTTATTATGTTATTTTTGCTGTTGTTATTGTTACTGTTGCTGTTGTTATTGCTGTTACGCTGCTGTTCTTTCTGTTTTTGTTATTGATGTTACTATTCTAATAACTGCTGTTGCTTTTCTTGATGACAAAACTGTTGTTGTTTCTGCTGTTACTGTTAATGTTGTTGTTGTTACTAATATTATTGTTGCCTTTGCTGATATTGTTGCTTTTATTGTTGCTATTGGTGTCCTCGTAGCTGGCCTGCTGCTATGGTTGTTATTGCTGTTGTTGTTGCTGCTCTCTGTGTTGCTTTTGTTGCTGCTGTTTGTGTTGTAATTGTGGCTGTTGTTATTGCTGTTGCTGCTGCTGTTTTTCTGTTGTTGTTATCGATGGTACTATTCTAATAGCTGCTGTTGTTATTGTTGCTTTTCTTAATGACAAAAGTGTTGCTGTTTCTAATGTTACTGTTAATGCTGTTGTTTTTACTACTGTTATTGTTGCCTTTGCTGTAATTGTTGCTACTATTGTTGTTGTTTATGTCGTTGTTATTGCTGTTGATTTTTCTGTTACTGTTGCTGGTATTGTATTGTTGGTGTTACTGTTGCTGGTATTGTATTGTTGGTGTTACTGTTGCTGGTATTGTATTGTTGGTGTTACTGTTGCTGGTATTGTATTGTTGGTGTTACTGTTGCTATTGCGGATGTTGTTGCTGTTGATGTTGTTTTTGCTTTTGTTGTTGTTATGACTCTTGTTGCCGGCTTCCTGGCCTAGAGGTTAGCAACTTTTCTCCATAATCTCGTATACTCTCGTAGGTAACGTGACGACGGTGAGAATCAGCAGTGGTTCGAATCGCGTCGGTAACTTACAGGGTATGTGAGCCGGCCGCTCAGAAAGCAATGGCAAACTACTGAGCGTAATCTTCCATGAAATCAACAATCAGCTGAAAGATGCTGATGTTGACAGCGATGTCCTGTAAAGGATATGCAAACATAATATATATATATGACTCTTGTTACTGATGGTGATACAGTTTTGGTGTCGCTTGTTGTCGTGATGATGGTGATGTTGTTTCTGTTTTTGATGATGTTGTTATTGTTGCTGTTATTGTGTTGATACTGTCGTTGATAATGCTGCTGTTGTTACTACATTTGTTATTGTTACTGCTGCTGCTGATTTTGTTGTTGCTGTGGTTGGTGCTGTTATTGTTTCTAGTGTTGATGACGTTGCAGCAATTGTTGTCATTATTGTCCTTGCTGTTGCTGTTGATGATTTTGTAGCTGTTATTGTTTTGTTTGTTGCTATTGCTATTGCTTTTGTTGTTGTTGTTGTTCATGTTGTGATGTTGATATTATTGTTGTAGTTATTGCTGTTGGTATTGTTACTTCTACTGCTATTTCTATTTTGGCGTTGCTGTTTTTATTAAAATGCTGATGTTGCTGATAAAGTTATTGCTGTTGATGTAATTGTGTCCTTAATGTTCTTATTGCTGTTGTTGTGGCAGTTATTGTGGCTGTAGTGTTTTAATCTTTGCTGTTTCTTCTGTTCTTTGTGTGTCTGTTGTTGTTTCTGCTGTTGATGGTGTTGATGTTGCTGTTGTTATTACTGCTTCTGTTGTTGTTGCTGCTTCTTTTGTTGTTGCTGTTGTTCTTGATGTTATTGTTGCTATTGTTGTTTTTGTTATTGTTGCTGCTGCAGCATGTGTTGCTGTTGTTGTGATAGCTACTGTTGTTGTTGTTGTTGCTGCTGTATTTGGCTTGTTGTTGCTGCTGCTGCTGCTGATGATGATGATGATGACGATGATGATGATGACGATGATGATGATGATGACGATGATGATGACGATGATGATGATGATGATGATGATGATGATGATGATGATGATGATGATGATGATGATGATGATGATGATGATGATGATGATGATGATGATGTCGTTTTCGTTCTCAGCTGAAACTACTTTTCCACTCTTGTAAGACCTGAAGAACTGAGAAATAGCTGCAGTACGCTTTCATGCCGGTAATCAATGAACTATCTCATTCTGAGTATTCTTCTGCCTCTGCTCTTTATCCCCGACTGGGGCATACTCCACCAACAAACCCACATCAAGCTGTCCTATTTATTGTTATCTCCTGCAGCTCTCAGCATGTCCCACATTATTGTTCGTCTATGTTTGTATTTCTCTTCTCCTTGTGTGTTTATGTCTCCCATCATTAGTTCTCCTAGTAGGTTCCAACAAAAGAGTGTCTAGTTATATTGTCCCCAGGATTAGTTCTCCTAGTAGGTTCCAACAAAAGAGTGTCTAGTTATATTGTCCCCAGGATTAGTTCTCCTAGTAGGTTCCAACAAAAGAGTGTCTAGTTATATTGTCCCCAGGATTAGTTCTCCGTGTAGGTTCCAACAAAAGAGTGTCTAGTTATATTGTCCCCAGGATTAGTTCTTCGTGTAGGTTCCAACAAAAGAGTGTCTAGTTATTTTGTCCTCAGGATTAGTTCTCCTAGTAGGTTCCAACAAAAGAGTGTCTAGTTATATTGTCCCCAGGATTAGTTCTCCTAGTAGGTTCCAACAAAAGAGTGTCTAGTTATATTGTCCCCAGGATTAGTTCTCCTAGTAGGTTCCAACAAAAGAGTGTCTAGTTATATTGTCCCCAGGATTAGTTCTCCTAGTAGGTTCCAACAAAAGAGTGTCTAGTTATATTGTCCCCAGGATTAGTTCTCCTAGTAGGTTCCAACAAAAGAGTGTCTAGTTATATTGTCCCCAGGATTAGTTCTCCTAGTAGGTTCCAACAAAAGAGTGTCTAGTTATATTGTCCCCAGGATTAGTTCTCCTAGTAGGTTCCAACAAAAGAGTGTCTAGTTATATTGTCCTCAGGATTAGTTCTCCTAGTAGGTTCCAACAAAAGAGTGTCTAGTTATATTGTAGGTTCCAACAAAAGAGTGTCTAGTTATATTGTAGGTTCCAACAAAAGAGTGTCTAGTTATATTGTCCCCAGGATTTCTCGGCTTGCCCTATCCTGCGCCAGCGCCTTTCCCTCACCTTTTGGTTCCCTGGTATTTACCTAGTTCTCTCCGTGAGTTCCACATTGGTGAATCTGTCATATCATTTTATTCCCATCAATCTGCGCAATCAATAAATTTTTGTAGTTTATTGGTAATTCTTTAAATTGTTCTCCTTATTTCCGATCCATACAGAAGTACCGATTTAACGTCAGATTAACATAAACTAATGTAAATGTGCTACTAAGAGTAAACTTCCTTCGACTTGCACAGATTTTCTAGCGCTATAGAATCTCTTCTTGCCTTGTGTATCCTTTTTCTAATATCTTTTTGTGCTCCCCAATTCCTGGCCACGTTGCAACCCAAATAAGTGTATGATTCCACTTCATGGAGGGAATTTTCACCATGGGAAATTATGTTAGTTGCTTTATTTTGTTGTTTTTCTTGTGCTCTTATCCCATGTACCCCAGTGAGGTGTTGGGGGAGATGCAAATATCTTTTCTGCGCTCTTTCTAGTGTTCTTTATACGTTGGTATTCATTTCTATAAGGTTGTTCTTGAAACTATCATTCCATATTTTACGCGTGGTCTTCCCCTTGCTGTATATCCATTATATTTCTCTAATGTGGCTCTTTGTGGCAGATGGTACCAGAGCATTCTTGTGAAGTAGCCAAACCATTTAAACTAGTTTTTTTTTTTTTTATGAAGTGCATGATTGGTTTCAGGCATGGCCATTTATGTTTTATCGTGCACCAATACACAAACCATCGCCCAACCAATTAATGCAGAATAGATTACAATAACAATGTTTAAGTAACAACAAACTTCAGCCAAGCAAACATGCAAATTAAAATACAACACTAGCTTGAATTATAACAGATATATAAAAGCAACAGTGGAAAATAATGTTCAAAATTATTTCATTCTTTTAATTCCATCGCTGAAAACCGCATTTTTTGACGCAAATTGCTACAAATAATTTATCACGATTAATTTTCATTCCGTGTTTCGTGTTGACTTTTGTCTAAGATACGACAGTTCCTTAATTTCCAGTGTGTGGCCTTAACTGAAAACAACAAGTGCCACGTTGGCTTTTTAATAACCAGAGAGAAAATTGTTATTCTTGAAACGGCTTCTGTAATTACAAGCACTTGCAATGCCATGCATACACTCTGGGTCATTGGCATAAAGAAAGAATTAGCTGTTGCGGCAAGATGGATGACAACCACAGATAACTCGGTGCAAGGGCACTGTGACCTCGGTAAATTGCCGGTTAATACTTGGTGCTAGAAGCTGTGACTTCGGTAAACTGTGGGTACACTGGGAATTCGATGGAATGGGGGGGGGGGGGGGGGGGGGGGGGAAAGGAGTTCTAGAAACGATCTATTAGTGTGTGTGTGTGTGGGGGGGGGGGGGGGGTTGAGGAATAGTTTTATCAGAATTGTTGTTTGTTTTGTTGGGTTGTTTGTGGTTAAAAGTTGTGAGGCTGTGTTAAACAATGTGGTATATATAGATGGAATGATAGAATACTGAAATAACTAACAAATAAAAATGGGTTAAAACCGGATGGTACGGATAAAAAGAAAATAAAGAGGATAGAATGAGGAGGAGGAGGAGGAGGAGAAGAAGAAAGCAGAGGAGGAGGACGAGGAAGAGGAAGAAAAGGAAGAAGAAGAGAAACAGAGGAAGCACGAGAATGGTGTAACAAATAAGAGCTAATGAGCAAGTTTAGAGGCTTTGTTGTAGGTTTAGAGGCTTGGTTGTAAGTTTACAAGCTGGGTTTGTGCAGGGCAGGAGAGGGGGGAGGGGGAGCTAGAGGTTTGGCTGTACAGTTTAGAGACATGTTTGGTTGTACCCTGACAGGATGGCTGGTAGTACCTTCACAGTCTTGTTGTGAGGTACATACATACTAAAATTATTCCATTAACCCCTAACCCGTTTAACCTCAGAAGTGAAGCTTGGCTCAGATTAATAATCCCATGACTGAGTCAGCCACAAATTGGATATTATGTTATTTTTAAGGCCTCTTAGTCCCACTATGTGCCTTTGGGCCCATAGTAGTCAACCAAGGCCTTCTGCTGGTGTTAGTGGTCAGTGATTCGTGTTGTCAGTTTGGATGACTGCCCCTGCGCCCTATCCAGATCAATCTACACTTTGACTTAACCAAAAGGCCGAGAAGCGACATCAAACGAGATATTACAAGAAGGTAATGTACTAACATCAGACTTGCGAATTCATTTCTTTATTGATAAACTACTTTGATAAATATGAAACAATTGATTTCAAATTTTCTTGTAAAAAATGATTAAATAACAAATAAGTCCATTTGAAGCTAGTAACTATCAGTGACTCACTGTATGTAATTTTTCTATATTTTTTTTTCAGTTAAATTACTTTAACATCACAAAGTGTAACGTGCATTTGATTATTAAAAGACCAAATTAATTAATATATAAATTGTTTCCCTTGATAAATTGTAAGACGACAATAAGCTCCTTTGATCTTTTGGTTAATACTATTCTGCAGAAGAAAACAAAAATATAAATACAAGTACATGAACATAAAATAAATACACTTATTCATAAAAATATGATGCTCTATATAAAAGAAGCTAAGGGTTCATCATATTTTGGTGGATTTCATAAGCTGTTTTCTTCTTCTTTATAGTCCATGCCGTGTGGCGTAGGTGATCATGCCCGTCCAAAGCCTTCTGTCTCGTGTACTGCCAATCTTCTTATATTCCATGCCGTGTGGCGTTGGTGATCGTGTCTGCTCACAGCCTTCTGTCTCTACCATTGATTCTCCTCCATGCCATAATGTCAAACTGTCCACCATCTTCTCTCTTGGTCTCTCCTTGCCTATCTCCAGCCCTCCAACGTTGTGACGACATATTCCAGATTTCCCATTTTCCTGACATGCCCATAGAATCTTCTTGTGATGTAACCTGTTCTCTTTGTGAGTTAACTTCTGTCAAGATACCTTCATTGCTCTTTCTCATAACATAGTAACATGCATTGTTTATGTTTACAACATTCATTTCACAATGTATTTTTCCCTATATGAATGCACTATGCACTGATGAACGAAAGATGAGTGATTGGAAGGGCCGAATGTAAGACGGGCCTGCGTGCCCAATTTGTTACCCTTTGAAAATAAAGTTCGTTCGTTCTTTTTTTCCCCCTTTTATCCATGGTGTTCTCGTCATTCTTCTATAAACCACATCGCTGTAGCTTCCACATGATTCCTCACTGGTTGCTAATTATCCATGATTTGTTTCAATTCGTCAGTATTGGCTCTATAGGTGGACAGACTAAACGATATTAATAGAAGTACAAGTTACGCAAGGTTAGTATACGTCACCTGGTGGGTAGGTTACTCGCTGTTGTCATCCAGGTTGCGCCCCAAGAGTTTCATGAACAGGTAGTCATCGAAACTGAGGAAATACGACGAGTGTTTATAAATGAAGAAGATGGTGGTGGTGACAATGATGATAGTGGCAATGGTGATAATGAAGAGATTATTGTGATATATTTTTTCGCGAGCCGTCAACGTCACTGTGAATATTCCCCACAATACATTCAAGATTACCACCGCAACAGTGCTGGTTTGGTCCGCACTTCTAATATCCTAATTTTACCATAACAGACGCATTTTCGACGTGATAGCCAAAAACTTGAACGGGAAAAAGCTACCATAAAAATAGCAACGACCTGTTCACGGGTCTCACTGTGAATACCCCAAACAAGTCGCCACTAGAAGAAGGCAGCCTGTGTCTGCAGGAAATGGTAGCCTCTAAAATCTCTACGAACGATAGATTAATAATTATTTAGTCGAGAGAGAACAGAAGGACCAGTAAACCAGCAGCCAGTGTATTTGGAAACCCAACCAAATCTAGGACCTGACATCTTGGTGTGGACATGTGGTGTTGGAGCCATTCAAAAAGAATGAAGGTAGTGGCTAGACCCAACTAGATGACCTGACTTTGGTGATAGAAGCACTTTACTAAATGAAGCTCTGTGAGAGAGTGGGGCATAAACCTATCCACCTGTAAAAGTTTCATTTCCCTTAGAGGACGGGTAAAATTTCTTTAGCATGATTTGCCTGACAAATGGAAACCCTAGAGCCAACTAAACTATTCTACCAACCTGGAAAGAACAACACACTGAAGCTTTATATATATATACCCTAAATATCCTTTTGTCACACAGTCACAGTCCTGCGTTACTCGCAGTGACAGTACAATACTTCAACAATAACAATAACAGTACATACTTCACATGGTTTACACAGAAGACGCGGACAAGTCATAAAAACTCGTGTGTGCGAAAAAAAAATGCACCACTGTTCACACTCATATTTTTACTTCTTTCATTCGTCCGTATACTCATCTTGCATTCACTCATTCATACATTGTCAATTTTAAAAATGTTTTGTCAATGACATAAAATTGGGCTCGTGTTAAACAATATTGAGCCGAAATAAAGTAGTTTTATATATCACATTGTTATTTACAGGTTTAACTGTATTGCTTACGGCAATACTAAAGACACTAACTAAGTCTAACTATATCTATATCTATATATATATATATATATCCCAGGGACTGCTTGGAGCAGGAATCCATAACCCACAAGTCAATACCAGGGAGGGCAGACCAATTTTTCTGTTTCAGATTTACTACTACAGAATATCTGCAGGAAAATTACCTGAGAAATTGGACAATAGCCTGTAGTATTGGTCATATATGGGGAGGGGAGTATCACTGATGGAGATAAATAATTAAGTGTAGTGACCTTGATGTAAATGAACTTCTGTTTTGTCATGAAGATGTATGAATTGAATATTGTTTTAAAAACATTACTGTTCATTACTAGCTGTATAGATAATAAATGATGAAAAAAAGATTCCATTTCCTCCCGTGAGTGTATTTTTTATTTGTCATAGTCAATTAGTTTAATTAAAACTACCCTAGATAAAATTAGGCTAACTGAGAGAAGAGAGGCAAGGAACCACTGTCAAGGTGTTAGATTCTAGTAGGACAGACTAGTGACAGAAGAGGGGCAAGGACTGAGAGGACAGAGAGACAGGACCTCTATAAAGGTATAGACAGAATAGAGACAGCACCCAAGCTAGGACTTAAGAACAGTTATAAGACCAGACTCGGGTGGGGACACTAATGTGTCATAATTAGGACAACAGAGGGACCAACCCCGAGAACAGGGGATGGGTACAGTAGGTCACGAGGGATACCGTGACGACGTAAACTATAATAAGACTTTAGGGGATGACCAGTACTAAGACGGCAGTACTACGTGCAAATAGAACAGCACGCAGAGTTGCTGACCGCACGAGGGATTTTGACCACGTAGGAGACTGAACTGCTTCAGACAGCGACGAGACGGCTTTCCGACTGGACGTAGTGTTTTCCTGAAGCCATTATCTATTGTTGTGAACGCATGCGATCTTAAAGAGAGAGTGATCATGTTTGATATGTATATATATATTGTGTGACGAGTGACGATCAGTGTATTGATTTGACAGGCAGATAACGCCTTGTCGCGAATGTACGAGTGTCAGGCTTGCCTGAAATAAAATCTGTGTAAAACATCTGTACGAGCTGAAGTTATATTTGAAGTACGGATGACGTTGCCTGAATGCGAGTAACGCAGGACTGTGACAGGCAACGTGTAATAGTGTCAGAAGTTACGGACTGAACGCACGTCTGAATGTTAGCAAAGCACGCCTGAATCGAATAATGTATAGTAAGGGAGTTAACAATATTTGTGAGCGAACGATGCAATGTTTGTGTTAGATTGAGATTGCCAGCATAATGAAACGCTCGATCGAACGCAGTAGCGAAGTATGCTGAAACGAGTTATTGAGTGAGAACGAAAGTTTGTGAACTGCTCCGGGTGACCTGTGAATGAACTGATTACCATCGCAAGTGTGTAAGCGTGTGATTATTGATCGAAAAAAATTTAGAGCAGAGTGAAACGTAATGTAATATTGTGACTATAACAGGTGTTGTTAAAGACGTTTCAGCTGAAGATCAAGCCAGTGAAGACATGACGACAGACACAGACATTACGACAATTACAATTACACATATTTAAACATAATAAACCACTTTTCAGCTTCCTATCCAGGCAACTTATCGGACATTTTGTGCATTGCTATGTGATTTATTGATGTCATATATTAATTGTTTGCGCTCTATATACCAGATTGTGCATGAAAATGTTTGTACCACATAGCCGAGGGTAACTATAGAAGAATAGAAGCCACTTCCCCGAACGAGAAAAGATCCTGATCAGCGTCAACGATCAGATAAGTACACATAATTTTGACCTGCATGATAAAGTGGCATCTTTATTTTTGATTTTATCGCTGTAAATTGATCATTATACAATTGATTTTCATTGTATATATTAGAGTGCGTGAAGGGTAAATAATAACCATGTCGTCACTTAATGTATTGATAGAGGCAGGAAAAAACCTAAATTACACTGGGAAAAAATTAGAACAATGGGTAGAGAATAAATATAAAGAGTACACCGAGAGACAAGCTGCAGCAGACAAAGAGGAGAGAGACAGAAAAGCTGCAATGGATAAAGAGGAGAGAGACAGAAAAGCGGCAGCAGAGAGAGATGAAAGGGCAAAAGAACGGTTGCACCAAAAGGAACTCGCAGAAATAGCTGAAAGTACTAAAATAAAACAACTAGAAATAGCTGAAAGTACCAAATTAAAACAACAAGAGGTAGCTGAAACTAATAGATTGAAGCAAGTAGAGATTGAATCCCAAACACAGATAAAGATAAAAGAGCTCGAAATTGAGTCTCATGTTCAGATTGCTACAACTAAACTTAAAAGTAAAGAAGAAGAAAATAAGTTCAGCAAATATAAAGGGATCGTGAAACCATTTTGCCAGGGCGATTCCATTTCAGCATGTTCAGAAAATATAGAATACCAACTAAAAGTGCAGGAAGTACCAAAAGAACATTGGGCGATGATATACATGAAAAATCTTCCCGGGGAGCCTTTAAAGGTAATAGAATCCATCCCCAAAGACCTTAGAAATAACTATGAGTATATCCATCAGAGGGTAATGCAGCATTTCCTGTTAGACGCCGCAGGGTACCAAATTCAATTCTCAAATCTAAAACCTAAAAGCAATCAGACGTTCAGTGATTACGTCTATAACAAATGGCTTAAGGCGGCTAAGATTAACAGTAATTGTGACAAACTTAGAGACCTTATGATTATGGGTAAGATCCTCTCGACTATTCCCAGTCCATTTGCTCAATTGTTGCAACAGTCAGACGTAGATTCTCTAGAACAGCTAGAAAAACGGGGGTCTGCGTATTGTTCATCGAATAGAGATGTGTTCAAATCGTGTAATGAAGAAAGTGAAATTGTAGCAGCTGCTATGGGCAAACCACAAAAGCCTTATAAATTTAGAGAAAAGCAAATGGGCAACCTACCACAATGCCCATATTGCAAATTTCAGCACCCACAGTTTGCTATGTGCGATAAAAACCCGAATTATCCAGCACATTTAGAAATGATGATAAGGATACAGCAAACCAAGAGAGAAACCTTTAGACGTGCTGTAAAATGTTTTTGTGTGCCATTGTTTTGGCCATTATTCCTCGGGCTGTACTGGAAGAAAGAGGTTGAAAACAGCAAATGCATTGTTGGTTGAGTCATCATCTGAATGTGAGAGTGATTTGGAAGAGATGCGTGAGAGTGATGAAAATGTAGTGGCAGCAATTGATGTATTAAATTACAGTAACTGCACAACATGCCATCAGTTCCATGAGAACGGAATACTCAAATGTTGGCATACAGTGCCGGTTTCGCTTGAAAACGCTAACGCAGCATTAGCCTCCAGAGGCAGGTTAGAGTTCCACCACGGTAAAGTCAATAATATGCCATGCAAATTCCTGCTCGATAGTGGCAGCACATTAATCGGTCTGAGAAAGGAGTTGGCTAAGCCAGAAGACTATACGGGAGAAGTTGTTAACTGCCGTACTTTTTCAGGCAGCATAGACAAGTACCCGTTAGCCACAGCTAACATAAATACCCCTTTCTTAACTGGCACCTTTACGTGCGAGGTTTTAAAGAACCCATGTGCGTACTTGATAATCGGCTGTTTGCCACAGGTGAAGAAATGTACCACTGAAGACATAGCAGCCTGGAGAGAAACCTACTCCAATCAGGCTGAGTCCAAAACTAGGTAAAAAACTAGTAAACAACATGATGACCTACAAAACAAAATAGTACACGCCAATGCATCTAGTGGTACTGTGGAGAACAACACAACACAAAAGGTCATACAGGCGCAGCGCACCAAGTCAAACATACCACCGTATTTTAAACAGCCCGATACAAGTGTAAACAGCGTATAGCTTGAACCCAATCATGATGTTTTGGTATTATTACCAGATAAGAGTGACTTGTTATTGGCCTTATGGCAAGGGCCTTTTAAAGTGGTGAGAAAGATTTCAGAGGTTGACTATGAGATATCCTTGAATAACAAACTCAAGATATTTCATATCAACATGTTGAAGCCCTATTACAGAAGACAAGACCAAGAGACGGAAGACCAACACAACGCAACCACACCAGTTAACCAGACCCCAGACGAACAGATTTCAGACACAATAGTGAGCGACGTAGAAGACGAACACACTGCAGCCACAGTTATCAACCAAACAGAAGAAGATGACTTTGAATTACCAGTACCGACTATAGAAAGCACCACGACAATTAACAACATACACTTAGGGCCGAAGATGACAGACGAACAGAAACAGCAGACAAGAGCATTATTGACGGAGTACAAACAAATTTTTTCAGACATTCCAGGTATGACAGGTAGGATACAACCCTCCATTGTTCTCTCAGACTATACTCCAATCAAATGTCGACCATACTCTATCCCTCTAAACTATAGGGAAACTCTAGATAAGGAAATTCTTAGTCTAGAAGCTTGTGGGATAATCCAGAAATCCCAGTCTGAGTATTCATTTCCGATGGTCTTAGTCAAAAAGAAGGACTCCACCTTAAGACTCTGCGTAGATTATAGGAAATTAAACACAGTCACAAAAGTTGATGCAGAGCCTATTCCTTCCTGTGACGACCTTATATTGAACATGTCATCATCTATTATCTTTTCAAAACTTGACCTAACTAAAGGCTATTGGCAAATTCCGATGCATAGAGATTCCATTCATCTTACTGCCTTTGCAAAACCTCTAGGTCTCTACGAGTGGCGTTTTCTTCCGATTGACCTGCGCAACGCACCTGCCACCTTTGTCCGCCTTACTAGGGAACTTCTGCATGGAGTCACAAATACTCAGACATATATAGATGATATATGCATCCATACAAGAGACTGGACAACACATCTACAAACTTTGAGACTCGTCTTCGAGAGAATAAAATTGTTTGGACTAACAGTCAAACCAACGAAAGTCGAGTTGCCGTTGGATGAGATAGATTTCCTAGGCCATACTATATCCAAGGGCCAGTTAAAAACAGACAACAAAATTATAACCAAAATCTTGAACCTCACCATTCCGACAATAACAACAAAAGTGAGGAGCTTGCTGGAGTTAGTAAATTATTACAAAAAATTTATCCCCAATTTGGCACAAATAACATGTGTATTTTCGGATTTGTTGAAATCGTCTGCAAAGATAAATGTGCAAGATGCTAATTTACAAAATGCAATGTCAAAATTAAAGTACCTTTTTAGTAATGTTCCTATCCTCCGCTTACCTAACCCGAAATTACAATATATCCTTAGTTGTGACGCCAGTGCGACTACAATCTCGGGCGTACTACTTCAGGAACTGAAGAGATCCTCCATCCAATCGTGTATGTCAGTTGCAAACTTACCACAGCTGAATCACATTATGATGTCTCTCAACTTGAGGCTCTCGCAATCGTATATTGTGTTACTAAACTTCATAGATATTTGGCTGGAACTCACTTTGTCGTCGAGACCGACAACTCTCCGCTGTTAGTTATGGAGAAAGACCCGCCTAAGAATAACAGGATTTATCGCTGGGCCTTAATACTCCAAAACTATTCATTCTCCATAAGACATATTAAAGGGAGTAGCAATACCCTTGCAGACCTGCTCACGAGACCTTCAGACATTGAAGTGATGCAGAAAAGGAGATGAAACACTGCCACAGTTACCTGCAGTTACTACCAATTAGCTCATATAGAAACTGTGCTAGTAATAGTAAGACTGTGTAACATAAGTATCATTACGTGAACTTACCAAGAACTCTAGTATTGCCAGAACGCATGAACAATGTATTTATAGAGTCATCCAGTGCATATAAACTGTGACACTACTATGAATAGAGTGTGACACGCTACATCGTCACGTTAGTTACAGTGAAAAGTGTATATAAACTATCGTAAGGAAGGACCCAGAGGAAAGACACGTCGTGATCACCGTCACCTGCACCTACGATTAGTTAGTTAGTTTATTTGTATGTAACATGCTTCTATGTATATAACATGTGTGTATTAATATTGTATGATATGATTTTAATGAAGTTGCACTAAGCAATTTAGTGGTTAATTACAGTAGTGATAGAATGAATAGAAGAACCACTAATACCCGAACGAACTGATAGCTTATTTCAAATTGTTAGCTGTAGTAATAACCATGATTTAATTAGTGTAGAAACATTTACAATTAGTGCTTAGACGTAAAATTTAGATAGGATTTAATTTAGACTATAGCAAACAGCTCTCTAGCGAGACTGCTACCGATGAAGCCAATTAAAACGGCGAGGTAATAAACCTAAATTTAATTAGAAATAGAATATATTAATTGTCAAAGAAATTTAAGAATTTAGTGATTTCTAACTTTAGTAGACTTAAGGGAACAAACACATTTTGCTTACAGAATGGTTAGTTTAGTTAATTACTTTCCCTTAGAAATACCCATAAATTGATATTTAGTTAATTATATACCTATATTTAACAACAGTTATTATTTAGTTTAGTTAATTAAATCACCTTATTTATTAGACCCATTATTTAGTTAAATAGGTTAAGTACATTATTTACTTTAGTAACATCCTTTATTTATTATAGAACTTATTTCTTTTACTTAATATCATCAAGTAACAATGTAATTAACTTACTTCCCCTTAGTAGTTATTTACTTTAGTTTAGATTAAATACCTTAGTTAGTATAGACATCACTCCATACAATGATAGTGATACTAGATATCATCGGTCTAGTGACTGATCAAACCAATTACCCATTAGAATAGTTAGATATAGTTAGACTTAGTTAGTGTCTTTAGTATTGCCGTAAGCAATACAGTTAAACCTATAAATAACAATGTGATATATAAAAATACTTTATTTCGGCTCAATATTGTTTAACACGAGCCCAATTTTATGTCATTGACAAAACATTTTTAAAATTGACAATGTATGAATGAGTGAATGCAAGATGAGTATACGGACGAATGAAAGAAGTAAAAATATGAGTGTGAACAGTGGTGCATTTTTTTTTCCGCACACACGAGTTTTTATGACTTGTCCGCGTCTTCTGTGTAAACCATGTGAAGTATGTACTGTTATTGTTATTGTTGAAGTATTGTACTGTCACTGCGAGTAACGCAGGACTGTGACTGTGTGACAAAAGGATATTTAGGGTAATAAGGGAAAACTTTTAATTGTTTTCCTAGAGGCATTCCTTGGTTTTCTGAGACTCTAGTTATGGACTCAAGCAACTGAGCCATTAAAGGTTAACATAATTAAATGGGCAGGATCACACGGGAAACGAGGAACTTGTGTGTCATCTATCTCTTTGAGATTGTCTCAGAAACATCTGACAATAATTATAATAATAACTATGGTGAGGAGTATGAGAGCAATTATGAAGATACATTGATGATGATGATTATAACAACAACAATAATAATAGAAATGATGATAATGGTTAAGATAAGATGATGATATCAAATGATGATTATGATAAGATGTTATATTAAATGATGACTTTGATTATGATAAGATGATGATGATGATATTTATTAATTAATTACTAAAGCTCGCTCAGTCTCATTACATGTATGTAATAAAACCAAATCTAATAACAGATTTAGGTGCTATGGGATGATTAGTCGTCTTAAGTTACTTCCTGCCATGGGCTTGTATATCACGATACGTTGTCATTGCGAAATGTTGTCTCAAATAAAATATCAATACAATAGTTTTCCCTAAGCAGCCCCCTTTAATCTGATATGTAACACAACGCGTCTTTTGTTACAATATTAACAACTTTTAGGTCATAACTGTGACACATCAATTTCTCATTTTCCGAGATTCAATTTTGTTTGGCACTTAATCTGTTAAAGTGAAAAGGAATAGTTTGGTTTATTGTTAATTTTGTTTTTGTGCTAGTTTAGTTCAGTTTGATATTAATTTAGTTTAGTTCAGTTTTTGTGTTTGTTTAGTTTAGTTTGTAACATTGTTTCCTATATACTGATACTATCATTCATCCGCGGCATCTTAAAACTTCCTCTGCTAACGGCGGGTTAGTGGGTTAATTTCACAGACTGTTAACTCTCCTGTCAGAAAGCAATGGCAAACTACAGACAGTCCTTTCCAGGGCGTTGCAGTCAACCCCAGCATTCATTAGTTCCTTGTGATTTATTAGTGAATTTTAGTTCAGTAGTTTGCCATGGCTGTCTGAACCACAAACGCCTCATACT